>CM053769.1:250931129-250947188 GCA_028658325.1 Potorous gilbertii
GAACCTGTCCATACTTAGCTAAGTTCTGTTTTTCTGGATAACAGAGTAATATTTTAAGTCAGCTTCCTATAAACCATTAGATTGTATTCTCTGATGGCATATCCTTGAGTCATCTCCAGTCACTGATGAATATCTGGTCACTGGACTCAGATGACTCTGGAGGAGAAGTGAGGCTGGTGACCTGCACAGACCTCCCTCACTCAAAACAAAGTCAAGTGCAAGTCATGTCATCATTTCTCTGATGGCATGGTCTTCTTTGGCAACGAAGGACAAACACAACAATCTGTGAGTAGATGCAGCTGCCTGAATGGGGACCCAGCCAGCTGGTTAACTCAGCTCCTCCTCTTCTGTCTGTCTCCCCCTCCCCTTTCTTCTCCTCTCCAAAGGAAGGTAAATTTGGATGGCCAGAAGATGCCCAGTTAACTTGGGTTTTACTGGCTAGATTCCTCTTCTCCCTTCCCCTCCCTTCCCCTCTCTTTCCTTTCCCTTCACTTCCCACTTAAACCTACACACTCTGAAGCTCATACACCGGAGAACACTGGGCCTCTGCCTAAGGGCTCTCTTCAGGACCCTTCTGGCTTAAGAGTGATTATAAATAGTAATTATCAGTAGTAATCCTCTCCCAGCCTGAGGTCTTTCTTTTTCTTTGCCTCATTAAAGGGGCCATCCCCTGGCTACTTCTTAAACAGGCCAATTCAATGAAGGAGCATTAACACACCGTAAGTGAGTACCTGAATAGACTTTGGCCAAAAGGGGCCAAGATCTCCCAGTCCACCCTGGGTCATCTCCAGTCATCTTGATGAATATCTGGTCACGGGATTCAGATGGCTCTGGAGGAGAAGTGAGGCTGGTGACCTGCACGGACCTCCCTCACTCAAAACAAAGTCAAGTGCAAGTCATGTCACCATTTCTCTGATGTTATGGTCTTTGGCAATGAAAGATGAACCCAATAAGACTTCTCTTTAAGTGACCCAGGGTCTCTTCCATACCAATATGAGAATTTAGAGGGAAACATGCATGAGAACATAGTGCACACACACATATATTATAATGAAGAGACTAAGTAGCTAGTTATCTTATTTAAAACTAAAAGGCTTTTAGCAGTAAAAACTCTTCAGAGTGATCCCAGACTAGGTAGAAGGCTAAAGTGTCCAAATCCATGATACTGAAGATTTCCATTTCAAAGTACATGCCAATTAATAAATTTACTTTTAATCCCAATGATGCCCTTAAGGGTCCAGGCACCATTCCACATCCCAAAGTCAGCAATTAACTTCAGACACTCTAACTCCAACATACATTATAATGTTCCTGGCCATAGAGCAAATGAGGCTGCTTTTTTTTGGCTGGATTGATGGAAATTTTGTGGGTTTAATAGGGGTGCACAGTAGCACACTCCAGTCCATGCCAATGATCCATCTCTGCGCTACACCGGCAAAGGAAAACCTGCTCTCCATACCTCAAAGAAGACAGCAGCAAACAGCTGGACTGATGTTCTTCAGTAATGTTGAAGAATTCCACCTTTCTGACTGCTTTGACTCCATGCCAAATGAAATGTAGGAGCTGCTAATTCTGTCTTTGGAGAAGCCTGCTTGCACATTTTTGAAAGGATGCCAGCTAATTGTTTGAAAGGCAAAAAGCAAATGATTTCCTTGCAAAGGAAACTCAACGTGTACTTGCATATCACTGTAGCTAATACAAGGTTCAGATCCTTCTTTGATAAAAATCTTTCCTTTAAAGAACACTCAATCCCAAGATGGAATGAGACCTCAAAAGTCATCTGGTTCAGTTCAATCCAATTTGACAAAATTTATTGAATAAACATTCATACAATGTGTTGATCTGCTGTGTGCAAGCCTCTGGGCACAGTGCTGGAAATACTCGAATACTGCACAATGGACTTATGATCCTATTGATTTGGATATTCCTTCCAAAAGTACTGATCATGACCCACTATGACTTCCCATCCTATGGGACAGTGTGATCCACCCACACTGGTACTTTCTTCACTTTGTCTTGACATTTTGAAGATTCCAGTATAACACTTGGCCCATTAGTCCCACTCTCTTGATTCTGTTACCAACCAACCCATCTTCTTTCTCGATCATGTATTCCTAGATGATGCCTTTATTCCTTCTTCTCCACAGTAGCCTTTTCAAATACTTGGTGACAATAATTAAGTAACACTGCCCAGGATTTAGAAGAGGAAAACAATCTTAGAGATCAACTTATCAACTCAACAATAAACATTTATTAAGGAAAGCCAGAGGCAGAGTCTCATAATGGGTAGAGGGCTTGAGTTCTGCCTTGGATACAATACTTACCATGTGGCCATTGGCACCTAACTTCTTAGTGTCCCAGGCAATTCTTTAAGACTGTAAGTTCCTGTCAAGTGGCTGACATACATAAGGAGAAGAATATCCCACACTGAGGAAATCACAGATATGGCCCTTCTCCCCATCTCCACTCCAGTTCCTAAATATACCAAGCACTGTGCTACGTCCTGTGAATACAAAATCAACCAGGCAATAAGCATTTATTAAGTGCCCATTAAATGCCAAGCACATTGCTAAGTCACAGGTGAAATCATTTCTGTTCTAAAGGAGCTTTCATTTCATAGGTTCATACTCTTCATGTTACATATGAGGAACTGAGGCATGAGGAGTGAAGAAACTTGCCCAAGGTGGTGCAGGTAAAAGTGTGTCCTTTCTTCCATTGGCAGTAGATCCAGAGTAGCTAAGTCCCCTGGATAGGATTTCAATTCACTCAGAAATACATCCTTAGGTTTTTGTCTTTATTTTTTGTTTGTTTTTGTTCTCCCCATATTTTCCTCTTACAATGTGATTTTAAGATCTTGAACTATTCTGGTTAACTGCCTTTGGATGTCTTACTAATTTTATATTTTTGGTTGGACCTCTTAAAAGCATCCAGAACTGCTAGGTGGGGCAGTGGACAGAGGACTTGGCGTGGAGTTGGTAAGTCCTGAGTTCAAATTTCACCTCAGAAACTTATTAGCTGTGTGACCCTAGGCAAGTCACTTCATCCCTACTTGCCTCAGTTTCCTCACCTGTAAAATGCATAACACCTGTGAAAAAATAATAGCACTTATCTCCCAGGGTTTTTTGTTAGTTCCAAATCGTATAAAAATTGTAAAGCTCTTAGCACAGTGCCTGGCACATAGTGAGTGCTGTTTGAATGTTAGCTATTAATATTATTACTGATATTAGCTGAAGAAAATATTCCACCTGACCAACACAGTACAGGGGAGTTACTACATTTCTTTTTTCTCTGGACATACTTTTTAAATTCATGCAGCTTAAAATCTCATTAGTTTTTCTTTTTTTTTGGTTGCTATATCCTACTTTTGACTCATGGAGTTTATAGACCATTGAGACCCTTATATGTGTTTCACATGAAGCCAGATCACCTCCATCCCGTAGGTGCAATTAACATTTAAGCCTAAGTCCAGGATCTTACATTTATCCATATTTTTACTTTTATATCACAGTTCTTGGGGATTTGTTTGCCCATCATACACACAAAATAAGTCATTCCATGGAAAAACAAAAAACAGCTCAATAAGAATCACCAAGGCAGGGACCACCACCCCCTGACAGTGTATGTACCATTCCGTAGCCCAGTTCCCCCAACCCAGTTTAGCAAGGAGGGAAGTGCTTTTTCATGGCTTCTTTGGGCCAAGATTGGTCTTTAATTGCTCTGTATTTGGCTTTATTTTTACTTACAATGTATATATTTTTCTCTTGGTTCTATTTACTTCATTCTGCTCTACTAAAGTGTTAGACAGTGGGATACATAGACTATTCTCAATTTTTTTCAAGAATGGATGAAAAATGAGCATGATTTTAGGAATTAGTGGAAAAACCAGCTGATAGAGATTGAAAAGCCAAGGTAATAATGCTAGGGGAAGCAATTTGTTGGACAAGTCAGGAGGTGATGAGATCACTGGTCCATGGGTCTGCTTTGGCAAGAAGAAACATCTCTTAGTCTGAATGGAGGAGAAGAGAGTAGTGGAAAATTTGGGGTAGCAGGAAATGAAAAGAAGGAGGAAAGTGGGAGTTCTTGGGAAACAGACTCAGTTTCTTTAGTGAAGTAGGAGGCAAGGTATTCCATTGAGAAGTTGGGGGAAAGGACTCTGTGAAAGGTTAGTGAAACAGCCATTGTGGAGAGTGGGATAGCAAATCAATTACCTGCAGTGAGGACCCAGTTGAGACTGGATAATCTAAGTTGGTAGTGTGCCCAGTTGACACAGTTTTGTGACTTCCTCTAGCTCTGTTCAGCAGCATATGAATAAGAGCAAAGGAGGTGGATTGTGTGAGAAGCCCAGTTTGGAAGTGGAAAAATGACATGCCTAACTACAATGTCTAGTATAGCTTACTAAGTGAATCTGAGAGCTACAGAACAAAGGTCCAAGGTGGGGAAGGAGAGGAGGAAGGATTTTAGTGATATAGGAGAAAGATGGAATAAAGGAAGGTTTCATAGAGGAGACAACTGAGCATCAGTGTTCATCTATAACGGTATCTTGAAAACAACTCACTTTCTTGTCTTACAAGTCACTCTTTTTCCCTTTGTGAGCTACCTTCAAATAGTAGTGGGCTCTCCATCACTAGAGGTCTTCAAATGGTGACTGGATAACCACTTTCCCAGGATATTCTAGAGGAGATTCTTATTTAAGTAAGGTTGACCTAGAAACTTAATGAAATTTCTCATAACTCTATGCTGCTGGGATTCTGTGAAGTGTGTGTGTGTGTGTGTGTGTGTGTGTGTGTGTGTGTGTGTGTGTAGGGGGGAAGTGGGGGATAGTGCTATAGTAAAGCATTGAATCTGGAATCAGTAGACCTAGGGTACAAATTTTGCTTAAGATATTTTGTTGTCATTTTTTTCAGTCATGTCCAACTCTTCATGACTCTTTGAGGTTTTCTTGGCAAAGACACTGGAGTGATTTGCCATTTTCTTCTCCAGCTCATTTTACCAATGGGGAAACTAAGGTAAAAAGAGTTAAATGACTTGACTTGCTCAGGGTCACACAGCTCGTTAGTGTCAGATTTGAACTCAGGAAGATGAGTCTTCCTGACTTCAGATCCATCGCTCTATTGACTGCATCACCTAGTTGTGCTAAGGTCACTCTGTGTAAGTCACAGAACCTCTTAAGGCCTGTTTCCTCATCTGCAAAATGGGGCTATTAATCCTTTTGCTGCCTACCTTAATTTCCATTGAGCTTCTCTGCCCCATTTTTAGTAAAAAGGGTAAACATTGGTCCAGGGGAGGATTGTTGGGTCGCTGAGCAAAAAGCAGTGACTTCCCCACTTTACCTAGGATGGATCTGCTCACTGTAGGACTGAAAGAACCTTTTCCTCTTTATCCTTCTTCTACCCTTTAAAATTAGGCACCTCTAGCTGTGCCATCTAGTCCTAGGCCTTATTCATGTAAGCTAGCTCTTGGTTGGAATCTGTCTGGAAGACTAAATGGCTGAAGTCCCAGGGCCCCAAATGCTTAGCTCTAACATTCCAGGGTTCCTATTATAGTCTAAATTTTCATCTGATTTTCTGCCCACTGGGAGCCCTGAGCCTTTGGCAACATAGATGTGGAGTTTTCCTTCTCATCGAGTGGATACAACTAAGTAAGACCTTCTCTAGGGCCTTAAATGGGAACGACATGAGAAAAATTCCTCGAGAATGACGTTGGTCTCGGCAGGTCCATTCTCACTACTTCATTCTTGGGCAGGAAGTGAGTTTTCCAGAGAATTGCTGATTTCTCCAAGAATTCTTTCTAATGATATGGTGTATGAGCCCAGAGAAACATGAGAAGTAGGCTTTGGCTGAACCCCATAAGGACCGACTTTAGTTTTTAATGAACTGAATGGTCTTTCAATGTTCTTTGGCCAATGGCTGAGGCCAGACTTTTCTCCTCAGTGTGCTGAGACAGCCAAATGTTGCCTGCATTGTTCTTTGGTCTAGGTGTCTTTGGTGTTTGCTGGAAGATGACACCTGCACCTGGGGCTTCTATGTGCTGCTGCCAAGGGATGGAGTGGTTCAGTCTGAGGGAACATTTCTCATTAAGCTCAGACAGGCCAGGGAACATGGTCACAGAGTCTGTCTGTGCAGATGGTGTACTAAGCTGAAGATCCGTGTGTGGGCAGTCACATAGGACAAGCTAGTCATGTGGCAAGCTCCCCAGTCACTTGAGTTCATATAGCAAAATGAATTGGGGGGAATCATTTAGTTTAACACATGATCACACTGTCTGCCTGCATAAGCACAGCTGTATTTTCCATAGAGAAGTCTAGATGTAAGAAGGGAACCAGAAGATTGTACTTGCTACTGGCAATTAGGTCTTTCCCTTTGTGGTCATTCTTGTTCCGTCATTGTCATATCTCACTCTACATAACCCCATTTGTTTTTAGTGCTTTTTTTTTTTTTTGGCAAAGATACTGGAGTGGTTAGCATTTCTTTCTCCAACTCATTTTACAGATGAAGAAACTGAGGCAAACAGGGTCAGACAAAGTCACACAGTTATTAAGTGTCTGTCTGAGGCCAGATTGGAACTCAGGTCTTCTTGCCTCCAGGCCTGGTACCCTATCCACTGAGCCACCCAGAGGCACTCTTTCCATAGGAAAATGATTAATCAATCAGCAAACATTTATTAAGTGCCTGCTATGGGCCTGGCACCTTGGGTACCAGCTCCTACAAAGATAATAAGGAAGCAGTCCTTTGCCCTCCAGGGTCTTATATCATAACAGTTGAGACAATGTACACATATATAGCCATATACAAGACATAAAACACATACAAGATAAACTTTGTGGAGAAGGTACTAGCTTCTGGGGAGATCTAGAAAGATCTTAAGCAGAATGTGGCACTTGAGAAACTCCTGAAAGAAATTTTGATCCTAGAGGTAATAGGAAGTCACTGAGGTTTATTGAATAGGGAGATGACATGGTCATATCTGTGCTTTAGGAAAATCACTTTGTCAGCTACGTCAAGGATGATTTAAAGTATGAAGAGACTTGAGTCTGGGAGAGCAATTGGGAAGTTATTACAATAGTCTGAATTAGGGTAGTGGCTCTGTGAGTGGAGAGAAGGAGCCGGATCCTAGAGATGTCATGGAAGTAAAATGTAGGATTTGGCAAGTGATTAGGGACAGGTGGTAAAGGAAAATGTAAAGTCAAGGATGATACCTTGCTTTGCAACTCAGGTTCCAAATCTGAGTGTTTGGGAGGATGCCAATGGCTTTGACAGGAATAGGGAAGTTTGGAAGAAGGGCAAGTTTTGATAGAAAGAGAATAGTTTTGTTTTAGACTTGCTGATTTTGGAGATGCTTACAGGATATCCTGAATGTCCAATGGGTTGAACTAGAGTACAGGAGAGAGATGAAGGCTGAATGTATGGATCTGGGAGTCATCTGGAAAGGGGTGAATGGGAGCCGATGAGGTCACAAAGTGAGAGAACTTAGAGAAAATTGGAGGCAAAGGAGAGAGAGAGCCCTTGGGTTCTGTCTGAAACATAAAGTATGGTGAGGGCTATGTACGTGCCACTTAGGCATGCAGGGATGATAAACTAGCAAAGGAGTATGAAGGGAGGTCAGGAAGAGAACTGAGAGAGGGTAGTCAGTGGCAGAGAGGATGATTAATGGTGTCAAATAGGGCAGAGAGGTGAAGAAAGATGAAGATTGAGAAAAGACCATCAGATTTGGCAATTAGAGGTTATTGATCTCTTTGGAGAGAGCAATTTCAGGTGAATGATGGAGTTTTAAGTAATATTACAGGATGAATCCAATACATTCCACAAACATTGACTTAGTCCCTATAATGTCACTTTGTGTCCCTGGGAGAATCCCTCAGTTTCCACATCCAAAAAGTGAAGGAGTTGGACTGAGTGATCTCTGATGACCTTTCCAACTTTAAAATCCTATGGTATTCTCTGTTCTAAGTGTTGGTGGAGCTGAAAAAGAGAAATAAGACACAGTTTCTGCCCTTATGGAGCAGATAGTCTGGTGCTTTGGGTATGGAAGTAATATATTTTTTTGCACTTAAAAGTATTTTATTTTTTCCAGTTACACATAAAGATAGTTTTCAACATTCATTTTTGTAGGATTGTGAGTTCCAAAATTTTCTCGTTCCCTATCTTTCCTACCCCCTCCCCAAGACAGCAAGCAATCTGATATAGGTTTTACATGTTACAATCATGTTAAACGTATTTCCTCATTAGTCGTGTTGTGAAAGAAGAATCAGAACAAAAGGGGAAAACTGTGAGAAAGAAAAATTTAAAAAAAACCCGAAATGAAAATAGTCTTCTTCAATCTGCATTCTGACTCCATAGTTCTTTCTCTGGATTTGTATAGCATGTTCCATCCTGGTCTTTGGGAATTGTCTTGGATTATTGTATTGCTGAGAAGGTTAAATTTAGTATAGTTGATCATCATACAATATTGCTGTTACTATGTACAATGTTCCCCTGGCTCTGTTCACTTTAATCAGCATCAGTTGCAATACTTCTTTACAGATTTTTCTAAAACATACCTACTCATCATTTCTTATAGAACACAATACTACAGCTTGTTCAGTCATTCCTCCATTGGTGGGCATCTCCACCCTTTCCAATTCTTTGCCACTACAAAAAAGAGCTGCTATAAATAATTTTGTACTGCGAGTCCTTTGCACTTTTTAATGATCTCTTTGGGATACAGACCTAGTAATGGTGTTGCTGAATCAAAGATATGCACAGTTTTATAGCTCTTTTGGCATAGTTTCAAGTTGTTCTCCAGAATGGTTGGATCAGTTTACAACTCTACCAACAAGGCATTAGTGTTCCAATTTTCTCTCCTCTCCAACAAGTTTTTTCCTTTTCTGTCATACTAGCCAATCTGATAGACATGAGGTGGTACATCTCAGAGTTGTTTTGATTTGCATTTCTCTAATCAATAGTGATTTAGAGCATTTTTTCATATGACTATAGATAGCTTTAATTTCTTCATCTGAAAGGGAGTAATATTTTAAAGACTTTGAGAATTAGAAGGCATCTTGAAGACAGTTTCTTTTTTTGTTCAAGTTCACATCATCATTCTGTATCACCATCTCCTTTAAGGTCCAACTCAGGTACCACCTTCTCCATAAAATCTTCACTTATCTCCCTACCTAGAAATGATCTATCCCATCATAAATCTCTGTCTCTGTCTCTGTCTTTGTATTTGTCTCTGTCACTGTATTTGTTTCTGTCTTTGACCTCACCTTTTCTAACTTGCACTGTATTTGTATCTTTATCTATACCTAATCCTTCTCTTAACACTATAAAAATATAGGTTCTATTAGAATGAGTGGTGTAGGCTCTAGTCTAGACTTTCTCTCCCAATCTGTAGGCTGGATATCCAGATCTTGGCAGCTACTTCTTTCCTCAGAATTCTAGGAGAACCTGAAAGTCTGGGTGGTGATGATTTTATAATGCTAGAGCTAATGAGTCCCCACTGGTGTTTCCTTAAATGATTATTAATTGGTATCAATCAATCTGCCAGACTTCATTAGCTTTTAGAAATAGATATTTACTAATAAGAACAGTTGGTACAAAACAATCTCCCAAGAGTCTAGGACAAACTCTCCCACCAATACAAATCCCAGAGGAAAGTAGACTCAAGTTTAGAGAACATGTGTAGCAAAGGGGTAAATCTTAGCTCCTGGTTGGCAAATGTCCTTTTCTCCTCTCTGGGAGAGTACCAATGAAGTTCCTCTTAAGCATGATATACCTCTCCTGCTGGACCTCTTGTAGGGTCTTCCTTTCCCCAGTATGTCTAGTTTATTCTTGGCTCCTGGTGTAGACAATTTTGTTAGTCGTTGCAATTCTGAGGATACTACTAGGGTATAGTGAAAAGTGAAAAATCCAAAAGGCTCAAGCCCTCTGAAATTCATAAGATCTTTTTCTGGTGGGGAGTGGGGGAGGAAGAGGAAACTGAGGCCCAGAGAAAAAGAAGAGACTTGTTACACAGGAAATAAGCAGCAGAGCTGGAGCTAGACCCAGGTCTCCTGAATCCTGGGTTATTCCCACCACAACACACTGTCCATCTTATAATGCACTATCTCAGGAAGGTGAAGTCATATGGAGGTATAAATGGATTTCCAGACATTGAGATAAGTAAATAGCCTGGATGTCACAACAAAAGTGCCATGGTCCATTTAGGGTGATACATATAAAGTAAAATGGAACCTGCTTTAATCAAGATGTCTCACCTTTCATTGACTTTGGTGATAATTTACACAAGTTTCCTTTGTCTGTGCTGGACATTAATAAAGATGGTTAAAAAACATACACACACACACACACACACACACACACACACACACACAAAACACATGGTTCCTAATAACTTCTCTGACTTACATCCTGATGAGAAATCCCAGACTTCACAGGCCTCCTATGGGAGAAAAGGAAGAGAAGTTTTGGAAAACCTGAATGGATTTCAGTCTGTCTCATCTTCTGCATGGGTCTCCCAGCTGCTGTTCCTCTTCAGGGCCTCACATGGTCGATTGTCCTGCTGGTGCACATGTGTGGCTCTCATCATGCTTCATCAGGAATGTATTTACCAAACATGAATCCATCCCACAACTGAGCAGGAGATTTAAGTTCAAGGTGAGGGCAAAACTCTCCTACAGATCTAGCCAAATGACCTGATTTCTTCCTTGGGGTACAGGATGGGAACAGGAAATGAAATTGATCTCATTGAAATTCTACAGATGATCAGAATGTGATGACATTTTCTCTCTCTTTCTTTTTTATATTTTTCTCACAGATGGTGACTCTCACCACTTCTGTTTTTAATATGGAGAAAATGTGACCCATTATAACAATAAATCTGAATGTACGGGACTTTAAAATTTACTATTCACTTTCCTTACAACATCATTTTGAGGTTGGTAGTGCACATATTATTTTCCTCCTTTTACAGATGAAGAACTCAAGACTCAGTGAGTTGCTCAGTAACACAACTAAGTAACTGAAACCAGGGTTTGAACCCATGTCTTTTGACACCAAAACCTATCTCTTTCTTCTCCATCACATTATCTCTGATTCAGGAAATCATTGTTAAGTTGTCTTTGTGTAAAACTGTAGAAGAAAACAAAGAGAGCTAAATCTAGATTCAGGATACCTGGGTTTGAACCTTAGCATTGCTTCCAACTAGCTGTATGATCTTAGACAAGTTGATTGACTTCTGTGAGCTTCTGTCTTCTCATCTACAAAATGGGAAATACCTACACTACAAGATCAAGAAATAATGGGCAAAAAGCATTCTATAAACTTCAAAGCTCTTTGTGAATGTTTGCTACTATTATTAGGGTAGAATAAATCAAGGTACCTTCTGGGTTATGTCACAACTTTGGTGGATCACAATATAAACTTCTCAGGGGTAGGGATTATCTCATTTTTGTATTTGTAAACATAGCACAAAACATAGTGCCTGACACATAGTAGGTGACTAATAAATGGTTGTTGGTTGATTGAGGAAATGGCTATGAATTGACTGAAAGAGGCAAAGCCTTCCAGGTGATAATGGAATAGTGAAACTAAAGCCACAGCAATAGAAATAAGTTTAAAATGGTGGTGGTGGTGATGGTGATAGTGACAATGGTTGATAACAATGAAAATAATGATAGTGGTAGTAGAAGTGGTAATGAAGTATCAATGGTTCCATGTTCTTATTGTGTGAGTTCACCCTTCATGGCAGCAAATCCTAGCTCTTCTATAACTTCTGATCCATTGTAATTTTATCTGCAAATTTCCATGAGTACTCAATAGAGGATTCACTCAGTGTTACACGTGAGGCCTTCCCCTAGTTCTTTTAATATGTTGTGGATATCGACACAAATCTTGGCCTAACCACTTTCCATCTACCCTCAGTGCCTCACCCACCTCTCTATTGGCCTGCCCAACCCATTTTCCCCTCATGTACATCTTCAGTGACTATTTTTCCATCATCTTACTTAATAATGACCATAATTCACATTTCTCTCATGTTTTAAGATGTACATAATGCTTTTCTCACAACACTCTTCCCTTGATCCTAAAGTAGGTAATAGGATGAAGCAAAGAGGTACTGTTATAGAGTAGTGGTTCCATGATGAATACTGGAGGCAGAGGAAAGGAATAAATATTTATGTAGTGCTTACTGGGCAGGGAGGTGGTTTAGTGAATAGAGAGGTCAACCTGGCAACAGGAAGACTTATCTTCCTAAATTCAAATTTAGCCTCAGACCCTCATTAGCTGAGTGATCCTGGGCAAGTCATTTAATCCTGCTTGCCTCAGGTGCCTCATCTGTAAAATGAGCTGGAGAAGGAAATTGCAAACAATTCCAGTCTACCAAGAAAACCCCAAAAGGGGTCACGAAGAGTTAAACATAACTGAAACAACTGAACAACAACCTAATGCTTACTATAGGCCAGGCAGTGTACTAAGAACTTTACAAATAATATCTCACTTGACCCTTACAACAAGCTTAGGAGGTAGGCCCCATTTTACAGTTGAAAAAGCTGACGCAGAGGTGAAATGACTTGTTCAGGGTCACACAGCTATTAAGTGTCTGAGGCTGGATTTGAACTGAGAACTCCCTTCCTTCACTTCTAGTATTCTATCCACCGAGCCACCAAGTCTATCTCTAGGCCAGTTTGGACCAGAGAAATGAGTCAGTCACAAAGATACTCATAGGTTCAGAGTTGGAAGAGACCTTAGCGGTCACCTAATACAACCCTTTCAATTTGCAGGTGAAGAGCCTGGAGCTAGAGAAGCTAAATGACTTGCCTAAGGGTGCACAGGCAGCATCGGCAGTCAGGATTTGAGCCTTGGATTTGGCCCTGATTCCAAATGTAGTGTTCTTTCTTCTGTACCCCACTGCTATGCTTCTTGTACTGTATGAACATGCAAGAGGTTCTAACTGAGGCTTTCTGCTGGAAACCAAAGCTTTTATATGTAAAAAGACTCCAGAAAACTCTGATACTATTTTGTAACTGACTCCTGATTCTTTGCTAGAGATCTAATGCAGAAAGCAATATTATTGTAGTCCTGCAGCCATGTTAGCAAGGATTAATGTTAAAAAAATGTTTTACTGATACTTTTAGCTTTTATACCATGGTCAGTTCATTATACTTTGCTTTCCTTCCCCCTCACTATCCCCCCTCCTCTACCCTCACATTGAATTCTGGCTTCTAAAAAATGGCAAACAGGCAAAAACAGATCTAGAACCCTAATCTCACAGTGTATATATAACATGCTGTCCATGTGGACCCCCTTTCTCTTTCCAAGAGAAAGCTATGTTTCATTATATTCGAGGATCATCATTGGTTTTTCGGTTATTCAGACATCAGATTCCTTGTGGTGATCTTTTCTTTTACACAGTTGTAGTTACTGCATTATATAGTAATCCTCTATTTTGGCTTTTTTCACCCAGCCTCAATTCACACCCATTTTCTAGACTAACATTCTCAAGATAAAAATGTGAAGACCAGTTGAGGCCTGGGTTGAGCCTGACCAGGGCCAGTACAGAGCAGACGCTGCCCTTTGTGGTTCCTCACTCTAAAAATGTGTTTATTACATTCCCCATAAACACACAGTATGGAAATGTCTTGAAATAGGAAACACAGTCCCAGATGAATATCTAGATTAGATGAGCCTCCAACAACAACAACAAAAAGCCCTCATTTCCGATGGGGCTGCCAAGTTTGTAGGTTCTCCACAGATTTGCACATCCTGCAGATGTCTCAACTTGAATTTCCCTTCTGGTACTTTACTTTGACATGGTTTCCATACGCAAATGGATCCACCTGAAGGGACTGGAGGGCCTGCTTTGCTTCATGACTGTGGGCAGAAGAGGATTCCGTTTACACACTTGAGGCCTGCTTTTAAAGTCAGTTACACTCCAGAGGTTTGATGACCTTCACATTTTCCAGGCAACAGTCAAATGCTAAAAAGAAATTAAATGGGGGCTTTTTTTCCTTTAATGGAAAAGTTGGTCATTAATTGGAGGGGAGAAACCCAGCTGAATTCCCATTTAGAAGAGGAAAATCCTATGACTGTTCTGAGGGCGTGTGTGTGTGTGTGTGTGTGTGTGTGTGTGTGTGTGTGTGTGTGTGTGTGAGAGAGAGCTGGGCCAGCTCACCTTGACGTTGGTTATTGCTTGACATTCCAGACTCTGGGGGGAGAGATATTTTTGGCAAATCTTTAGGATGTCAGAGTGAGAAGGGGCCTTGGAGATCATCTAGTCTAACCTCCTCATTTTACCAATGGAGAAAACCAAGCCGTACAATTCCATACAACCTGACCATGTGATCTTCCTGACACTTAGCTCAGGGTTATCACTCCGGTTTCTGTAACTCTCCTAACCTGATAACCAGTGCCCACTCTGGGACTGTTCTTATTGGTGGGAGTTTATTGTAACTCTCTAATCTCTCTAATCTTTCAACTACTTTGTCCTTTTCCTCCTACTCCCTAACTTTTATATTTACATACTAAATAGTAACTGTTTCTCTTTTACCCAGGAACCCTGAGGGTCTTCCCTTCCCAGTCTGATTTTTTTTTTAAGGGGCCATCCTTTAAGTAACTACTTAAAGAAGCCTATTCATTGAATGGGTGTATCTCACTCAAAGTGAAAATGCCATAAGACCTTAGCCTGAAAGGTCCAGCGTCTCCCATTGCATCCTGGGCCATCTCCAGTCTTCCTGATGGGTGCCAGGCCACTGGACCCAGATGACTCAGGAGGAGAAAGTGAGGTTGGTGACCTTGCACCTCCCTCCCTCACTCACATCCAAGTCAAGTGCAAGTCATGTCATCATGTTGATGTCATGGTCCTCTTCGAGAACAAAGGACAGACACAACAACAGCAAGTTTTATATAGAGCCTGCTATGTGCCAGGCACTGTGCTAAGTGCTTTACAATTACTATTTTCATTTGATCCCAGCCACAGTCCTGGAAGGGAGATGCTACTAATATCCCCATCTTATAGATGAGGAAACCAAGGTTAAGTGACTTGTCCAAGATCACTTAGCCAGTAAGCGTCTGAGGCTGAATTTGAATTCAAGTTTTCCAGATTCCGGGTCCAACACTCTATTCATTGTACCACCCAGGGCAGGCACCCTTCTCCCCTTCCAACTCCTGCTCTGGGAATAGTAATCAAACCAATACTAACATTGCTTCTGGAAAGGGTAAGCCCTGTAAGGAAAGGTGGCTCTTCATCTATCCTTGACTACCACCCCTTATTTATGTTGTCTACTCCTATGAGAATATATGCCCTTTGAAGGCAAGGACTTTCTGTTATTTGTACTGGGTATCATGGTAAATGGCTAATCCTTTTTCATTCAATTTTCATTTCAGTTCAATTCTTTCAATGCCTATTTTTAAGTGCTCACTTTGTGCCAGATGTTGAGCCAGGTACTGACAATGAAAAGGCGAAGATGATGAGCTCCCGCCCTTAAGAAGCTTACTTTCTGCCTGGGGCAACTGAGATGTTCATGGATAAGTAAATATATATGTACATATATTTGTAAAAATATATGTATCTAGATATGGCTCTTTTCAAGACCCTACTGGCTTCAGTGATTATCAATAATAATTGTTCCCTCCCATCTTGATATACTTATTTTTTTCTTTTGCTCATTAAAGGGGCCATTCCCTGATTACCTCTTAAAGAGACCTATTCACTGAATGGGCATTACCTCATTCTGAGTGAGTACCTGTATAGGCCACAGTTTTCCACTGCATCCTAATGAATATCTGGTCACTGGATCCAGATGGCTCAGGAGGGGAAAGTGCTCCCTCACTCAAAACAAAGTTAAATGCAAGTCATGTCATCATTTCTCTGATGTGATGGTCTTCTTCAAAAACGAAGAATGAACCAGATCCTGATATGGATAAGCAAATATAGACATACATATGAAGATATGGATAAATAGATATATATGCATGTATTTATAAACATATAAATACAAACATACACACATATGCATACATATATTTACAAATATAGAAACATCTTATTTTTTATTTGTATATATTTTATGTATATACACAT
>CM053769.1:250947688-250967108 GCA_028658325.1 Potorous gilbertii
GCTTCACCCCCTCAAATTGTATTTTAGGGCAGCAATTATCAAAACCACTTGGTACTCTAAGAAACAGAGAGGTAGACCAGTGGAATATGTTAGGTATTCAAGACACAGTAGTTGATGAATATAGCAGTCTACTATTGGATAAACCAAAAGACCCCAGCTTCTAGGATAAGAACTCACTGTTTGACAAAAATTGCTGGGAAAACTGGACAACAGTGTGGTGGAAACTGGGCATAGACCAAAGCCTGACACCATACAGAAGAATAAAGTCCAAATGTGTACATGATCTAGATATAAAGATTGATACTATAAACAAGTTAGTAGAGCAAGGAATAGTGAATTTGTCAGATTTATGAAGAATGGAAAAATTTTTGACTAAACAAGAAATAGAAAACATTATGAAGTGCAAAATGGATAATTTTGAATACATTAAATTGAAAAGTTTTTGCACACACCAACCCAATGCAATCAAGAGTAGGAGGGAAGCAGAAAACTGGGTAAGAATTTTTGTAACTAGTGTCTGTGACAAAGCCCTCATTTCTAAAATATATAGAAAACTGAGTTAAATATACAAGACTACAAGTCATTCTCCAATTGATAAATTCCCCAATTGATAAAACAGGCAGTTTTCAGAGGAAGAAATTAAAGCTATCTACAGTAATATGGGAAAATGCTCTAAATCACTATATTTGGACATATGTAAATCAAAACAACTCTGAGGTACCACATCACACCTATCAGATTGGATAACCTGACAAAACAGGAAGATGATAAAGGTTGGAGAAGATGTGGGAAAGTTGGAACTAATTCATTGTTGGTGGAACCGTGAGCTGATCTAACCATTCTGGAGAGCAATTTGGAACTATGCCCAAAGGGTTACAAACATATGCATACCCTTTGATTCAGCAGTATTGCTTCTAGGACTATATCCCAAAGATACTGATATCCCTCAAATGAGAAAAGGTTCCACATGTACAAAAATATTTATAGCAGCTCTCTTTGTGGTGGCCAAAAACTGGAAATCAAAGGGATATCCATCAACAACTGAACAAGTCGTGGTATATGAATGTAATGGAATACTATTGTGCTATAAGAACAGGCAGACTTCAGGGAGGCCTGGAAAGACTTATATGAACTGATGCTGAGTGAAAGAAGCAGAACCAGGAAGAGCTTTGTACACATCAACAACCATAGTGTGAGAGGAATTGTTCTGGTAGACTTAGTCCTTCATAGCAATGCAAGGACCTAAAATATTCCCAGTGGACTTTTGAGGCAAAATGCTTTCCACAACCAGAAAAAGAACTATGGAATTGGATCGCCGAATGAAGCAATCCATTTTTTTTGTGTGTTATGTTTTATTTTGCTTTGCTTTGTGGTTTCTGTCATTCATTTTAATTTTTCTATTCAGCATGACTATGGTGAAATTTTATTTAATAGAAATGTATGTGTAGAACTTATATAAGATTGCAAACTGTCCCAGGGAGGGAGTGGGGAGAGATGGAGGAAAGAGGGGGAGGGAGAGGGAAAAAAATCTAAGATAGATGCAGGTGATTATAGAACACTGAAAACTAATAAAATCATTATTAAACAAAAAAAGAATTTATTCAGGCCATGGAGGTTAAAAAGAGGAATATAATCCCTGACCTCAACTTGATCACATTGGATGGGGTGTAAGGAAGAAAAGGGGTTACTCATGGCAGCTACACAAATAACTAAAATCCAACTCGACAGTGGTGGCATAGGGGGATGGGGGTGGGACTGGATTGGGAGTTATGAGACAGCACTTATTAGTCTTGTGATGATGGTTCAGTCCCTTCCCCTCTCTGATCCTCAGTTTCCTCTTTTATAAAATTATGGATTTGAACTAGAGAATTTCTAAGATCCAGTTCTAAATTCTGTGACTCAGAAGTTTTCATCTACTTCTTGCCCCTAGTCCAAGCACCCCCAAGCCCTCTATGCTACCTGATTTAATGTGTTCTGGATAATTTAATTCTACTTTCCTCCTTTTTTCTGGTTTTCCCCATACATAGATCTTTGAAGCCATCTTCAGCATCAACTTCTTGTTCAACCCTGACATCCAAGTCTTTGCCAAATATTGTCATTTCTTCTGTATAATACCTCTATTATGCCTTTCTCTTTATCCTTTGTTCACAATTTAGTCATAATATCAAGGTTAAAATCTTCCCCTTATTTGATTTCCTTCCTTCCCACCTCTCTTCTCTGTGGTCTATTCAAAAAATTCCTGCCAGAATCTTTCTCAATTCTTCAACCACATCAATGTGCCTCTTTCTCTTCCTCCTCTTCCTCATTGCTTTGAGATGCTCCCAAATCTGGTCCTTCCCTAGCTCTTTCTTGGAATCCTGTGTCAAATCCTAATTTCCCTAAGGAAATTCGATTGCATGCATACATTATTCACACATTCTTTCATTAGTTCTCCTCTTTCGCTCTCCCCACCGGATCTCTCTTCTCTTTCCTACCCAGGTTGATTTGCAAATGGCATATATTATCTACAACTTCAGGGTTTCTAAGTCAACTCTCTCCAATTTAGATTCTCTAATTATCCAGGTATCCAGGGTGGGTGCCTTCTTTTAATAAGGGACCTTGATTCAGAGCATTTGCAGAGCATATTTAATCTTGAAGCATCTTGGCCCTAGATAGAAGTATTGAAGTCAAGCTTATCATGTCCCCATTCTAAGATTCCCAGCAAAAAAATCTCCTAAAGTTTGTTTAGGTTTGATTCATATGTAAAGTTTCCTCAAAAAGAATTAAAGATACTTGATGTATAAAGTAGGAAATGTATAGGACAGTTGTTTATTTTCTCCATCAAAAAAAAAATTGTTTGTCCTCCATTTTTGAAGAGGTCAGTGACAACACAGGGTGATGTTTTGATTCGTGGGTAATTTGGATTTAAAACAGGCAAAGTTGCCTCTTTTATCATCTCTCTCTTCCAGAGTCACTGAAGTCCAGTGGCAAGACAAGTCAGGAGAACTGGTGATACCCCCAGGACATAGTGAATGATCTTGGCATCTTCCATCTCTGATCAAGTTCTATGCACCCCACAAGCACCTACTTTAGCCACCTTCATGGCCCTTGGAGCAAATTATTCTTATCTGCCCATTTGTCCAGGGGAATTCATCACATGCTTAGAGTAGACAACCTCCTAACTCACTGATGCTTTTGATTCCCCTCAATCTGGTTTAGCCTGATTGCTGAGATAGTTTGCTGGGGTGTGGCCATTATGAATGCTACACAGCTTCTTGGAGCCATAGGTGAGAGTTGGGTGAAGGTGCACACCAAAGGTGGGTGAGCAGCCCTAAAAAGGGCTCAAAATGCTGTCACACCAGAGGTGGTAGTCCTCCCTAAATGCTCCATATACCCTCAAAAAGAAATACTTAAATACAAAAGACCCATAAACATGCTTTAGACAAATACTTAAGGCATGTTTTGATAACCATCACTCCTAGTGTGCTTTCCCCTGGAGGCTAATATTTCAGACATTGAAAGACTAAACATTTTGTGGGACTGCTGCATAGGTGGATCACCTTCACCTTAAGTCTGTACTGTCTGAGCAGATAGACTCCAGGTCTATCTCTGCTTAGTAAGCCAAGGTATGGCTTGACCTTTTCTTCTTGTCTGTTCAGCTCCTCCAAGAAGTTATTTCAGAGATTATCTCCTGCTGACAACCGGTACCCAGAACCAGGAATTTCTGTCCTCTTGGATTTACGAGGTTGTAACCAAGATTAGAAACACCCATCTCAGTATAACTAGGTACTCAGACTTTCCCTGCAAACCAAAGGAAAAAAATCTAAAATCTCACTATGAACTTTGGAAAATGTAGTTTCAGAAAAAGGCAGTTTTTTTCTTGCAGTGGGAACAGCAGGCCAAGGAGGCAAACTTTAGAGTTATGGGAAAGGAACAAGAATTAATAAGCACCTACTATGTGACAGGTACTCTATTAAGAGATTTATGAATGTAATTTATTTGATCCTCACAACAACTTTGGGGGTAGATACTATTAATAATAATTTCCATTTTACAGTTGAGGAAACTGAGACAGGAAGGTATGAAGTGACTTATCCCGGGATCACCCAAATAAGTATCTGAGGCTACAATTGAAGTGAGGTCTTCTGGACTCCAGGCCCAGTTCTCTATCCATAGTACCATCTAGCCATCTCAAGTGCCTGGTAATATCACAATGGCTCTTTGGTCACCCATGCTCAGGGGAATAAACACAAAGCAGAAAACATTATGGGACCTTGAGATCAAGTTAGGCTTACCTAGGGAAGTCTATGCACACACTTCCACATGCAAGCATCTCCCATTGCTGCTGGAAGCAAGGGTGGGGAAGGAAATATTCACCTCCACTTCACTTAAGATTCAAGCCATACATTCACAATAGAGGAAAAAGAGAGGAAAAGAGAGCAGTTGTTTTTCTTTCCTCTTAGTGTCTGGTGAGTGGGCAACTCTTCCTTCTTAGTTGCAAATCATATCAAACAGAGCAATGTCCCCATGAGGGAACAACCAGAAACTTCAATGTGCATAAGGGGCTTATCTAGTAGAAGGGGTCAAAGCACATGTTCAGCTAGTGAGGGGCTGGAATTCCCTTGGGTACCTCCCACTAACCTCCCCAACAATTTGCTATCCTTAGAAAATCAATAAGGGGCATTTAACACTTGTCCTCATCCCCAGTAATGGATATTCCTCCAGGTACTTGGAGAGGCTCAAGCATTATGAGTACCTTTACCTAGTATCTTGTACTAAAGAGTTTCCACAAAGTCCATGCAGTTCTTACTAAATGTGATCTGAGGAGCTCCAGTCCTTCATTCAGCACAATTCTCAGACAACATCACAGTTTTTTATGAGAGCTCAAGCCTGCCATAGCTAGAGGGCCTAGAGACTACAATCCCTCCAAATACCAATTTATACAAATTCAACAAACAGTTCTCTAGGTACCTACCTAGTACTTATAAGGGCCTGTCTCAACCCAAACAATTAGTAAAGAAAACCTTTTTTAAGGAGCCCAAAGTCAGGAGACAGTGTCTTGTTCAAAGAGCAAGGAGGTCATCGTTATTGGATCACAGAATATAGGGTGGGGGTATAAGGTATAAGAAATGAAATGGGGGGGTGAAATTATTAAGGGCTTTGAATGTCCAACAGAGGATTTTATATTTGATCTTGCTGGTAATAGGGAGCCATTGGAGTTTATCAAATAAGCAAGTGACATGATCATACTTGTGCTTTAGGAAGATCATTTTGATGACTGAATGAAGAATGGACTTGAATAGGGAGAGATTTGTGGTAGGCAGACCAACCAGAAGGCTATTGCAATTGGCTAGGAGTGAGGTGATGAATGCCCGAACCAGGATGGTGACAGTGGCAGTGGAGAGAAGTAGGCACATGAGAGAAATGTTATGAAAGTAAAATCAGATGTTGGCAACAGATTGGATAAGGGAGATAAGACAGAGTGAGTAGTCAAGGTTGTAAGCTTGGAGGGCTGAGAGGATAGTAGTGCCCTTGAAAATAATAGAAAAATTTGGAAGGCTGGAAATGGGGGTAGAAAGAGGGAGGGAGAAGATGATGAGGTTAGTTTGAGACATGTTGCATTTAAGATGCTTAAGCATATCCAGTTACAGATGTCTATCAGGCAGTTGGAGATGCAAGACTGGAGGTCTGTAGAGAGGTTAGGTCTGGATAAGTAGATTTGAGAATCATTAGGACATCCATGGGAGCTGTTGAGATTACCAAGTGAAATAAACAGGGAAAAGAGAAGAGAGACCAGGACAGAATCCTGTAGAATATCTATGGTTAATGACTAGGACCTAGATAAAGATCTAGCAAAGGAGAATGAAGAGGAGTGGTCAGATAGGAGGATGATCAGGAGACATCAGTAAAGAAGAGACTATCAAGGAGAAGAGAGAAATCAACCCTGTCAAAGGCTACAGAGAGGTCAAAAAGGATGAAGATTGAGAAAAGGCCGTTAGATCTAGTAATTAAGAGATTTTTAGTAACTTTAGAGAGAGGATTCGGCAGAACGATGAAGTCAGAATCCAGGTTATAGAGAATTAAGAGTAGGCAGGGGTGGGGAATCTGCAGGCACGAGGTCACATGTGGCCCTCTAGGTCCTCAAGTGTGGCTCTTTGATCCAAACACTTGTTTTGTGAAGTTTGAATTCAAAGGGCCACACTTGAGGACCTAGAGAGTCACATGTGGCCTCAAGACTGCAGGTTCCCCACTCCTGGACTAGAGTGAGAGTTGATTGGTTGGTTGTTGTCCTTCGTCTTCGAAGAGGACAAAAATGACATCACCATGATAAAGTGAAGTTTCAGTGTGTCTGACTGTGGCTAATCAGACCAATACAAGTTCGGGCACAGATAGTCCACATGAATATTTGGAATAGATATCCCAAATTTGCACATCCTGCTTTTACTTTGTCCTGTCTCAATTCTGCTTTGCTCAAAGAGCATAGCACCCTTTCTGATGCTGAGCATCACCATGCAGAGTGGCCCTGTGCCAGTGTCTCCCATGATGCACTGTCAAATCCAAAATTCTTGAGAGTATCCTTATATTGCTTCTTCTGACCACCATGTGATCACCTGCCCCATGCGAGTTCTCCATAAAAGAGTCTTTTTGGCAAGTGTACATTTTGCATTCAAACAATGTGGCCAGCCCATCAGAGTTGCGCTCTCTGAAACATAGTTTGAATGTTTGGCAGTTCAGTTCGAGCAAGGACTTCAGTGTCTGGTATCTATCCTGCCAGGTGATCCTCAGAATCTTCCTAAGACAGTTCAAATGGAAGCGATTCAGTTTCCTGGCATGGTGCTGGTAAACTGTCTGTATTTCACAAGCATATAATAATGAGGTCAGCACAACAGCTCTGTAGACCTTCAGTTTGGTGAGAGAGAAGAAGGGGAAGCACCTATTGCAGATGGCCTTTTCAAGGAGTTTAACCACAAAAAAAGCAAAAGAGAGTGGTAAGGATATCTTCTTGCTCTCAAGAGAGAAACTGCAGAGTGAAAATTCTTCCCATAGGTCTCTGTGGATCCCTTCCCAATGCATAAGACAATATAGGTAGAAGGAAGGGCAAAATTTCTCCAGGGGTCCCTGCAATACATATCATACTTTTCCTTCATTGAATCCCTACCAATGCACATGGCAAACCAATTGGAGGACTGAACTTACCCAGTGATAGGACTAGAAGACTCCAATGAGCCTTGAATCTATGTGGGACTCCCTACAATGGATTTAAGCACTTTTAGTTGGATTGGAATCAGTTTCTCAGACTCCTACCTCCCCTTATGTACTCATTGCACCATATAGGTATTAGGTATGGAACAGGTGTGGAGGAGGTAGATATTGTGAGTTAGGAAGAAACATCATTTCCCCAGAAAAAATAACCTTCGGAGTCAGAGAAAGATCTAGAGTTAAAAGTAGGGCATAAATAGAGACAAACCCTCAATCTGTATTTTATATTCAAGAACAGGATGATACTGATTCTGTCTTGAAGGATGCCTCCACTATCTTCGAGATTTCCTGCCCAAACAGGATATTCTGAAAATATTAACGTCAGAGAAATGCATTATCCCATTGGAATAAATCTGATCTTTGGTAACTCCTGAGACCTCCTAGGTAAAAACGTTCTGACCCCAAGGCTAACACAGTTTCTTGCAATTCATCTGACATCCAGCATCTTTCACTCGACCTCCCAAATGAGGAAAGTAGCTGAACAGCTTCACTAATAGGCTCCTTTGTTACTGCCCTAATGTCCTAAAGCTGTGTAAAATTGTGTATCTCTGAGTAGCATTCTCTGTTTAGGAGTGTTCCTATCACTGCCCATCAACTCATTCCAATTACATTTTTTTGTCTTGTAGCCCTGCCTGATGATTTATTTACCTCTAGTCAGGACAAAGGCAGGATCTTAGGACCTCAGGGTTGAAGAATTCACCAAGAAGACCTTTGTTTCAGCATGGAAAATACTTAAGATATAAAGGACACACTTGATTCCATAAGCAACACAGGAACATGAAATGCTCAAATAGCCCCCTGGATTTCCTCTGGCAGGTAAAGACACTTTGGAAGATAGCTGAACAAATATTCTCCATTCATTTTAGACCTGTACTGTCTAGGTAACTCAAAACAGTATTATGGATATTTGGCAAGGTTCATATCTCCTGTCTCCCCCTACCCGCTTAGTTCCCTTCCCCCCCCCCACCCCCCACCAAGGTCTTTCATCTTTCTTCTCCAAATTATATGCTATCAAGGATTCCATCTCTGTCACAGATTCTAGTGTCTGATTCAAATTCAGAATTACACAAAAGGTAACCTGGAAGGCTGGGACTATTTCAGGATCAGATCCCCATCCATATGAACTCAAGAACTTGGGAGAAGGAGGGGGACACATGACTTATACAGAATAGGCACTTCTATATTCCCTACAACATTCCTGTGATTTAATCAGTGCAAGGAACTCCCAATGAGGAAACTCAATCAGTGTAGATTAGCACCTACCTAGCAATTTATATTTGTAGAGAGTTACCATGAACACTAAGAATGAAGTGGTTTGCCCAGGATCACAGAGGCAGGACTTGGACTCAGGTCTTCCAAACTCAGTACTGCTCAGTAACCACAAGGCCATACTGCTTCCCAGATATTTAATATGAGTTGTGGAATTGAATCTCTTGACTTCAGGCATTTTCTCTGGCTGTTTCCCCATACCTGCAATGTTCTCCTCCTCTGCTGTGACCACTGACTTTCCTGGCTTCCTGTAAGTCACAACTAAAATCCCACCTTCTACAGAAAGTCTTCCCCAAACCATCCTAATTGCAGCATCTGCTCTTTATTAATTATATCCTATTTATCCTGTACATAGTTTGCTTTGTATATATTTGTTGTTGTGTTGTTTCCTCCGTTAGATTATAAGCTCCTTGAGGGTAAGGAATGACTTTTGCTTCTTTTGTATCCTCATCTCTTAGCACAGTGCCTGACATGTGGCTAGTCACTCATTTCTATCTGACCCTTCATGACCCCAAGGATTACATTGTCTATGGGGTTTTCTTGGCAAAGATACTGAAATAGTTTGTCATTTCCTTCTCCAGTGGAGTAAGGCAAACAAGAAGTGACTTGCTCAGGGTCACACAAAAGACAGAACTCCAGGCTCCATGCTCTATCCATTGAACCATCTAGCTGCCCCTGCCTGGCACTTAGTAGGTGCTTAATAAATGTTGATTGATTGACTTATTGATTGAGTTGGACTGAACTTATGCTTAAATTCAGTTAGGAATATGGGCTATTTTGAACCAGTTTAAAACATCTAATAAGTAAAAAGGAAAGTTCATGGTGGTTTCTGTCAAAAGTCATGGAATTAAACCCTTTGTCTAAGAAAAAATAGTTTGGGGATGGAGTTAGTGTGGTGTCTATGTGTATGTGTTGGGTGTTATTATGTCTAAACATCAGAACAGGCAGATTATTTTCCTGTCTGGAGAGCGATGCAATTTTTCCTTTTTGATGTACTGTTGCTGTCCTTTTGAAAAAATGTTGTGGATTACGAATATCTTCCTCCAGGGTTTTATGTAATCCTCTCCATGGTTTGGCTCAGTCTTCATTTGTGTAGGCACTGCCTTGAAACATTCCCCTCAGTTAATAAAATCCAAGTTCTGGAGTGAGTTACCTCAGTCCACGTTTCCTGGCCTTTCATTCACAGTGATCTTTTTTCTTTCTTTTTTCCTTTTTCACTGTCACATCTTTAGCTTCCTCTTAGCCTATCTTTTGAAGTCCTATGTAGTCACTCAATCAATCACTAAATAAAAAAGTATTTTTTAAGCATCTATAACATGCTAGGTATAGTGCAGTTAAACTTTAGGGATACAGTTTCCTGTCCTAAAAGAGCTTGAATAGATTGCTATATGCAAAGCAGATACAAAATTGACTGAAGGTAATTGGAAAGGAAGGAAGGGAGAGACCCTGTCACAAGGGGATTCAGAAAATGTATCATGTAGTAGGTAGAATATAAACTAAGTCTAGAAGGAAACTAAAAATTCTCAGAATGAAGGTAAGGTGAAAATGTGTTCTAGTCATGGGAAACGACCAGCACAAAGGCTCTTAGGGAGATAGAAGGAGCTCCATGGATGAAGAATTTCAAGAAGACTGATTGGATGACCTTGTACAGGGAGGGGAGTAATGAGCAATAAGACTGGAGAGGTAAGTTGAGACTTTAAATGTCAGACAAGAGTTCATACTTGATCTTGGAGATATTAGGGAACCACTAGAGTTTAGTGAGTAGGAAAATGTTATAGTTAGATTAGTGACTGACTCCAATGTATCTTTTCAGTTTTATTTTAAGCTACTCCCTTTCATGTTTTCTGCCTTCAAGTCAGGCTAGACATGTGACTGTTCTCCATTTTTTTTTTTTTTTGCCATCTCTCATCTCCTTGAATTTGTAAAGGTCATCCTCCATATTCCCCTCCTCTTCTTTGACTTTTGAAATTCATCTCTTCCTTCAAGATTCATCTCAGGTGCCATCTCTCCTGAATTTTCAGCTCTAAGTCAATCACTCAACAAACATTTCTTGAGTATCTACTATGTGTCAGGTAGTTAGGGGTCACAATGGATAGAGTGCTAGACCTGGAGACAGGAAGACCCATCTTCCTGAATTCAAATCTAGCTGTGTGACCCTGGGCAAGTCAAAACCCTGTTTAACTCGATTTTCTCCTCTGTAAAATGAGAAGGAAATGGCAAACCACTTCAGGATCTTCGCCAAGAAAACCCCAAATGGGGTCATGAAGAGTTAGACATGACTGGAATGACCGAACAACAACTATATGTTGAACACTCCCCAGTCTGGAACTTGCTTGCCTTTCCAGTCTTATTTAATATTACATTCCTTCAGACAATCTCTGTTCCAGTCAAATTGGTGCATTTGTTTTTCCGCTGTTCATGACTTCCCATCTCCCCACTATATGCCTTTGCACAAGCCATTCTCCCTGCCTGGAATATACTCCTTCCTCACCTTTACCTCTTAGAATTGCTACCTTTGTAGAAGGCTCAGCTCAGGACTACACAAGACCTTCCCTGATCCAGACAGTTGGTCACTTCCTATACATATTTGTTCTGATGTTATATTCCCCAAATACAATGTGATTTCCTTGAGGACAGGGACCTCTTTTGTCTTTGTATCCCAAGTGATTATCGTAGGACCTTGTAAAGTAAGCACTTAGCAAACGCTCAAGTTGAATTGAATTGAGTTTTGGTGGCCACAAAATAAAACACCCCATTTGGGTTTCAGCAAACTTTAAACCCCTAATCTCTGCAGACACACAAAGAGGCTTCTCCAGTTGCATCTCCATTTTCTAGAGAAATCACAGAAGATTGTTCTGTATTTTGTTTGTTTGTTTTACCCCAGATATCTTAAAGCTGGTCTACTCTATCTTTGCATCAGATATCATTAGGTCACTGTCCCAGAATGACTCTGCCTCCCCTGTTAGCTCCTAGGGCTTGGGAAGATCCCTTTTATGATACAAAAAAAAAACAAAAAACAAACCATCTTCCACTTTTCTTTCCCCTCTTTTTTTTGGTTTAAAAAATGATAGTATTAGTTGTTTCTCTCTGGTGATTGTCTGGTTATTACCTGGTTCCTCTGCAGTCCAGCCTCTCCATTCACATAGCCACCATAATAATGTAGGCCCCTTTCATTTCTCACTGGGCTAATGTAACCGCTTCCTAATTGGGCTCACTGTTTTGCCTTTCCCCTTTCTAATCCTTCTCCTACCGAACTCCTACAAAACTCTCAAAAGAGTTTTCCTAAAGCACAGATATAACCATGTTATTCTCCTACTCAATAAACTCCAGGGGCTCCCTATTACCTTGGGGAATCAAATATAAATTCATCAATTTGACATCTAGAATTCTTTAAAACCTGGCTCCTTTCTAATTTTTTTATACCACTTGGCCATAGTGGCTTATTAGCTGTTATGCACACATAATTCTCCATGAACCTTCTTGGTGCCTTTCCCATAATTGTTCCCTCTTTCCCCAGACCCCACTCCGAGCTGGAATGTTCTGCCTTTTCACTAGGAATTCTCATAATCTGTGGTTTCCTTCAAGACTCAGTTCAAGGGTCACCTTCTTCATGAAGCCATTACTGATCTCCCCAAATGCTAATGTGTTATTGTTCAGTCATTTCAGTTATGTCTGACCCTTCCTGATCCCATTTGGAGTTTTTTTGGGCAAAGATACTGAAATACTTTACCATTTCTTTCTCCAGTTCATCTTACAGATGAGGAAAATGAGGTAAACGGGGTTAAGTGGCTTGCTTAGGGTCACAAAGCTGTTAAGTGTCTGAGCCTGCATTTGAACCCAGGAAGATGAGTCTTCCTGACTCCAGGCTTGGCACTCCATGCCACCTAGCTTAATCTCTCCTTAAATACCTTATATTCATTTTGCATATTTTCTGTATATATTTATCTGTGGACTATTGCATTACCTGATAGAATGTAAGCTGTTTGAGGGCAGAGAATAATTTAATTTTGTCTCTGAATCCCCAGAACTTAGTGCAGAGCAGCACAAAAAGGAGTATGCGTGTTGTTTGATGACTTGATGTCTGAAAAGGCACTGATGAATACAAGACAAACTTTCTCTTAGTCCTTCAAGCATCATCAGAGCCTGAATCATCACCACTTCCCCTCACTTAATATCTTGGTCTTGTTCTCATAGTCCCAAAATCTTTCTATTTTGACCAGATATTTTGACATTGTCCCTGGTGCCATTTTGCTAATAACCATCCCCTCACTGCTACTACCCATAATTTGTCCTCTACATTTGCAATAGCTCAGAAAATAGTCTCTTGATTTAGGTTAAAGATGGGATTCTGTTTATTGGAGGCTTTTTGGTTCCCCAGGCTATTGTTTTCTTTCATCATGTAAGATACAGATTTAGTCCCTGTGTTGCTGTTTAGTCATTTTTTGGTCAGTCTGGCTCTTTGTGAAGCTATCTGAGGTTTTCTTGGCAAAGATACTAGAACAGTTTGCCATTTCCTTCTCTAACTCATTTTACAAATATGAAAACATATACAAACAGGGTCAAGTGATTTGCTCAGGGTCATACAGCTAGTAAATGTCTGAGAATGGATTTGAATTCACACCTTCCTGACTTCCAGGATTGGCATTCTATCCACTGCCCCACCTAGTTGCTCTGTATTGGATCCTGTATTATATTAATAATAAACAATGACAATAACGCACATTCTATGATGCCACATGTTGACAAAACATTCTCCTCACAATAAACCTAGTGAGGTATGTAGTGAAATTATCCCCATTATTCAGATGAGGATACTCAAGAGCAGAATGGTAAACTGATGTGCAGAAGATCACACAACTAGCAAATAGCAGAGCCAGCTTATTTGATTCTATAATCAAGAAAGGATGCTGCAAGTAAGGGGGCACATTAGAGTGTAAAAGAAATCTGATAGGGTCTGTGTATTCAAGGAATTTACAACTCTACTGGAGAAACAAGACAAACTCTTGAAGAGATGACTAACACCACTTAGGAGGCCAAGTGCTAAATGAGAATTATAGATAAGAAGATAGATGGGGATTAGAGGAAAGATAGGTCCCCATGATAGGGGAATCTTGCATCAAAAGTATGCCCTTGAAAGCAAATTTTCTTTTTCTTACTTATCCATTGTTACAAGAATTGTTTATTTCTTTACCTCCTTTTTTTTATATTTAGTATTTAAAGGCTGTCTCCTCCCAAGTTTTGAGGAAACATATTTATTTGCCCCTCCCTTACATTTGCAGGTAATTATCAATGAATCAATTAACCATTAAGCATTATCAGGGATTAACTACATGCCAGACTCTGTGCCAAGAGTTAAAGTACTTAACTTGGGGTTTAAGTACCTTGGAGTTTATTACTGTGTGCCTTGGACATAAAAGGCAATAAATTTTTGTTGAATTAATTTTCAAGCATTCAGTTCAATTCAGGGAACATTTATTAAGCATATACTATATATGAGGCACAATACTGGGTACTAGAAATACAAGGAAAAAACTGCCTTCAAAGAGCTTGTATTTGCCTGAAAAAAATGTATAGTATGTTAGAGCTGGAAGGACTTAGAGAATCACTGCATTTACAAAGGAGAAAACTAAGATTCAGAAACATTAAATAGTAACAGTAGACTGAAGATGCTAAACTGAATGCTGAAGACTCTAATTCTTAAAGCTAATTGTACACAATCTCTAACAAACACCTTTTTTGTGTCGTGGATACCTTTGGCAGTCTATGGACCCCTTCTCAGAAATGTTTTTAAATGCATAAAATAGAATACTTAGGATTACAGTTATTTTTAAAAAAGTATTTTTTTAAGTCTACAGAGCCCAGGTTAAGACATCTGCTCTAAGAGGAGGTGAGAAAATCATAGGTTTAGAACTAAGAGACAACATGGAGGGAACTGAATCCAGTATGCCCTTTACAAATAAGGCAACTAAGGCTCAGAGATTTAAGTGACTTGCCCAGAGTCACGAAGTAAATATCTGAATCATCTTGACTCCAATCAAGTTCAGCACTCTCCTCAACAATATCATGCAGCACACCAGCTGCTTTTGAGGCCAGTCCCAAAGCCAGAATCAATTCTAGATGAATTTCAAAAGCAAATATGCTAATTCTTTGTCAATATCTACAGAATTTTCCACTGATTCTCAGCAAGGAACAATAAGCTTGCACTATAGACTTGACAAAATTTGCTCAACAAGGATCTGTTGACTAACCTTTGTATCTGAGCATGCACTTAAACACTGCTCTATGGATTTGTGTATCTTCCTGCTTTGAGACCTGAAAAATCTTCAAATATTTGGAAACAGCAATTATATCACCCTACCTCTTCCCTTCTCCAAATTAACCTACAGTTCCTTCAATGCATCCACAAATGGCATTGACTCAAGGCCCTTCTTAATTCACTCAGCATCTACTGTATGGTGGGTACTGTGCTAGTTAAAATCAACACAGATAAAAAGATGGAGGGGTGAGGGGAGTCATCAGAGGAGCTCCTGATCTGCTGGGCTGAAGCACCCACCCTAGAACTGGACATTTACTCTGCTAACTTCTTGGGAATATGTGCCTTGCTGGGATGACACGGCTTCTGATTGGTTCCCAGTGACTGATAGGTTGCATTAAAGATTATTGGTAACCACTGGACCTCTGTTGGGCACTAAGAGTTATGTAAACAGCTCCACCCTTCCTTTATTTTTGGGTCCCTCATCCATTGTTTGAACCTTTTCTCTAGGGGCAGGAAAGGGAAGAGGAGCAAGGAAAAAGGGGAGGGGCAGGGAAAAGGGGGAGAGAAATTCCCTCCCTTCCCTATCTCCCTGCTGCAATGACAAGTACAAGCACATAATAGCAAAAAACATAAACTTCTCTGGGAGTGCCTGAAACCTAACTGCCTTCTTCCTTTATGTTTCTGTCTCTGAGCATAGGTCAAAAACTAGAGATTTTGAGAAATCAATGTTTGCAGGTTTAGTGGTAATCTCACGGGTGGAGAATTCCTAAATTCTTCATTGCAGAATCAGTCAACCAGGGGAAGGTGATTTCTGTAAACAGCATACTTTTCCAGGATTCATTAGCTAAAGAACTAAAGAAAGCTATGCCCTGCTAGTCAGGAAATAAGGGCTTTGGGATTTGACTGGCAGTTCAAGGCTGAAGTGAATGCAAACTATTCATCCTACTGTCCCAAAAAGTTAACCTTATCCTTTTGGAAAGGAGAGAGGACATATGAGTACCATGGGTCAATGAATGAAAAATTGTTTATTAAGCACTTTACTATGTGCCAGGCATTGTGCTAAGTGCTAAAGGCACTCATAAGTGACTCATAAAGTTACTCATAAGTAACCACTCATGCTCTCAAGAAGTTTATATTCCAATAGGAGAAGAAAAAACACATAGGACAATGATATGTAGGAGGAGCATTTCAGTCTATGTAAACACAGAGATGGTGCAAAGAGTCATAAGACAATTGACTGATATGTCCTTTTTCCAGGAATGCTATTGTTGATTTGGCTATAGTTTCCAGAGCAAGAGTGGAAAGTGTGTTGGGCAAAGAGAATGGGAGGAGGTGGAGAAGGGTAGCATCATGACATAAAGATGACCAGGAAGCACAATGTAGTACTGAGTATATGTACATATGGAGAACTCTTACCAGTCAGAGACCCAAGGACCCCAGGGTGGGAAATGGAGTGCTGGTTGCCAAGAGCATGGCATGAAGGTGGCCAGAGAGCCATCATTTGAAATTTTTTTGTTTTCCATATTATGTTATGTTTGCTTTGGGTTTCATGCAGTTTTGGTGATAGAGGAAATAAACTGCTGTCCTGTACCTGATATTGATATTACCCATTGAGTACCTTTTTAAAAGAGGACCTGTCACCTACATTTGAAGATGCCCAAGACGTAAGCTAAGTATTATCTTGGAGACTTTCTTGGATTCAATCTATTGGGTATCACAACTCAAAGGAAAAGATTGACTCTTTAAGGTAAAGTCCACAGGATAGGACCCCAGTGAACCTAGATTCCATGCAGAACCCTGGAAAACTGGATATATTTTGAGGACTTAACTCTAAAGAAGTTAAAAGACTTGCTAGATGTCCATATGAAAGAACATGCAAAGGCTGAGTTGTCTAAAAGATACAAAAGCACTGTTTCCACAACTTTTTAGACTGGAAAGATTCCATCCTTCAGGCTCTCAGTTACTAACTTTGTCACTAGGGACCAATCAGGAGATGCTGCATTACTCCAGTCAAGCAAATGTTCTTCAGCAAGGGGCCAGATCATAGGTCTAGTTCCATGGGAGATGCCTGAATCCAGCAAATCAAACGTTCTCTTAATTACCTCTGGTACGTAAGAAATAATCCTTTTCCTGAAAGAGCTTACATTCTATTGGGGGAAAGAGTACACCATAGAAATCTAAATATAAAATATATACAAAGTAATTTCTAGAGGCAAGACACTAACAGCTGGGGGATAGGGATAGACTTCCTGAAGGAAGGGCATAGGATCAGAGCTAAATCTGGAAAGGACCTCAGAGGTCAAGTCTAACCCACCAGTTTTGCAACTGAGGCTCAGAGAGCTTAAATGATTTGTCCAGAGTGAAACAGCTAGTCCATGTCTGAAGCAGGTCTTCAAGTCAAGCATTCTTCTCTCTCCAGTCTCTCTTGAGCTGAACTTTGAAGGAAAAAGATGTGAGGAGGTAGTACATTCCAGGGAGGATGAACAGCCTGTACAAAGGCATGAAGATGGGAACAGTAAGCAGACAAGAAAGGATGGAACGTAGAATATATGAAGGAGAATAGGAGGCAATAACCCTAGGAAGGGATGGTGAACTCAGACTGTGAAGGACTTTATAAGCCAATTTGAGGAATTTGTATTTTTTCCTTGAAGTGGGAGCCACTTCAGTCAACAAGAGAATGGATTAACAAACAAGGTCAGATTATCCTATTCACTCTCCCCTGAATGTATAGCCTACATGTATCTTTCCCAAAATGTGACTCCTAGAACTGAATAGACTATTCTAGATGTAACTTGACCAGAAAAAAGAGGGAGGGAAGAAAATAAGCATGTATTAAGCATCTACTATATACCAGGGCAGCTAGGTGGCATGACGGATAGAGTGCCAGGCCTGGAGTCAGAAAGAATTGAGTTCAAATCTGGCCACAGACACTTACTAGTTGTGTGACCTTGGGCAAATCACCTGTTTGCCTCAGTTTCCTCATTTATGAAATAATCTGGAGAAGAAAATGGCAAATCATTCTAGTATCTTTGCCAAGAAAATTCCCAAAAATGGGTCTGAAATGACTAAACGGACAAGACCGGTATTCCAACTTAGCGCTTTAGTAATGTCTCATTTGATCTTCACAACAATCCTGGGAGACTGATACCCTTATTATCCTCATTTAACAGTTGAGGAAACTGAGGCAGACCAAGATCCACTGATTTGCCCAAGGTCAGATGAGCAAAGACCTGTCTGAGACAGGACTTGAACTCAGGTCTTCCTGACTCCAGGTCGAGCATTCTATGCATTGTACCATCTAGCTGCCAGAATATACTGAAACTTTTCCCTCGTTTTGAACACTATGCCTCTCTAAATGCATCTTGGCATAGATTTTATTTTTTTGACTGCTTCATATAAAGTTAGTAGTCCAATATAAGCCCTACATCCTTTCCTGAGGAACTTTTGTCTAAAAGCATTCAATGGCATAGGACTCTTCTTCCCATTAGGATATCAAAACATTAATTTGATTATTTGATATTCTCTGGTTCTTACTGTTCAACTAATCCCAAGTCCATTGAATTATATTTGTATCCAGATTGTATCTTCATCTTTTCCACAAGAAAGCTTGAGAGACTTTGTCAAATGCTTTGCTAAAACTTAGGCAAAATTTAACTATGGAGAAAGAAAATAATATTTTTATTTTAGGGAAGATAATTTTTGCCTATTAAATAAGACAAATTAATGGGGTCAAATGAATGTGTTCAGTTGCATTTTTAAAAATTCTCTTACAAACCCTAAATGAGACCAAAACAAAAGGAAAAGTAACAAACTGGGAAAAGTTTAAAAGTATGGAAAGATGACAGGCAAAACCCTGATATTCAAAATGCATAAGAAACTTTTTAAAATAAATTTTTAAAATGAAAAAAGACAACACAAAGTCCTAGTGGATACAGTCAAAAGACTGAGATCAATGAATATGTGATATAAAGATCTTTATTTAAAAAAATATTAAAAGCAGAACAAGAAAAACAAAGTACACAGCAGGTCTGGGGCTATATATATAAAGAAAAGTACACAGGAGTAGACAACGAAAGATGGTAGAAAGAATTAGAGACGGGGCGGAGCCAAGACGGTGGAGTATAAAGACACACATTTGGTAGCTCCAAATCCACAGCCCATGGATTTCCTCTAAAAAGAACTCCTAACAAATTCTGGAACAGTGGAAGCCGCACAGCAACACAGTGAAGGAGATTTCCGTTCCAGAGAGCCTGAAAAACTGATCCCAAAGGTCCATCGCGCCCCGGCCGGAGCAGAGCCCTGCCCTGCCCTGGCCGCATGGCACAGAGAGGAGCGAGCAGATCTGAGCAGGCTTCAAGGACGGAATCTCCAGCAACCCCAAAGGTCCCTCCACCCACAGACTCGCAGATCAGTGAGAGAGACGGGCTGAGAGGGGAGCGGGGTGTCTCTGGGACTCAGGCCCCCTCGGGAGGCAGCGGCAGAGGCAGCAGGCAGCCAGAGGCGTATGTTCCCATTTGGGGGCAAGGGAGGGGCAGGGGGAGCAGGCAGGAGCTCGGCAGCAGCTCCATTATGGAAGGTCTCTGCATAAACCCCCTGAGGGAACTGGGCCTGGGAGGTAGGCCTGCTCCCACCTGAGCACCAGCAGATAAGCTCCCA
>CM053769.1:250967608-250985254 GCA_028658325.1 Potorous gilbertii
AAAAAAAAAGAATTAGAGAGAATGCTTGATGAGGTGCTACGAACGTTGTTAGTGTTGAAATTCGCGTATGTGAAGTAAATGATTGGACTAGATAGTCTTGAAGGTTTCTTCCAATTTCAAACTGTGATCCTGTGATTCCTCCACAGCCTGATTCCATTATCTCTTTCTAATGGTATACCTCCCAACCTGCTCCCCTTTGTGAACTTTGTGTTCTAGACAAACTAGACTATTAGCAGTCCCTGGTCTGCCGTTTTGATGCTCCCTTTCTGGAATCATCATTGTAAAAGTAGAAGGGGGCAGAACTGAATTGGTTGTATTGATGTTTACCATTAAATAATATCTCTTTTAAAGCAAATCCCCTTCCACTAGTGGGTCAGTGGGTCATCTTTGCATAAGTACTGTGCTTTATGGGTGTCAGTCAGAAAACACCTTAGGTTGTCTCAGGAGGAATAAAGGCATGATGGAAAGGGCACTGGTTTGCAACGAGAAGTTCTGGGTTTGACCATTGAATTAGACATCCAAGATAGCTTGAATGAGCCAAGTAACCTTGCTGATCCCTCAGTTTCTTCATCTACAAAATGGCGATAATTATTCCTGTCAATACCTACCTCACAGAGATGTTGTGAAGCTCAAATGAGAGAAAGGACCTGAAAGAGCTTAAGTGTCAAATGTTTGAGATGATTTTTGGACCTCTCTGATGTACTACTCATACCATATTTTATGTTCTGGTTATCTAGTTCGTGTCATATCCCTCTACTAAGCTGTCATTGCCATAAGGGTAGGGATATTTCTTATCTAAACTTTGTTTATCACCCCAGGACAGACCTCATTACCACTAGTAAAAAGATGGTAATAAATGAATCAATAACTAATTCATTGTTGGTGGAACTGTGAGCTAATCCAACCATTCTGGAGAGCAATTTGGAACTATACCCAAAGGGCTACAAAAATGTGCATACCCTTTGACCCAATAATATGACTTCTAGGTTGTATCCTAAAGAGATCATAAAAATGGGAAAAGGTCCCACATGTACATAAATATTTATAGCAGCTCTTTTTTTGGTGTCCAAGAACTGGAAATTGAGGGAATGCCCATCAATTAAGGAATAGTTCAACAAGTTGTGGTATATGAATGTAATGGAATACTATTGTGCTATAAGAAATGATGAACAGGCAAACTTCATAAAAACCTAGAAAGACTTGTATGAACTGATACTGAGTCAAATGAGCAGAACCAGGAGAACATTATACATAGTAACAGCCACAGCATGTGAGGACAGTTTCTGACAGACTTAGCCCTTCACAGCAATACAAGGACCTAAAACATTCCTGAAGGACTCAAGGCAAAATGCCATCCATATTCAGAAAAAGAACTACGGAATCGGAATGAAGAATGAAGCACACTATTTTTTCTTATGTTATGTTTTGGTTTGGTTTGATTTTTCTCACGGTTGCTTTTTAATTCTTCTATGTAACATGACTAATGTGAAAATGTGTTTAGTAAGAATAAATAAATAAATGAGTTAATATTATTATGAGTTCTCAAACAAAAATGCTAGAACAAAGGGACATCAGTCAACTGGCAAATATTTATTAGATACAATTTATTCTATGTATAAGGAAAGGTAGGAAAGCCTGTTGCGGTAGCATATTCACATCTGTGATCCAAGAGGTATGAGGTTATTATTTCAATTCAACTCATACAAGTATATCAAGTACATAAATACATAGCTGTTTAATTCAATTGAATTGAAATGTGCAGAATTCTCCACAAGAATCCTTTTTCAATATACTATCATAGTCCATAGTGCCTTCTCAAAGGAATGTCAGTAGAGTGCAAATTTTGGCAGATTTTACTGAGCTGGAAAGAATTTAGGTAGAGTCCAGGCAAAAAACAAACACCTGCATCTACTATTTGAGGATCAGACCAGTTAGGTAAGAGGTTATTACCAGCAGGCTGGCCAGTAGATGTTAAATTCTTTGGCCATGATATTCCATGAATTTTTTTTAGTTTTAAATGGCCTATTCCCTCCTGCAATGATGGGAATATCAAAATGGCAGGCCAGGGACGACTAGTAATCCAGTCTTTCTGGGACGCAGAGTTCACAAAGGGGGATAGTATGGAAGTACACTGTTGGAAAGAGAGATTGGAGTCAGACTGTGGAGGGAATCACAGGGTCACAGTGCAGAGCTGGAAGGATTCTTCAAGACCATATAATAGTCCAATCATTTAGTCCCTTAGTGGACAAATGAAAAAGCTGAAGTCCAGAGAGCTAAAACAATTTGTCCAAGGTCATATACACCAAGTAAATAGCAGAACTGAGATTCAAACCTAGTTCCTCTGATTGTAGACCAAAGACTCTTTTTTCTATATTAAACCATCCTAAGTGCCAACCTGAAGAGTTTCTACTTTGTCCTATAGGTAATAGGGAGCCTGGAGGTTTCAGAGCAAGGGAATAACATAGTTTTTCTGGTCAATGTAGATCAGTCAATGAATATCTACATAGCATTTGAATTCTCTAAAGAGATGTTGAACCTAACCTCCTCAAATAGAGACGTAGCAACTGGCAACTACACTCCTTGTGGGTAAATTGGACCCCAAACAAATTAATGACTTGATGGGTAGAAGGGGAACTTGAGCTCTTTTACATGTTAGAAACCAAAGAGTCCAAGGAGAGAGAGCACATTTGCCTTGGAACTGGATCCCCAGGCAGCCTCAGAGCATGCCTAGAAGTCAGTTTAATCAGCTGTCTGAGGCTGTTGTTTTCTATTGAACATTGTTATGCTTGGGGACAAAGATAGCACGGCGCCTCTTGTCTGACTACTTTTCTGCTATTAAAAACAGAGCCGTCTTTTTCCCTTGCCTCCAAATCCAGCCCCCAGCAGCAGCCTTCTAAAAGACTTCATCATTTGCTGTCTCCATCTGGGGATTGTTTGGTTTGCTCTGTTGTGACTGTGGCCCCCTTGGAAAAGTTTCTTTTTTAAAAAAGAGAAGGGCTTTTCCCATAGCCTCCTCTGCAGATATAAAAACAACGAAGATGGGTTGTTTGGAAATTCCTCACACTGGAACCCAATATTCTTTGAGCTTTTCACTTTGATCTTGTGCCTGGAAAAAAAAACTGATTCCTTGAAGTAGAGAAAGTTTTCATAAGTGTAACAGTGCATTAGAACAGATAGACCACGTAGACAAACCAACTCAGAACATAAAGTGATTCCCAGGGCCCATGGTATGTTCCTGCTTTGCTTCCCTTTGAACATCTCGGGGAGGGGGAAGCTATTGGGGGTTCATTATTGAGAAGAGGGGGAAATCTAGAGTTCTTCAAGGGGGCAGGCCCAGGGGGTGAGGGGGACCCTAGCAGCTTGCTTCCCCAAAGCTTCTTCCCCCAGGGCTCCTAACCTAAACTCTCAAGGCCTCTCCTGTCCACAACTCAATCTTCAGACTGTTATTTTGTAGTTACAGAAGCACAGAATGCCAGTGTTGGAGGGAACCTTAGAGGCCACTTACTCCAATTCATGTCTATTCAAGAATTCTTTATAGCCTCTACAATATGCTCTACAATATGCCTCAAAAGTGGTGCTCTGGTCTTTGCTTGAAGGCTTCTAGTAAAGGGGTATTCATTACTTCCCTTGAAAAATTCATTCTACATTTTACTACATTATTTTTCACTCCATCAAGCTTAAATCTGCTTCTGTGTACTTTCTAAGTCAATGCTAAGGCCTAGCAGAACAAACTTAATCCCCTTGAAAATACTTCAGATTCTTGAAGAAAGCAATCACATCTCCCCCTAAGTCTTTTCTAGGCTAAATAGTCCCAGTAATTTCAGTTGACTGTCATATGGCATGTTCTCTAATTCTCTGGTGATTCTCCTCTGAATACTCAACCTATCAATGTCTTTCCCAATATGTAGCACCACAACTGAACCCAATGCTCTAGATGTGGTCTGATGATATGACTAAAGAGCAATAACATCTATTACTTTGACAGCTCTTTGCTTTCCCCATATTGCCAAACATTGACCTAGCATTATCTTTTTTTTAATATATACAATTTATCTATTTTTCAGTTTTCAACATTCATTTCCACAAAAATTTGAATTCCAAATTTTCTCCACATCTCTCCCTATCCCAGGACATTGTGAACCCCATTCATCACTTCCCCCAATCTGTCCTCCCTTCTATTACCTCCCCCTTCTTACACCTCCCTCCTTTCTATTTTCCTATAGGGCAAAATAGATTTCTATACCCTACTGCCTGTATATCTTATTTCCCAGTTGCATGCAAAAATCATTTTTAACATTCATTTTTAAAGTTTTGGGTTCCATATTTTCTCCCTTCCTCCCTCCCCACCCATCTTTATTGGGAAAGCAAACAATACAATATGGATCATACATGTGTAGCAATGCAAAACATTTCTATAGCAGTAATGTTGCAAAAGATTAACCACATTTCCCTCTGTCCTGTCCTGCCCTCCATTTATTACATTCTGTCCCTTGACCTGTCCCCCCACAATGGTATTTGCTTCTGATTATCCCTTTCCCCAATTTGCTGTCTCTTTTATTATCTTCCCTCTCCTATCCCCTTCTACCCTGTCTTCCTGCAGGGTAAAATAGATTTCCTTACCCAATTAAGTGTAGATTATTACTTAAGATAAATGTCATGAGAGTAAGACTCACTTATTCGCTTTCATCTCCCCCCTCTTCCCCTCCATTGGAAAAATTCTTTCTGGCCTTTTTTATGTGAGATGATTTGCTGCATTCTATTTCTCCCTTTCTCTTATTCCTAGTACATTCCACTCAACAGTAAATTTAATTTTTAGGTATTCTCCCTTCATATTCAGCTCACTCTGAGCCCTCCGTATGTGTGTGTGTGTATGTGTGCGTGTGTGTATGAGGTACAAATATCATGTTTCCATGTAGAAATATAAATAGTTCAACTTTATTGGGTTCCTTATGGTTTCTCTTTCCTGTTAACCTTTTCATGTTCTTTTGATTCTTGTATTTGAACATCAAATTTTCTATTCAGCTCTGATCTTTTCAACAAGAATGCTTAGAAGTCCTCCATTTCATTGAAATTCCTTTTTTTCCCCTGAAGTATTATACTTAGTTTTGCTGGGTAGATGATTCTTGGTTTTAATCCTACCTCCTTTGACCTCTGGAATATCATATTTCAAGCCCTTTGATCCATTAGTGTAGAAGCTGCTAAATCCTGTGTTATCCTGATTGTATTTCCACAATACTTGAATTGTTTCTTTCTGGCTGCTTGTAATATTTTCTCTTTGACCTGGGAACTCTGGAATTTAGCTACAATATTCCTAGGAGTTTTCCTTTTGGAGTCTCTTTCAGGAGGTGATCAGTGAATTCTTTCCATTTCTATTTTACCCTCTGGTTCTAGAATATCAGGGCGGTTTTCCTTGATAATTTCATGAAAGATGATGTCTAAGCTCTTTTTTTGGTCATAGCTTTCAGGTAGTCCCACAATTTTTAAATAGTCTCTCCTGGATCTGTTTTCCAAGTCAGCTATTTTTCCAATAAGATATTTCACATTGTCTTCTATTTTTTCATTATTTTGGTTTGTTATATAATTTCTTTGTTTCTTCTAAAGTCTTTAGATTCCATCTGCTCCATTCTAATTTTTAAAGAACTATTTTCTTCGGTGAGCTTTTGGACCTCCTTTTCCATTTGGCCAGTTCTGCTTTCTAAAGCATTCTTCTCCCCATTGTCTTTTTGACCTCTTTTGCCATTTGGGTTAGTCTATTTTTAAAGGTGTTCTTTTCTTCAGCATTTTTTGGGGTCTCCTTTAGCAAGTTGTTAATTTATTTTTCATGATTTTCTTGCATTGTTCTCATTTCTCTTCCCAATTTTTCCTCCACCTCTCTTACTTGATTTTCAAAATCCTTTTTGAGCTGTTCCATGACCTGAGACCATTTTATATTTTTTTTGGAGACTTTGGATGTAGGGACCTTAACCCTGCTGTCTTCCTCCAATTGTATGCCTTGATCTTCCTCATCTGAAAGGATGGGAGAAAATACCTTTTAACCAAGAAAGTAACCTTCTATAGTCTTATTTATCCATTTTATGAGCATTTTCCCAGCCAATTATTTGACTTCTGAGTCTTTTGTTGAGTGGAGGGTATGCCACCCCAGGTTTCAGAGGTCTTGTGCAACTATTTTCAGAGATATTCCTAGGGATCTGTAATTTCTCAGTTCCTCCAAAGTGGCATAGTCAAGGGAAAGGTGTTAACTCCTCTCCTGGCCTGTGCTCTGGTCTATGAGCAACCACAAGCACTCTTTTCTGCCCTGAAACTGAAAGATTCCCTCTTCACAGTCACCTCCAACTCCACCATGCCAGCACTCATCCTTACCCCAGGACTTCCACTCAGGACTGAGACCCAGATCAGTTGCTTGATTCCTCCACTGTCTGTAGGCTAAGAGCTCCAGAAGCTGCCCATGTGATGTGGCAGTGGCTGCACCTGCCCTGTGGCTGGGGTTGGACCACACTCCCCTCTCACCTAGATAAAAGAGCTTTCTCACTGACCTTTGAAGCTGTCTTTGGCATTTGTGGGTTGAGAAATCTGGAAACCACAGCAGCTGTCTGGAATTCAGCACCCAGAAGCCTGCTCCAGTTCTGTCTATGTTGGTGCAATCCATGCTGGGCTGCACTCTGCTCCAAGCCTGGTGCAATAGACCCTTCCTGTCAGCCTTCCAGATTGTCTTGGGCTGGAAATTTGTTTCACTCTGTCATTTTTGTGACTTCTGCTGCTCTAGAATTTGTTTAGAGTCATTTTTTTACATATATTTTAAGGGCTTTGGTGGGGAGGGCTTGAGCAGGTCCATGCAGCTGCTACACTGTTTTGACTCCACCCCTGCCTCCCCCAGCTACATTTTCTTAAAACACATCACATTGCATCCCCTACTCAAAAATTTTCAGTGGCAAAAAAAAAATTCAATAGCAATAGAATAAAATTTAAATTTCTTAGCCTGGCATTCAAGACCTCTTTCCAACCTCCTATTTCCTTCCCCATATAAACCTTCCTACCAACTTGGTCTTCTCACATTTTTGCATATATCATATCTTTGCTCTTACTGTAACTCTCTCATGGAATGCCTTTCTTCTCTTCTCCACCTATCCAAGTACTAAAGTACTACCTTTCAAGGCCTACAACCTCTATCCTCTCATCTTTCCCACTAACCCTGCTCCTCAGCCTCATTCTGATTTCCCATCCCTTAACCAGTCCCTGATTTCCCAATCTAGCTCCCTGACTCTGTATTCCCTTGCCTCTATGCTTATCATTGTCCCAATCATCTACCTTTCCAATGGTTGACTAGCCACCATCCTAGGAACTGTTACTAAAATTCCACCATTCCTGAGCTATTAATCATGAATTCTTTCTCCTATACTATCCAGTTCCTCTGCTCTTACTCCTAGGTTGTTTTCTGTTACTAGTTGTTTGCTGTTGTTTAGTTATATTTCAGCCATGTCTGACCCTTTGTGACCCCATTTATAGTTTTCTTAGCAAAGATATTGGAGTAGTTTGAAGTGCCTTCTCCAGTTCACTTTACCGATGGAGAAACTGAGGCAAACAGGGTTAAGTGACTTGCTCAGGGTCACACAGCTAGTAAGTGTCTGAGGTCAAATTTGAACTCAGGAGTCTAAACCCAGTGCCCTATCTACTACACCACTTAGCTGCCCCTCTTTGTTACTAGAGAAAAACTCAAAATCCAGCTGACTTTATCCACTACAAATTTATGATCCATTTTTAGTTACTCATTAATCAATTCTATTCTAATTGACTCAGTTCAATTCAATAAAACAATAAGTATTTGTTTTCTATTTACTAATGCATGGCCCCATGCTAGCTTTGCTAGAAGCTGAGGACACAAAGATGAAGAAGGACAGTTCCTATCAAGGAATTTATAGATTTCTTATATTCTTGTCTCCTCAAGTACTCAATCCCACCTTCACTCCTCACTCTTACAGCACATGACCTAGCCTCCTCCTTTACTGAGAACCTTAGTTCCCTCAACTTCCCCTTCTCATTTCCTTCAAACTTTTTGCCATCCATTATTTCCCCATTCCCTTCTCCCTCAAGGGAAGTTCTATCCCTATTCTGGTGCTATTGATATCCTCCCAATACATCTCTAACAATCAATAACATCTTCCAACAACCATCCCAACTAACTATGGAGAGGAGGAAGGATTCTGAATTTCCTAAATAGTAAATCTCAGAATCCAGTCTTCTAGCAGAGAATTTCTGGAGCAGCACCAGCTTCAAGAGTGGTCTTGTGGGTAACTCCAAATACAAGAGTTCCTATTAAGAGTTCCAGGAACTGGATCTTCCAGAAAGAGATTTCCTGATACATTCTGCTCTTTAGAAAGGGAGAAAACAGTCCACCTGGTTCCTGTATTACATTCTACTTGGAGCTCAGTGCCAGAGAAGGGTTCTTGCTCTTTCTAAAAGAACATAGCAATACCCCAACTGATCATTTCAGCTCAGCCAGAGGATGGAAGCCTTGGAAACCAGAGCCAAGCAGCCTCCATGGGACCAGACTTCAGTAAAGCTGTATATGACAGAGACTAGACAGTGCCAGTGGGAGTATTGGGCATGGAATATTCCTTTTTGACATACCTTGACCATACAGATTATATCGACTATATCCATTCTCCTTCATACATGTGCTCTAACCTTGTGTGTTTTTTATTTACACCTTTACTAGTGACCTCTGGTGCACCTGTATCCTCATGGATGCTGGGAATGTATATGGGAGAGCACAAGCTAGATTAATGGGGGACATGTTTTGTTGCTACTTTTCCTACTTTACCATTTTAGTAAATGCCTTCACTTTGATCTACTTGCTCCTCTGGCTATTAATTAAAGGTAAACACTTTGGTTGGAACTGATAAGCTATTGTTTTAGGAGTACAGTCCTCAGAATACATTGAATCTGTGGCAGCCATCCCCAGGGAACCCAGCTTTTGAATTGGGGTGTTCTCCTGATAGCCCTACAACTCAAAATCTAGCCCTCTTTCCAACCAAGCACAATGCCAGCCCTGAAGAACAGAAATTCTTAAGCCATGAAGCCTGACTCCATTTTCACTAATGAAGAACCTTCAGAGTGTCCTATAACCTGCCTTTACCCTGATGGCTTTTTCCATAATTTCCCCCTGAGCTTTCTTTCAAACAATTAGGAGGAAATACTCTCAACACCAGCTGTCCAGGATACATGTGTCTGTAGCCCTTTTCCAGGGTGGGAGCTGGTCCACAGTCATAGAAAGGAAGTGGAACTAATCCTATCCAGGAAGCAATAATCTGGCATCACTAATTTAACTGCCATTTAATTCTGTGGATCATATAAGAGATAAAGGACATGCATCCTTGTGCAAACATCAATTCCCCAGACAAATCCCGAAAGGGCTGCTGTTGCACTCCTGCAAACATCAAAGAGAACTAAATAGGTTTCCACATCCATCACAACTAAACACTCTCCTTGGTGTTTCCATTCAAATACACAGGCATCCTCACCCTAACACCAGGGACACCAATACCGAGTTTTGGGATTTTGTACGGGAATATGCTTCTGCCTTTGTCACTGAACAATTTCTTTTCCCTTAAGATGCTATGTATTGGTGATCTGTGACCTTATAGGCACTCTACAGAATAATAGGATCATAGGATCTAGGGATGGAAATAACCTGGGAGACTAGCTAGTTAACCCTGCCATTTTACAGAGGAGGAAACTGAGGCCCGTAAGGGATGGTGACATCCAAAGCTACACAGATAGTGACAGAGCTGGATTTTGAATCCAGGTCCTTTGACTCCATATATACTGTTGTTTCCACTCTATTAAACTGTAAAATGGCAATAGTAATAGTACCTACCTCCTAGGATTGTTGTGAGGATCAGATGAGATAATCTTGTAAAGTGCTTTGCAGGGAACCCAAAGGAATTTTAACCCAGGACAGTTTGGTTCTTCAGATGAAAGTGAGATGGTAAATTCCCCAGATGCCCAATCCTTGTGGTGAGTACTGTTAGGAGTGGACTTCAATTGTCTTTTCCCTTTCCTTTTCTTTAATGTCTTTGGGCAAAACTAAAATTCCACTTTTTTCAAAAGTCTTTCCCCTCATACACACACACACACACACACACACATACACACACACACACACACACACACAATGCTAGTATCTTCCCTCTTAGATTTATTCTATATTAATTTTTTGTCTTCCCTCCAATTTATTCTGATTGTATATAGAAGTTTTTTGTATATATTGTTTCATTCCCCCACCCCCTTTAATCTATGAGTTCCTTGAGGAAAGAAAGTGTCTTTTGCCTTTCTTTCTATGCACAGTGCCTGGTACATAGTAAATGCTTAATAAATGCTTGTTGACTTGACTTTGATTGGGACAGGCTTTTACAACCAAGACAAGTGATAACCTATAAGATTTTGTTATTGATGTTGTAACTGATTTGTATAATTATATATATGGGGGCAAATGTAATTCCTAGTCCCATAACTATGCCTCATGTTAAGTTTCAGATTTTTGAACAGCTACACTAAAGAGATTTTGCTGAGACCCTTTAGTACAAAGCACTGAAGGAGCTGCTTAAAGGACAATGCCTAATACTCCCCAAGTCACCAGAGAGTTTTTTAAAATTGGGACTATGGAAAAGAGATCAAAATCACCACCAGCTGATTTGCAGGGAATCAACAACTGTTTAACTATGGGGAAGGTGAATGTATTGAGGAGAATTTATTATGACATCCTTGCTCAATTGAATTCTCCAAGTCCAGTTGATGTAATCCAAAATAAGACACAGGTAACAAGAGTAAAGGGGGCATTAATATCTTAAATCAAATGTAAGAAGAGTTTTTACCTTGTAGCCCTTTATGAGGTATGAAGAAGTCTTGATAGAATTAGAGGTTGGCTTGTCATTGGCTGACCAAAGATTGGCCATATCACTGGGATCCTTTAAAAAGCAGGTTGGCTAGCTATGGAGTCCAACAAAAAAGCTCCAAGATTTGCAAATCTTGATAGAAGAAAGAAAAGCTACCTGTGGAGGGAGCATCTGACTCTTAAGAGGGAAATGTTCTTTCTCTTTCCCTTTGTGCCTCTATCAGAAGGTAATAGGGATGAGGGAGGGGATTTTCTTCTCCTTCCTACCCCAAATCAGCCATGGTGATCTGTAGTGGATCTACTCACCCAGTCACGGTATCAAATAGGGAATAGTCCCAAAATTGTCAAGGCATGAAGTAGAACAGAGGAGATACATGTGTTAGAGATAGGACTTGAATCCAGGTCTTCTTGTCTCTGATGATGGCCTACTATATAATCTGAAGTATTTTTGGTTTTGTGGTTTAATGGGTAGAGTACTGGATCTGAAATCAGAAAGACATGGATTTGAAAGCTGCCTCAGGCACTGTGTGACCCTGTGTTAGTCACTTTAACTGTCTGCCTCCTCAACTGTAAAATGAGAGTGCTGCTGCTGATAAATAACACTTGTAGAGCATCCACATAGCTGAGTTGTTGTGGGGCTCAGATGAGATATTATACATAAAGTGACAAGCCTAAAGCCCTGGATGAATGTGAGCCAGTATTATTATATGGTGTTCCCTCTCATTACATATATAAAAGTATCAAAATAATCAAACTAATTTCAGATATGGGAAAAATCAGGCAGGTTATGCCTACAGAGAGCTAGGTATATTGTCTTCCATGATAACTATTCTATCACAAATATTGTGGCAGACAATTGATATGTGCTTGTTGACCCTTGTGAAGAAAATGAATGTTTAGGAATGACATTCTTAGGAATTAGCAATAGAAAGGCTCCAAGGACTCTCTGAAATGCTTGCCAAACTTGAGTCAAAGAAAACACTGGTGATCAAACCTTAGCCTTGTAACCTCCACCCAACTTCAACTGCCTGATGGCCATCTCAACTTGTATCTCTCATTGGCCCCTGAAACTCAACATGTTCCAAATGAAATTCATCTTCCCCACTGGCACATCAATGGTCCACCACACAGATCTCATGATCTGAAGAGTCAAGTCAATCTTTCTCTTCAAAACCAAAACCTAGGGAAAGAAATTCTCTAGTCAGGGAAGTAGGAAGCTTGAATTAGGTGTTAGCTATCATACTGGTGATGAGAATGCAAAGGAAAAAAAGTACTATACTTCTACACCTTACCCTTATGTAGAAACTTTGGTCTTCCCTCATATGTAGTACTTCACCCTAGTGAATATTAATAGGAATTAAGGTATTATTGTGTATCTAGGAAAACAGCATGCTACAGTGGAAAGTGCATTGCATTTGGAGTCAGGGGCCTGGGTTGGAATCCTGTTTGACCTGTGTGACCTAAGACTCTTTGGGCCTTAATTTCCCATCTGAAAAATGAAAGTGCTGAACAAGGTGACCTCTCAAGTCCCTTCTGACTCTAAACCTGCAATACTCCAATCCTGTGCAATGGTTGCACTTTCCTTAAGTTCTAACATATCTGAAAGGGAAATCTGGTAACTATTTTCCTTTTTTGATCTCTAAAAGGCAAGGTGCATGTAATAAGTGTTTAATATGTACCAGGCCCTTTGCTAAGCAATGGAATACAAATATAGACAAAAAGAAAGATTGTCCCTCAAGGAACCTACTTTCTGACAGGAGAAGACAATGCAAAAAGGAAGATAAAATGTATGCGAGAGGGTTATGGGAGAAGATATCCATATAGGAGCTTCATATCAATGTTTGTAGAATCAGAAGTAAAGCCAGGAGGGGAATGGAAGGTGATTGGTCTGGACCTCTACCCAAGATGCAGGCCCTGGGAGGAACTGTCCAGTGGGAGAAGAGGGCTGACATGGCAGAAGGATGCTCCAGGTTGAAAAAGTTACAGGGTCATATAGAGGTTCCAGGTGAGGAGGCTCAAAGAGTTAAAGGGAAATTCCAGGGTGATATGGCAGGTGAGGGATAGCGTCAAGTCCACAAAGTTAAAAGCAGGGCTGAGAGGAGAATATAGCCCCTTCCAAATGGGGGCTCTAACAGGAACTCGCTAACAGGAGAAGAGGGCTGGTGTGTCAGAGACATGTTCAAGAGTGAGAAGACTGGAGGGAAGTATGAGTGATCCAGTGTGAGACTGAAGATCACATGGTAGCAGAGTCTGGGAAGTCATAAACAGATGAGAGAAGGGAATGAAGGTTGGCCTATCTGAGGTCCCAGGAAGAACTCACCAATGGGAGAAGGGAACTAGCCAAGGAAGAGAGAAAGTCACAATGAGAAGGAAAAAAATTTTCGCACACACATGTGCATACATGCCTTACATATGTATGTGTATGTGTGTATAATATATAATGCTCAGCACCAAATATTCCCGATCTTTTTCTGGTACACATATTCCCTGACTGCCCACCCACCCACCTCCTCCACACCTTAAGTCAGTGGTACACTGGAGTTGCTTTGGCTATAAACATTCATCACTTAATGACCAACCTGACTTCTGAAAATTTAGCTAAGATGGTTCCTAGAGAACAAGTAGATATACATATATCTGCATGTATACAAGGATATGTGTGTGTGTGTGTATTCTACTGAAATAGCCTTGTTTTGTTCACATTTATGCCAAGGAGAGGCAAAGGAATGGGAGTGTGCAGTGTAAAGAGTAATGGATTTGGAATACAAGGACCTAGGTTCAAATCCAAGTTTTGTCATATAATGCCTCTGTGACTCTAGGCAAGTCATTTAACCTCTTTGGATCTCAATTTTTTCATCTATAAAATAATCCATAATCTTGGGAGTTCCATCAGTCTTTTAACCTATGATCCTATGACTTCACCCTTAGCAAACTGGAAAAGACAGAAACAGTCAGTACTTGTGTAACAATGGCAAGACGGGTACACAAATATATTAAAAGCTATGTGATAGCTCAATAATTCTGAAAAAATATTTTGGAAGTAGGTTAGGAAAGAAATTATTATTCCACTTCCAATTTCCAAGAAATTATTGTTGCTTTTGTGGCAATAACAAACTGAAAATGAGAGGATGTCCATCAATCTGGGGGAGCCAAACAAATTGTGATCTATGAATACAATGGAATATTATTGTATAATGTATAAATATAAATAAATAAATAATGTATAAAATTAATTATAAACCTTAAAATGCTATATAAATTTTAGTGATTATTATTGTGGTAATATGATAAACAAAGGGGAAGCTGGGTGGTACAGTGGATACAGTGATGGACCTGAAGTCAGGAAGGCTCATCTACATGAGTTCAAATCTAGCCTCAGGCACTTACTAGATGTGTGACCCTAGCCAAGTCTCTTAACCCTGTTTCCCTCCATAAAATGAACTGGAGAAGGAAATGGCAAACCATTATAGTATCTTTGTCAAGAAAGCAACAAATGGGGTCATGAAGAGTCAGACACAACTGAAACAACTGAACAATCGGAAACAATGAATGTGAGAAGTTCAGAGAAATATAGGAAGACTTATATGAACTGATGCTGAGTAAAGAAATCAGAACTTGAAGAATAATAAACACAATGGCCACCATAATATAAATGACATGTGTCCTAGGGAAGACTCAAAGCCTCACATGGATAGTCCTATGGAGACAAAACTGTCAATCCTTACCCAGGAAGAACAGATATCTGGTCTCCACTCACTGAATCCTCTGTCCATTGTTCCTCATGTGACATAACATTGTTCTATCTTGAACATGTGAAGCGTGTCATGGCTGACTAAGTGGCATTGCACAAGAAGTAATTGACATGAGCAAGCAAAAACTGCTAGGGAGAATCAGGCCTGGCGCTGCTCCCTGATGGCTGAGGCCCCAGGTCAGCTCTGTAGTCATTAATGGGAGATGGTGCTGGCAAACATTTCTGGCAGTCCCAATGACCCCATGGAGTCAGGTGACCAACTGGAGTGTGTATATTCAGTTCCAGGAGCTTGATCTGCCATGTTTTGGCTTGCATTTGACTTTCTAATATGACTCTAACTTCCCTCTTCCAACTCTCCATCTGCCTGGATAAAGAAAAACAGTACCTCCCTGAAAAGCCTGGGACCAAGTCACCTGAGTCACCAAACTCATCATACTCACAGTAATAAAAATGAGGTTTCTCCATTATTATGACTATTTTCTGGTATAATCACTTATTTGCAAATTGGATGATGAAACTACACACAAAGCTCTCTAAAGCATCATGGACAGAAAGTCCCTGCCTCAAAATAGCTTATGAGCTCAGCCAAGGATCAATGAAACACACAACAAAAAGAAAGGAGACCAGCATCGGAAGGTGGAAAGGGAGCTGAAAGTGTTTTAGAAGACACACAGGGAAACATGCCCAGGATATGTGGAGGAGGGGAAGATGGGAAAAAAGATTGGGAAATATATATACTTGTGCGAGTTAAGCAATGAAACCAAAATTTTGTTACTTACCTGGAATTCCAAACCACTAAATCAAACTAACTACCTCACCCTCAAGTTAGGGGAATTCAGATGGATCAAATTGTTCAGCCTAGTCATGGGTAACAAGACGAAAGGGCAAAGCATTCAGGGTCTGGCCAGATAGCACAAAAGAATCGAGTCTTGGCAATCTCCGGTTACAGGTTCAAAGCGGAGTTCAGTGGGAAGAGAATTCATACCTGTAAGCCCAGAAAAAAGGTTATAAAGAGGATCTTGTACACCAACATCAAGATCAGATTAAACAGAATAATATAGCATCAGTGGCCTAGTGTATAACTTGAATTAAGTTGTTTTTCAATCATATCTGACTCTTCATGACTCTACTTGGAGTTTTCTTGGCTAAGATACTGGAGTGGTTTACCATTTCCTTCTCTAGCTCATTTTCACCAATGAGGAAACAGGGTGAAGTGATTTGTGCAGGGTCATATAGCCAATGTCTAAGGCTGGATTTGAACTCAGGTCTTGATGACTTCAGGCCCAGCACTCTATCCACTACACCATCTAGTTGTCCTTAGAATCAAGACCTGGATTCAAATCTCTCCTCTGACAGGTGCTGACTGTATGACCCTAGAGGAGTCACTCAAGTTTTCTGCTTCTTGTACACAATATTTCTGTCTCCTGACTCTGTGACTTTGGAATGCTCTCCCACCTTGATTTCTTCAAGATTTTATACACATTGACTTTCTCTGAGAGATCTTTGCCAGTTCCCATAATGCTAGTGTCTTCCCTCCATGATTGCCTCCCATTTACATTGTATGTATCTCCTGTGCAATAATTGTTTGAAAGTTGTCTCCTCCATTAGGATAGGAGCTTGTTGAGGTCATGGACTAGTTTTTCATCTTCCTTTGTTATCCCAGCACAAAGCCTGGTCTCTCCTAAGTATTTAATAAGTGTTTGTTGACTGAGTAACTGACTGCTAACCTCTCAGTGCCCCAGACTCTAAATTATAGAGCATTGGTAGAGGGAATTTCCTAATTTCAAATTCCCCCACACTAATTAAAATCAAGTCAGATCCAAATGAAAAAGCTTCATGGACACCTTCTCTAGGCCTCAGTTTCCACATTTGTAAAAAGAACTCTAGTTGGTCCCTGGGGAGGCAAAGATATTGGAGTGTTTGCCATTTCCTTCTCCAGCTCATTTTACAGATGAAGAAACTGAGACAGAGTTAAGTGACTTGCCCAGGGTCACATAGCTAGTAAGTGTCTGAGACCAAATATGAACTCAGGTATTCCTGACTCCAGGGACACTTTCTATTCACTACACCACCTAGCTGCTCCAACCTTATCCTCCTATAATCAAATCTTTCAAGGTATTCTGCTCAGAGTTTGGCTTTTTGAAGAAAGTATATGACCATAAAAATGCTACTATCAGGAATTTTGTCCGTTCAAGTCCCCACTATATGCCTCATCATGGCATGGTGGTGACTTGAGCAGGTTACTGCCAAGGCCATGATGCCCAGAAAAGGAGAGAAGACAGGAGTAATCAGACCACATCTATGGTGCTGAGCTCCCATTTGAGATACGAAACAAAAGTATGCTCACAAAAGGTGTTCCCCATTATGCTAAAGGAACACCATCATAGAACACTGGGCAAAGAGGGATTCTCTGTAGATGGTGAGGCCAGTTGGATGCTCCCTTTTGTGAAAGATGTTGTGCAGATTGCAGGGAGCCCCTGAGAGTTTGCAAAGCCTCCTGGAAATGATTTGTAATCATGCAAATGAAAGTGGTCCGCCATCCACCTAAGGAAGACTAAATGGATAGAGGAATTGTTGCCTTGATTTCAACATATATTTGAATGGACAACCTACACAATTACACGTATACACTGGCATACATATCTCATAGAGGCAGTTGAGATGGGCAATGAATTGGATCCAGTGCTGAATAGAACAAGCGAGAAAGGGTTGTGGAAACTGCAAAGCCCCTTACTGACCCTAAACTATCCAAGGAAGCAAAGGTTTATTTAAAAAAAAAACCCACTAGCATTCTACCAATGTTGCTATATGAACATGAGAAATATAGAGGGAGGGGAACTATATACAAAGAGTGGGAAATGCATATCCCACCCAGGGCAATGGAGAGTCCTGTGGTAAGCGTCTACAAGGCCACAAGACATACTTAAGGAACAGGAGTAAAAGACATCTTCAAGGAGCTTTATGATGGAAAGAGAAGTTGGGCTGGTCCAAGACAGAGTACTTC
>CM053769.1:250985754-251043087 GCA_028658325.1 Potorous gilbertii
GATAAGATATCAGCCCTGCTATCACAGAGTTTATAAGTTGATCAAAAGACAGTGGATGTAGGAGCTGAGAAGAAATCAGAACAAATGAGATGCAGAATTTAAGAAGATAAAATTCATTTTTACTTAAGGATTCTTGAAAGCTTTTTAGAGGAATCTAGGACTAGACGATCTCTGAAGGTCCATCTAGTTCTGTAACTGAGAATATGTAAACTCCTTTTTCAAATGACTTTCTCTAATAACATTTTGGAATTTCACAAAGTTCTGTCTGCCTTTGAAATGTATTCTGTGTGACAAATAGTTGCTTACTATGTCCTAGTTTCCAATATTTTACTTGGATTTGAATTAATCAGGAGCTCACCTTTTGAGAGCGTAGCAGAAAACCAAGAAGTGAGTAAACCATGCCTTCAGCTAGCCAAAATAGATATAAAGTTTATATATTTTTAGTCATGAGATGCCCTACTTTAGAACCACTCTACACTAGTTCTCCATGTATTCCTAGCAGACATGGCAATATGATTTCCTGGTACATAGCAGATTCAAAGCAGTATTATTGATGGGTTAGGTGCTGATAGAATTGGTAGTGTAAGGAATGCCTTAAACACTTAAACTGAGAACAGATAGAAGCATTATGTGATAGCTAGTGAGGAGACTTCAAGGAGCTAATGTAAGAATTCAAAATGTATAGGCGCCTAGGCTGTTATGTAGAGAAACTAACAGCCCTACTCCTAAGAGTAGATGCTGAGGGCATCACTGTGTACTGTAGTGGATGTTACTGATTATGACCTTTAGTCATCAAGTAAACGTTAAAGAATATGAAGATCATTTGTTTAAGAAGGCAGGGATGCACATATACATACATACATACATTCATTCACATGTGTTTTAGAAAATTTTCATCTAAATTAAAATAAAAATAATTAGTATCAAAACACATAGCTACTTAAAACAGTTATTTCTCCAAGGGCTGTACATAACAGCAATAATTGATGAGAATATGGTGCTTTACAGTTTATTGAATACTCTGTTCCCTGATTGCCAGTGTTTTTGCAGTACTGAATGTATAGGATCTTAAACCATATTCTTTGAAAATAGATGAGACAAATTGATGAGCCTATTGTGTGGAATAATGTTTCCATAGATTTCTAAATCAGTGTACCTGCTTATTTTTTTCTGTCAGCCTGAACTCTCTTTTAATGCATGAAGTATTTGTCTACTGTTGTACCAAAAATTCATGATTCAAAAAATATATTTTTTCCATTAATAATGTTACTTGAAGATTAATTCTGTCATTTCTGTTTTATGTTCTAAATACAAAGTGAAAAAAGGCATTCCCCTACATAGGTGAAAATTGTTTGATCAGATCACCAAAGGCTGACCCAGTGTTGATTAAGAAGTAGATAAATTAAGTTGTTTCAGTGGTGGGATTTAAAACTTAGGGACATTTAAAAGTTCTTGAAACTAGTTCTGAATAAGTTTGGTAATGATTAAAGTTGGCCTTGTGCACCTTTCTGCCTTATTACCATTAAAAATTATAATTGAAATTTTTATGTGATTTTTGTCTAGCTCCATGTTCTTCTAAAGCTGAATTTAAAACATGCCGGTCACTTCTCTCTTTCTTTTTCACAGAAATTACCAAACATTCTTACTGATGATCGATTCAAAGTTATGTTTGAGAATCCTGATTTCCAGGTGGATGAACAGAGTGAAGAATTTAGGCTTCTGAATCCACTTGTTTCAAAAATAAGTGAAAAAAGAAAGAAGAAACTAAAACTCTTAGAACAACAGGAATTCCTTGAACAAGTAATGTACCTATTATTTCATATTAATGTTAATTTTTATGCCATTTATCCGTAGAGCAAGGAAGAATTGTAGACTGTGGCTGAGAAATAATTTATTTCAGACAGTTCTACTTATTTTATTTAGCAGCATTTTTATTTAATTATAGCTTTCTTTTAAAATTGGAGCATGGTAGAAGTTGTCACGTACTGTAATTGGACAAATGCTAATAAAAAAAAGTACCAGTTCCTATTTAGGGGAAAAAGTGGTGCCTCTAACTATTTCTGTCTTCAGGAAGAGGAGGAAGAACCGGAAGGAAAACCAAGTGATGCAGAAAGTTCTGAGACTTCAGATGATGAAAAAGATTGGGTTGAAGAGGTCAGGAAACAGCGCAAACTTCTCCGCCAAGAGGAAAAACAGAGGTGGCAGGAAAGGCTCAAGGAGGATCAGCAAACAGTGCTGAAGCCCCAGTTTTTTGAGATCAAAGCAGGGGAGGAATTCAGAAGTTTCAAGGATTCTGCAAAAAAGCAGAAGCTAATGAAGTAAGTAACATATGGGGTTGAAATGTGGTCAGGGCTCCAAATGTTTTCTAGTTGGCTCATTACCTGTTCAGTCCCCTTGATTGGTAATATTTATTCCATATGCATATGTGTATGATAGTGTCCAAATGCTCTTTATAAAAAGGTTTTAGTAAGCATCAAAACACAACATATTAAAATGTTTTAAAACCTTAAAAGCCAAGTTCATGGATACTTAAAGTTGGAATGGACAGTAGAAGTCATCTTTTCTGGTCCTTAATCAGAACGTCATTTTCAAGTGTTACTCTTGCCTCTGCTCGAACACCACCAGTCATAAGAGACTCATTGCCTCACCAGAGATCCTTTCTGATTTTTACACAGTTCTTCGAAGGTTCCAATGAGACATTCCTCTCCATAGCGTTGACCCATTAGATCTAGTTCTCCCTGAGACTAGTTAGAATAAATTAAGTCTTGTCCCTCTTCTACATGAGAAATATTCAACTAAATAACTTTTTTCCTTGAGTTTATCTCTCTTTTGCCTCAAGTTCTGTCATTCATTTACCCAGTAGGTAGTCAGCATAAAGCTACTTATATGAAATCCTAGAGACAGAACATAGTAATTTAGGAGCTATTTAATTCTACACTTCCTATAGAAAACAGTTGTGTTTTTTGGGGGACCACAATCTTTACTGTTTCTTCTCTTCTTGTCTGGTTTTTCTAAGGATGTATGAGGAAATTGATAAGGCATTTGGAGGTCCTTAGAAAACAAATATAAAACTAAATCCAAGGTGGTGGTATTATTTGGTTATTCATGTCAGTTCCAGGAGACATGAGATTCTCTTGGGTAATCCAGTTCCAATTTATGGCTACATAATAGGAATCATGATTGGTTTATACCTTGATCTGCCTACCTCATCTTTCACCATCATTTAACTTGTTTTAAATTTGGCACTTGCTCAACTTCTCACCTTCAGCCATTTGGAAGTAATAATTTGAAAACTGCTAGTATATCTTCCCTAAAACACTATATGCATTCATGTTTCAAATGTCTGAACTAAGACAAGGTTAAGTGAAGCTAAGAAACAGATCCTTTTACAATAAAATGAGTTTTTTAAAAAAACTTCAATAGCAAGTTCATTTTTGGTTAAGTTAAAAGGCCCCTAATTCATTTTCTGCCTTGTGTACCTATAAATTTTTCTATAACCTGACATTATTTTTTTAAAAATCACTGTTTTTTTCTACAATGGTTTATTTATTCTGTGAATTGAATTTATCTGCTAAATTGCTCCTTACCTTGCTTAGCCAGGAAGGAATTAAGAAATTATACCTTGTAGAACTGCTGAAAATGATTTGCTTTAGATTCTAAACCATTATTTTTCTCTTATAACCTTTTAACTAGGACTACATGAAAGTAGGTGTCTACAGAGTCTACATAGGAGGCCAAGATTTGATGGGTGGGTTGCATAACTGATCATGTTGGCATTCTTCCTGTCAGTTTTGATAGATGTTAATATCTAAAAAAATGGCATAGACATTAAGTATAATAGGTACATACAACAATAACAAAGAATGTCTTCATAAAAGCCCCACCCCTTGTCTCTGTTGTGCAGAAGGACCATGGTCTCCAAAAAGGCTATGTATGCCAGTGGAGGAAAAGACCTAGCAGGAGTCAGCTAAGCTGGGAAGGCTTTAAGTATGGGCTTGGCATTAGGCCATAGTCCTGTTTGAGGACTAGCCCGACTCTGTAGAGAGCCTGAATTCCAAAAGGCTGGTCACCAGGGATGTCATGAGATAAACAGCCCTCATCCCTTCTGTTTCCTATGTAAAAATGGCAGAGTTGTGGTAAGAGGACAGGCATACTGGGAATCACAAGGGTGAGAAAGATCATCTGTCCTGTTTTGCAAGTGTATCACCTTCGTTTAGAGTAAATCTACATTCAAAGCATCCCTAACAAATAGCTATTGATTCTTTTCCTTAAAAAAAAAAAAGTAAAGAGATATCAAAATTGATTTTGTAGCACAATCTAGAATTTCATTATCCTTAGATCCAACCTCAGTTTTTCCTTCTTTGATTTATTCCCATTCTATTTTTTATGCTGTAAAATATCCTTTCTCATAATTTAGATCCTTTTTGCCAAATACCTCTTCTCATCCCTAAGCAGTTCTAAATCATTTTAACCTCTCTTCAGACAAATAGTATGAAATTACTGCCTTTCAAATATGACTATGACTATACTTCTTCCAAGATCCAGCATTTAAATTATGTTTTTTTCCTAGTATGCTTTCAATGAGTTATGGAATGGTGCAGGTACCATAGGCTGTGCTAAGCCGTATATTAGTCCCTAAGTTCTAGGAAAGCTGCCCAGTAGCAATTTTTTTCCCTTGTCCTAATTGATTTCTTTTTTGTGTTACAACTGAACATTTTCAGATGTCCCCACATTTTTACAGCTTTGCGTCTATTCATATTTTTAACTGCCTCTGACTGAAATGGCACTCATGCAGTCATGCTTTAGAATTGCTGGTTAGCAGCTACACTCTAAATTGACTTTCAAAGAGAGAGAAGTGGAACTTTTCTTTAATGTAGAAATCTCAGTACATAGTCCCTGTCAGTGTCTGATCTCTTGCCATGCTTCATTTTGAAGCTTAGCTTGCGTTTCCAAGTAGCCCAGACAAAACAAGTTTTTACAAGTGTTCATTGAAAGCACATTGAATGAAAACCAGAATTTAAATACCTGATCATAGAGGAAATAAGGTCATTCTTGAAAGACAGTAATTTTATACCATTTACTTGAAAAACCTTAATTCTCACCAATTATTTTCTATGAAACATTTAGTCCCAATAGCTCCATACTTACTTAGAGTTCCTATGATATGAATAGAGTAGAATCCTAAAGAAAATATGAAGGTTGAGGACACTGCTTAGGCAAGCACAATTCACTTCCCTGCTGCAGACACATTTATGACCATAACCTCACCAAAAGAAAGAATTCGTTCTTGTTCCTTTCATCATATATAAGATTAGCCGTTGAAGGACAATTAGGAATAGTTTCTCCTACAGATCTTTTAAAAATCAGGTAAGGTCTAGCAGTGGTCTAAAAAACAGAAATTTTCAAATTCTGTTCTGGTTTTAGACTTGAATCCCTATGTGGCCTGAGGCAAATCATTTAACATTATCCACCCCCCCTCCAAGTAAGGGATAAATACTTCTGTCTCAGGGATGTTGAAAGGATTAATTATTTAGTCTCTAAAGAACTTTGAAGATGAAAAGTACATTAAAACTGCTTCTTAACAACATTATTGCTTAGGAAAAAAACTACTGCTTTATGCCAACCACATCCCAAATTATATGAAGGAGATATGTTAGCACATCATTATTTGAAAATTGTAGCTAAATTTCCCAAGGTGTAAATGTTTAGAGTTTATTCACATGTGGATTTGGGAACTGTATTCAGAGTCATTCACTCGGAAGACACTACATAGTAGAAAAGAAGACCCATTCTCAAGAACCAGGTTTTGCAATTAAACTTAATCAAACTAATTCTAGCTTTACAGGGTACAGCTGGGTACTCTCTAAAGCCGTGCTAGGGGTGCAACAAAACCGGAGGAAACAAGCTTTTCACACCTTTGGAGACTATTAATAAGTGCTCTCTGTACTCCAATATAACAGTTGGAGAATCAGAGAATATTATTTTATCCTTTCATATTTAATAGTTATAAGTAAATGTTAAGAGGTGGTGTGATAGAGTGGATAGTAGCAGCCTTGAAGATCAGGGTTTAGGTTCCACATCTGGCACCCGGTAGCTGTGTCATGACCCTGGGCAAGTCACTGAACTTTTCAGTGCCTCAGGCAGCTCTCTAAAACTGTATTAATTGCTCATCTGCATTCATTAACTGAGAGATTTCCTTTTGGGAATTACCTAAACCAGTAAAATCACAGGTCCATGGCCCCCTCGCCCCCTTGCCCCCAAAAATGAATTGTTCTGACTTGAAAAGATTAACACCTTTGCAGTGGAGGCAGAGGACCTGTGAGAATACTTGCTCTACTACTTACTGTCTTTCTGGCCTTTAGTTTTAAAATTAAAGCTTACCTTTGGGCCCAATGCAGTTTTCCTCATAAAACCAAGTTAGTGAAAGGTGTCATGGTGCCTGACTATATAAAACTGACTTTTCGGGGATTTGGAATTGAATAAATTTCCATAATTGGAGTACAGTCTAGTCAATAAAAATCTATCAGATCCCTGCTTTGTGCCAGGAACTGTGCAGAAATACAAATGAAAACAATGACAGTCTGCTCTCAAAGAACTTAGTCTTTTTGTTTGATTTTGGTGGAAGGCATTGGGGTTAAGTGACTTGCCTAGGGTTACTGTTGAGAGCAATTTATAATCTGATGGGAAAAGACAACACGATATACAGAGTTGTAATGGGACTAGGATGGGAAAGGGCCATGATAAAGTAGGTTCCAGAAGAATGCAGCCTGGTGAGAAATGAGATACGTCTATTTCTAAATGGAAAGGACTGGAGTATTTAGTAGGTAGGTAATACTGAGTTGGAGGATTTGTAAAACTTTAATGAAGTTATGAGTTTACTCTGTAGGGACTTTGGAAAAACCCAATCATGAATTGAAAATGTTATTTAATCTAGAAAATGTGATAGAAATATATGAAAAATGAATTCAAAATATATTTCTTACAAGGAAGACACCTGGAAAAGTAGAAGTAAAAATACACTTATTCACTGGGAATGTGTCACATGATTGGTAAATGCTCAAGTTTTGATATATTTTAACAATTTATGCCAGCTATCAAAGTTGTTCTCTGCATTCCAAAGGAAGTATGGGTAAACAGTGAATTAATGACTGGGCCACAACTTGTATTGTAGCTCCTTTATTTCTTAGTCCAGAGTGGCTTAGTGTTTGTTTCTTTTGTAAGACATCAGTGATTAATAAATACTGTGTGGTCTTAACAGAAGACAAAGAGGCATAAGTATCAGCGACCATCAAAGTAATTAAAGATTTAGGAATTACAGATCCATGGGAGAAGTTATGAAACTATTGATTGAGCCCCAGTACACATTTATGTTATCAGCTTTTCATTATCTGTAATTACTCATCACAGTTCCCACTACAGTTGTTTCAAAACTTGTCTCACTTCAGTCCCTTAACTCAGGCCATCACAACCTGTGGGTTGGGCCGCTTGTAGCCCACCAAAGGATTTTGAGTGGTTTTCAAAAAATGTAGAGGAAAACAACCTTTGTATGTAGAGGAAATCCTTCGATGTTCTGCAAGCTGCCCAAGGACCTTAAGTGGCCTTTGCAGGTCTTGCCCTGGCTCTGCCTTCACTAACTAAGCAGATACCATCTACTCCTTCATTATTCAGAAAGCAATCTGACATGAGTTGCCTCCCCTCTGTACCTTGGAATTTTTCCCTTCATCAAACTTCTCTAGGCTCAGGGATTAGCTGGACTTAATCTTTGCCAAATATGACTCTCCTCTGATTATGTCCTTGATTCTATCCACCCTCCCCAACTCTATTTTGAATCTTCATTTTCTCTTTATTAGCTCCCCACTGTACTGCTAGCCAAACTGTTGGGGTCTCCTCTATCCCTTAAAAAAGAAAGAAACTGCAATCTCTTCCCTTTCTCTGTTGGCACTCCTCTTTTCCTTCCCCTTCACCGCCACTTTCTTAGAGAGAGTAGCCTATTCTGCTGACTCCGTTTCTTTATTACCCACTCGAATCTCTAGCTCCAGTCCTGTTACCCTGGCATTTAGATTTCTGCTCCCAATATGTTAATGAAACTGCTCTCAAAACTCACAAATGACCACTTGATAATCACATTTAAAGACCTTTTCTCAGTCCTTCCAGTGGCATTTGATACTGTTTTTCACCACTTCTTTGCTTCCATTTCCTGGTTCAACTTCTGCTGATGTGACCTGTTTCTCTCTCATTTATAAGTTTATATTTCTTCCTCTTCCTTAAGTGTGGGTATCCCCAGAGATTTTGTCCTTAATCTTTTTTCCATAATTTATCTGTTGGTGATTTCATCTGATTCTGTGGTTTCAACTAATATTTTTATGCATATGATCTCAGATCTATGTATTCAGCTCTGATCTCCCTTGATATTGCAAGTGAAATCAATATCTTAAATTTCACTCATCAAATTTCTTCCAAAATCTCTACTTCTTTATTTTCCTGTTGTGTCAAATAGCTCTCCCTAGGCACCTGAGTTCAGCATTTCAGTCATATTTGACTTGTCTCCCTCCCATTTTCCAGTGCATATAATCAATTGCCATATCCTCTACCTCTGAAATTCCTCTCATATTTTACCTGTTTGTTTGTAACCTTAGGTTCGCTTCCTTCATTCAGGAATTTATTGCCACTGGCCTACAGGGTTATAATCACTTTTGAACTGTTTTTTTGTCTCCAATTTTCCTCTTTTCTAATGCATCTTTTTGATTACTATCTGACTAATCTTTGTACAGGTGTGATCATACTACTTCCCTGTTCAGAAACTGTCAGTGACTCCTCATTGCCTGAGGATATAGAAACTTCCAGAGTCATAGAAATTTAAGCTCAAAGGACCTTTAGAAATCCCAACCTATATTGAACAAAAATTCCTTCTATAGCAAACCCAACTTGTTATCCATCTTCTGCTTAATGACTTCCAGTGATAGGGAATCCACCACTTTCCCAGGCAGCCTCTTCCTTATCAGCCCTAATTGTCTAAGGCTATAAGTTGCAGAGAGGATTCATTGATAGAAGTTTCCTCTGAAATCACCTGTCTAATTCTTGTCCCCTTTTCCTTTCTCATCTTATCCTTATATTAGGGAATAAAGCTTCCTCTGTGGTGTGGCATTTATTGCTAAACAGAATCTTCAGATTTAGTCTGACCAGGGCTCTGTAAAGCAGCATTGTTTCCTCCCTTCAGTTTGAACACTTTATTCTCCTGGCTTTTTTGATTGCCATGGCATTTGGTAACCACATTAAGCTTATAGTCTGTTAAATCCCTAGATCATTTTTATAAAAATTGTTGTCTAGTGATATCACTGTAGTCCTGTATGTGTAATTTATTTTATAAAACATTTTTAAGATTTTGCATTTTTTTCATTAAATTTCATCTTAATATATTCGACCTGTTATTTTAGCCAGTTCAGGTCTTTTTAGATCCTTACTATTTTGTTCACCATGTTAGTTGTCCTTCCAGTAGATCTCCTTACGCATTCAAGGCCAAGCATAATCTGTTGCCAGCCTGCTTTTCTGGCTTTTTATCTTATTATTCCTTTCAAACATTGTACCTTTCGGCCAAAGTGAACTAATGTTTCCCAGTGTACCCTCTTTATCCACGTAGGCTATCACCCAGGAACAGAATGAATAGCCTATACATCCCTGCTTGTTGAAACTTTACTCTTTCAGTATTCTAATTCACTAATAATAGGAGAAATACAAATTAAAACAACCCTGAGATTTTACCTCAGATTGAGCAAATTGGCAAAGATGAGAAAAGATGGGAATAGTCAATGTTGGAGGGATTGTGGTATGATAAACAAACTAGTGCATTGTTGGTAGAGCTATGAATCATTGGAGCCATTTTGGAAAATAGTCTCGAATTACAAATAAAGGAACTGAAATGTCTATACCCTTTGACCCAGAGATTTTCCAATTAGACTTAAAATCCAAGGAGGTCATTGATAAGGAGAAAGTACCCATATACACCAAAGTATTTATAGCAGCTCTTTTTGTGATAGTAAAGAATTGGAAACCAAAGTAGATGCCTATCGATTTGGATAGTTAAACAAATTGTGGTACATGAATGTAATGGAATATTACTATGATGTGAGAAAATGCCAGATATGATCAATACAGGGAAGCCTGGAAAGATTTACATGATCTGAAGCAAAGCTGAAAACAAATGCTTGATGATTAGAACATTGTAAATGGAAAGAAAAGTTGCAACAAAACAATCAAAAGTAAATGTTGCAAAATAAAAAAAACAAGCAAGACTTGAAAGAAGAAATACGAGAAGACATATGCACCCCTTTCCTTCACAGAGATGGAAAGTGTTAATATATTTCATGTATTTTCATATTTGTTCATTGATTTTGCTGATTTTTCTTCTTTTTAAAAAATATCATTTATTACTTTAGATGGCTCTCTGAGAGAAGGCATGGGGAGGGATACTGGGAGAAACTCTTGTTACATAAAACAAAAGATGTCAATGAAATTACTTTAAAAAGTAAAAATCCTTTCTTCAAGACCCAATTCAGGTGACATCTCTTTTATGAAACTTTTTCTGTGTCCCTAGGTAGAAGTAATCTTCCATCTTTTGTTTGATCTTTTCTGTGTGCTTATCACACTATTATTGGTCTTTTGACTCCAATGTAAGTTTTTTGAGAGTGAGATTATGTCATTTACTACTTTTATATCTCATTACCAAGCAGATGTCTAGGGTATGAATATCTATATTTTCTCTACGTACTGAATTTAATAAAGGGTGTGTCCCCAAAGTGTCTTACAGCATTTTTAAGCATTAATCATTTTAATAGCTTAAAACTATATAACCACTTTTAGGATATCCTGGATATTATATATGTTTATGACATGTATGGGTATTTTGGGGGGAAGGGAGTGGGAGAGCATTTGGGGTTAAGTGACTTGCCCAGGATCACACTACTATTAAGTCTCAAGTGTCTTAAGTCCAAATTTGTATTCAGGTCCTCCAGGCTCCAGGGCCGGTACTCTGTCCACTGCATCTTTTAGCTGCCTCTTGGATATTCACTTTAATACATTTCATCCTGTTAAATCATAATTTTTTTCCTTAATTTTTATTCGTTCGTTCATTTATTTTGCAGAAAACCCCTTGAAGATCGTTTGCAGCTTGAGGCAAAACTTGGGACTCTGAATGTATCTGATACAGCCGTTGGCAGCAAACAGTTGACATTCACATTAAAGAGGGTAAATTATTTTGACTTAATTTAAAAATAGTTATTTTTTTAAAAAAGGAAAGCAGTATAGAGAATGAGCAGTTATGGCTATTGTCTTTGTGTTTTAAAACAACTAAATGCATTTCAATTAGCTAGTACATCAAATTTCCCACTTGATTTTGTGAGATGATCTTAACTTCCACAAAAGATTGATCAAGTCTCTGGGATCATTTGGTTTATTGTTGACCTCATGTCAGAGCCAGACTTCACAGGCTTTCCCAATCCTCTACAAAGTACCATTTCCTATACTAATGTTTCATCTATCTTCAGAGCTTTCTTGGGCTCTGAGCTCATTGACTAAAAGAAGCAGGGTTATGTATTATTGCGGTCCTGGAAGGTAGCACAAGACCGAATGATGTAAAGGTGACTTTAAATCTTTTTTGATTAGTAATGAGCAAGCATGTTAGCAGTTGTCAATATCACTGAATTGCTGTAGATGACTTAGAAATAAAGATCCTTATCATTTAAAGATCAAAGGATATCTTTTATTAAAACAGTGATGTGACCTGTAATATTCTGGTAAAATTTAATTTCATTTATGCCAAAAGTGAAGAATAGCCAAACTAGTCTAAGCTCAGCCATTTTACTCACTATCTCTGTGACCTTCGGAAACACTTCAACTCCTTTAGGCACCTCAGTTTTCTTTTTTTGTAAAATTAGAGGGTTGGATAAAATGACTTGGAAGGCCCATGTATTCTGTTTCATGTATTGAAATCTTTGTTTTAATGTTGAACACTGCCCTAAATTGATCTGCATTTTTAATTGTTGAAGGCTTTTCAGTAACTATCTGGAGTTGGTACTGTTCTTATTAAGTAGTTAGGAACACTGTTTTTAACATTGCTTTTGGTTCTTTTGCTTGAATCATTTATAGTAGAGCAGTATCATAAATTTTATCCTTGGTTATTTCTGAAATTTTTCCCGAAGAAGATGTAGGTAGTTTAATAGCAGTGAATAGTTTTCATTCTGTGAGTTGAAAATACCTTTTAGTTAAGACAGTCTATTTTGAAAGCAGAACTTATTTTCCCAAATAAGTCAAAATTTGTTTTTTTACCCAGAGTGACTTCTTGTACCTATTACTTATTCCTTATAGCTTAACTCTCTTGTCATAATTAATCTGGGGCATGAACAAAAAATTTTACATTCTCTTCAGAATTCAGGACACATCTTTGTTGGTATTAGAGCCATATAGTCCAGTGCAGTTGTGGCAGGGATCACTTGCTCACTTTTAGTAACTATTGTAAACTGATATGTTAGTTTTTACAACTCTTTGTAGTAGCGAATGTACCTCAGAACTCCTAAAGTAAATCTTTTCATAAAATTAGAAAGTGATTTGCTACAGTGTCTGTTCATGTTGAATGATAAAGTGAATAACAGATCCTCCTGACACTTTTTATTTGATGAAATACTTCAGAAAATTTTAAAAGGCATTATATCAAAGCTAGACATAGAGAGCAATTAACTTTGTTAGAGTTATAATGGTTGGGTCCTCTAGCTCCACCTACTTAAGAGTTGTGTTTTTATGGGCAAGTCACCTAGTGTCTTAGCCTTAGTTTCCTTCTCTACAAAGTGAACATGGTAATATTTGGACCATTTAGTTGTTAAGGGGAGAAATTGCTGTGTAAAGAAATGGTATATACATGTTGAGTTTTAGGTCATCTGTGGAAAAACATGGACAAGAAGAACTTGGGATAGGAAGATATGGGGAGGTTCAGTGTGGGAAGGAAGGCTCTCACTAATATCATGGAAGACAGATCCAGGCCTGCTGTCTTCTAAAGGTCCTTCTCTCCATTGGCCTCAGCATTGGACTAGACTCACAGCATTCATTTAAACCAAGAGAATTAAGAGATATGCATTTTTTTTAATGCCCGTTGTGTGAGAGCCTCATGCTTTAGAGCTGTAGGAGATCATCTGGTCCTAATCCTTTACGTCACAAATGAACACATTGAGATCCAGACAGGAGAAAAGACCTGTCCCAGACCTCATGATCAGGAAACAGCTTTCTGTTTTCAGACTCTGTCCATTGAACTTTTTTAGCTATATCACATAGGTATCTTGTTATATTTTAGGTTGAATCTATGTAGTCTTTCTAGTTATTTGTGATTTTAATTTGTAAATGCCAAAAACATTCCAGGAAACTTAAACTTGTTCAGAAACTTTAGAGATGAAAAATGTATTTTAAATGGCATTAACCATGTGAAATTCATGAAAAAGTTTACATCTTTAAAACAAAGAAATGATTTAGGGAAAGAAATATAACATATCATTTATCTAGGGACTGTAGTTTCTGTGAAGCTCTCTATCATACAGCTTATACCCCTATTGTCATTCATGTTCCACCTTGACTCCCCTTCCGCAGTAGTGTTAAAGATTGTAGCTGAAAATAAGACAAATCCATTACAGGTCATTGGAGAAAAGAATTCTGTAGTTATAGTGTTTTAGAGGTGTTTTATGAGTTTTGTCTATCAGTATTTATCACATTAGGAATTAAAATGCCTTCTTAGTATTATCAGAATACATTTGCCCTCGGAATCCCCCTAAAAGGTCTCATGGATCTCCAGGGGTCCTTGGCTCACCCTTTGAGAATCACTGATATAATTCAACCTCCTCATTTTACACAAGAGGAAACAGGCCCAGAAAGGTCATCTCAGTGATTCAGAGCAAGTCATTTAATGATAGAGCTGGAACTAGGCTATTTCTGACTGAAAATACTATTCTAGCTATTTATTTAACATTCTCCAAATCTTTGTCTCATAGAGTTAATAATTAGCGATATTATCTCATTTAAACTTAAATCTCATTTAAATTCCTCTTGTGACCAAAAGGAAAGAAAAAGAACCTATATAGCAACTGTCACTTCATAAAATTTCAATAACATATAAACTGTTACCTTTGTTGTAAAGGATGTTTACAATAATCTAGTAAATTGCCCAACTGATTTCCAGTTGAATCATTTACAGATCAGCAGATTCATAAGCTGGTGGTTTAATTGACATTTATTAGCTTTACAAAGGACAGTGCTGCAGCTTCTTTGTTCAGAAATGTGGTATTCCTCTCAAGGTTTTAATGAGATTATTGTGAAGGGCAGCTGAGGAAGGGTGATAATCAAGAATGGACAGAAACTTCCATCTTCTCAGTAATGTGCAAACTAGTCCTGGTAATTTGTAATGCCATGTTTAGACAATTCTCTTGTATTTTCCAAGATAGTTAAAATTCAGTATAAATTTTCATCTGGGGAGGCAGGGATGCATTAAATCTCTTAAGATTTGAAAAGAAAGCAGTCTCCTGAATTTAAAGCATCAAGTGGAAATGACTATAGATGAATATAGGGAAAGAATTTTTAGAATAAAGTACAGTTCCTTTGATTGACCTGTAAATCAAATTAGTTTTAGGCCCACTACAAGGTTAGTGAGATTAGATTTTGTTTATACCAAGTAGACAGGAACTAATAAGATGAAATTAATATTGTCCCATTTAAAGTTGTACTTACCATCACCATATTGATAGTAATAACAGGTGTGTATTGTACTTTAAAATTTGAAAATGTGCTTCATATACATCAACACATTTGAGTCTTCTAATAGTCCTGGAGGTAGGCTCTCTCCATTCTGTCTGGCTGCTTTAACTTGGCTTTTGTTTTCATCATACTACTATGATTTACAGTATACTTAGGGCTCTTACTCTATACTTGCTTTCTGATCCTGATACATTATTTGGGACATCATCAGTGAGGGCAGATTTTTATACTTTAAGGGCTTAATTTGGTTGTTTGGAAATAGGAATAAGTATTTGGAAGCAAAAACTTTTAAAAATTAGGTAGGTAACCAGCTAAGCAATACTGGTTTTGTTTTAAGATAGAGAGAATGAAGTTGAAAAGAGTTTGAATGCAAGAAAAAGTATTCACAGAATATGTTCACCATCCTAACTTTATATAGTTGGACAGTTAATTATCCACTGATAGACTATCAGAACTGGAAGAGACCAGAAAAATCATCCAGTCCAACCACTGCCATTTTATAGGTGAAGGAACTAAGGATCATAGAGGGGAAGGGACACAAAGGCACCAATCAGGACCAAGACAGAACACAGGTCTCCTGACTCCCTGTCCACTGTTCTTTTCAGTGTGCTTTCCTCTTTACTAAAGGATCTTTCTTTGTACTGTGTGCTTATTTTAAAAATTAGTAATGCAGATCTCCTTCCCTCTGTTGTCTTCCACAGTGTTCTTTTTGAGCAGAATCTTATCTAGCCTTGGCAACTTAAACTAGCCAGAGATCAGTAATACTTCCACTAGCAGAGGAAAGTCTGTGGATTTGGGTGACTATGGAGTGAAACTATGGAGCTTTCATTTCTTCTCTTTTTCCCCATTTAGTCTGAACAACAGAAAAAGCAACAAGAAGCTGAGAAGCAGCATCGACAAGAGAGAAAAAGACTTCGCCGTTCAGCTGGACACCTTAAGACCAAGCGCAGAAGAGGACATCCATTTCATTGATTGTGGAATTTCTGTCCTCAGCCTTCTTATTGTGAACTGTTCCTTAATATGCACAGTGGAGGTGGGAGGGGAGAAATGGAACTAAGTTTTACTGTTCTTACAGGATATTAAGCAAAAAAAATTGAACTTTTACAACCCTATTTGAATCACTGAGTCTTGTAACTGTAAAGATATAACTCCTTTTCCACAGAAATCTGGGATTTGGACTTCCATGAATCTGTATATGTTAGTAATTGGTTATGATATAATTTGAATGTATTGTTTGTAGAAATTATTCCTAAAGATGTTATTTCTTTATTGTAGTTTATCAAGTAAACTGATTTTTTATCAGTATATTTTTATACTGTTTTTATCAGTTTTATACGTTTTCATCAGTTTATCAAGTAAGCTGTCTTTTTTTTTTTTTTGAGTCTCCTGAAATGTGTACCATTAAAAACAGAATTCACCTGATGTGTTGATTGTGTGCCAAGAATTGAGTTCACGGTTTAGCTCTTCTTTCTTAGAGTGACTGCTACCCCCTCATAATTGTATCACCTGGAAGCTAGCCTTCAACTGTGTGAGATGACTTTTTGGTCAGATTTGTGTTTATGTTTGTATTTATATAAATCTAGGAGGGATGGAGAGGAGTAGAGTAGTTTGTTGTTATTTTGTTGAGACTCCACTCAGAGAACTGAGAGGAAAACAAAATATCAAGGAATGTATTATGTGAGAGAGAGAGAGAGAATATGATCTGATAATACGTCATTATTCTTCTCACTTGAGTGTAGATTTTCACTAGTCATTGGAACTTAGTGAAAGGTAAACTTGCTGGAAGAAACTGATTGAAATGAATACATTTCAAATAAGGAATTTACTTGAAGGAATGCTTCAAGGAATTGAAAATTAATTTTAGTTTTTCAGGAGTTAAATGCATATTGAAATAAGATCTGATAATATCTTTAAGTCCTTTTTAATTTTCTTTATATTGAAGTGTTGTTTTTCCTCTGTGGATCTTAGCTCACTGACTAAATACTGTTTTCTTTTCCCAGGTTATTTTTTCCCACAAACTCAGGCTTATCACTCACATTTCCTTGAGGACAGATATTTTACTTTCATGTTCTATTAAGGAATTGAGAGCGTGGGAAGAAATGAAGGTAGGACTTGAAGTTAGAATATGCCTGATGTTTGCAGTAATGAGGGGCCAACTATATTCCATTGACTAAGAGTACAGACAAGTCGCCTGTACCTCTCCTATGCTCCCTTATGTAACATTCCTTCTTTTGGGGAACGAAGTGACTTGTGGAGGGAGCCAGCAAGCTATTGTTGCATCAACAGGGGTAGAAGCTTGGCAAAGGGTTTGTTTATCTTCTCTATGAAAATAGGAATGGGTCAGTACATACTGGGTAATACTGAGACTTGTCTTAAAGCCGTAAGAACCAAGACAAAATCGCTCATCCTTCCTGTGCAGCAGACTCATAAGAGCCACTCCAGTTGCCTCACTGCCTGAAGATTTAAAGAACAAAGGTATTAAAAGTTAAAAATTTTAAATTGTATATTGCCTAGAATCTTCATGAAGATCCCTGTGTACTTTTGAGCTTTAATTTATAAGCTTTAATAACAGGTTGGCAGATATGATAGAAATCTCTTGTAAATAATGCTTAAAGATATCAAATTTTCTTCTCATAGGTGATGTATAGAATTCAATTCTGCTCACTACTGGACACTTTTTACCTTTTTGTTTACCTGTAGCAGACTTTTAAAAATAACCATAGGATCTGAAATAAATAGAGTATCAGATGATTGTAATTTTAATAAAACAAGTTATTTGCATATTTCTCTCATATCTACAACATGATATTAAACTTTAAAAGTTATAAGGTCTTTAAGAATATTCTGTGATAAAGAGCAGGAATGTGAAACTTGAAGCCCTCCTGAGCCATATTAAATATAATTGGGAAATGTCTAACAAAATAAATAAAGATATAATATAGATAATGTTAATTTGTGGTTTTCTAAGTAAGCAGCCACAGGAATCTGTTTCTTTTGAGTGACATCACTGATATTGAACTTAGAGCATAAACACAGAGTTAAAAAGACCCGAGTTTGGATCCCACCTATGACATTACTAGCTGTGTGACCTTTGACTAATTATTTAACTTCTCTGGGTCTTAGGTCCCTCATCAGTAAAATGAAGAGGTTGAGTTTGATAACTCTCTTAGGTCTCTTCCAGTTTTTTTTGTTTGTTTGTTTTTTAATTTAGTATTTTATTTTATCCCAGTTACAAGTGAAAACAATTTTTAACATTTGTTTTTAAAACTTTGATTTTCAAATTCTCTCCTTTCCACCCTCCCCATCTCCTCTAATTGTGAAGGCAGGCAATTTGTTATACATGTGAGGAGGGGAAGGGAGAGGAAAAGAGGGGAGAGAAAAGAAGGAGAGAGGAGAGGATGATGAGCTGAGTTGCCCAACTGGAACTAGGCTGCTGGGTTTTCATTCAGACATTTAGACTACTCACAGGTTGTGGTTTGTCTTTCATTCTCAAAGAGGACCATGACACTGGGGAGACAAGTAACATGACTTGCACTTAACTTTGATTTGATCGAGGGAGGGCTGTGCAAAGTCACCAACTCACTTTCTCCTCCAGAGCCATCTGGGGCCAGTGGCCAGATATCCATCAGGACGACTAGAAATGGCCCAGGATGCAGTGGGAGACGACCCTTTTAAGCTAATGTCTTTTCAGGTTCTCACCTTGAGTGAAACAACACCCATTCACTTATACATGTCATGCAAAACATTTCTGTAATAGTCATGTTGTGAAAGAAAACATACAAAAAAACCCAAGAAAAATAAAAAAGTATATCATAAGTCCTTCAGAGTTTCCTTGGGTCATTGTATTACTGAGAATAACTAAGTTACCCACAACTGATCATCGCACAATATTGCTGTTACTGTGTACACAGTACTTTTCACTTTGCATCAGCTTATGCAAGTCTTTCCAGGTTTTTTCTGAGAGCATCCTGCTCATCATTTCTTATATTACAACAGCATTCCATCATAATCACATACCACAATTTGTTCAGCCCATTTGATGGACATTCCCTAATTTCTAATTCTTTGCCACGAGAAAAGAGGCTATAAATATTTTTGTATATATTCGTACATTTTGTACATTACTTTTTGGTTTTTTTTTTTATCTCTTTTGAGATACAGACCTAGCTGTGTTATTGCTGGGTCATAAGTTTATAGCCCTTTGGGCATAGTTCAAAATTACTCTACAGAATGGTTGAATTAGTTCACAACTCTACCACGAGTGTATTAATGTGTGTCTCATTCTTCCCACATCCCCTCCAACACTGGCTATTTTCTTTTTCTTTTCTACTAGCCAATCTAATATGTATGAGGTAGTACCTCAGAATTGTTTTAATTTTCATTTCTCCAATCAATAGTGAGAGATTTTTCATGTGGCTATAGATAGTTTTGATTACTTCATCTGAAAAGTTCTCTTTCAGTTCTAAATCAATGATCCTATGTTTTCTTCAACCCTAATAAGTGCACACTACCAGCTTGTTAACTAGTGAAGTTAAGACAACCAAATACTCAAGCCTCAGGTTGGTACAATGCTTTGAGCTGCCTCTAATTATCCAGTTCTCATTTCACAGTGAATTGAAATCATATTTGATTTGGTTTGATGTCCTGCCAGACTTGGTTCTGTTGTGTCTTTGAACCTTGCCTCTCTTAATTATCCACAAAGGTTTATTAAGTCCTTACTATGTATCCAGTTAAACACTGAAGATGCAAAGAAAAAGCAAAAACTACTTCCCCTCAAAGAGCTTGTATTCTTAATGGGAGGTGGGGAGAGCAGCATGTACATGATCAATAACTAGAAAATACATATGGAGGAGATACAGGATAACATTAGAAAGGGAGGCACTGGGTGAGGTTTGAAGCAAACTAGTTATTCTAAGAGCAATGTATTATGGACATGAGATAAGACCATAGATGTAATCCCTATAGTGATCTGTTCACGCTGTTTTCGTGTCTGGGGTAGACTTTTTCAATTTGAGATTCAGATTCCCCTTTTCCTTTGTGCCCCCCGCTCCCTCATAAAACCCCCAAACTTCCTGAACCTAATTATCAATAGGTTAGACTTTATCTTTGGTCCTGAGTAAAATATAAAAAGTAGAAATAGAGTAGACCAACCTAGGAAGAAAAACTGACATTTTTTAATTAGAACACTGGCCTAGGAGTTTTGAGGTTTCAGTCCTACCCACTCTCTGCCTGGTGGGGTACTTCAGTGGATATTGGTGAGCTTTTTGATGGTAAGTATTCCACCAATTGCACAAATAGCTACCCTTCCACAGTTTGTCATAACTGTACAACTTTTATTCACGTTCTTCTACAAATCTGATTGGAGAGAACCTAACCAAGCAAGCTGGTGGCTTTCCATTATGTCAGGGGTTCTTAACTTTTTAGGTGTGTATCATGGACCCCCTTAAAATAATGTTTGTAAATGCATAAAGTACACAGCATTACAAAGAAACCAATTATATTGAAATACAGTTATCAAATTATATGTGTGTATGTTTATATATATATGTATATATATATACATATATATATGTGTGTGTGTGTGTATATATATATATATATATATATATATATATATATATACACACACACATATATATATATAAAAATATAAATAAAGTTCACAGATACTTGGATAGGTCTTTTTGTGGCTGTCAGTGTAGCACTTGACCTGTTCATCTGTTGCCTCTCATTAGCTACATGAGACTGGTCCACTTCCTTTTACTAGCATGCATTTCCTGTATAACATGCATGCATTTCCTTTAGGCCCCTTGCACCAAATAGTGACTGGTAATGCACTACCGTCCCCTTATCCCAGTACAAACCTCTCTCTTTAAATCCCTCACCCTTATGATTCTTAAGTAATTCTGGGATAATTTGCAACTGTATGGCATCATTGGAAGAATATTGGTGTTGAAAAGATACGTTTTTGTGTCAAGAACTAGCCTTGGATCATGGAAAACACTATGTAATCAATCCTGTGTTCTTTCTCTCATTGAATTCTGGGCCTAGGCCACTTCTGTAGTGTCTGAACACTTCGTTCAGCTGTAATGCTTGTTTTGAAAATCTGAATTTGTTCCAATGAGATTGAGATATATTAGGGAACAATTTCAATATAATATGAACTTGATGTTTATTTATGCACTATTTTATCAGGGACAAACAACAAACTGCACCCAGTTCTCCAACCACAAAACATACACACACATTCACTGTGGGTGTTGTCCTGCAGGTTGGATAATTCACTAGCTATAGCCCTTCCTACACTCCCCTATGTAAACTTACACTCTTTTTCATGGCATTTTTATTGCATTATATTATGGTGCAATAACAGCCCTGGACTAGTGGGGGCCAGTTCAACTCTATCCCCTCCTCCATGGTCCAGGGCCAGACCCTGACCCCTTGAACCTTCATGCTCCACTCTGGCAAAAATTGGACTTTGCCAAACTGACTTCAGGTAGAGCATTGGTCTGAGGCCAATGATAACTGCCACTAATCTGTATTTATGTATTTTTTAAACCATTTAGTATGTATAAAACCCAATGTTTTTATCAGGTTCCTGGTTTTTTTTTCTCCAACATGTTACTGACAGTGTTTGAGTTTGTTCTCCAATCCTATTTTTCCCTTGGGTGCTGTCATTTGTATAGTTCATTTTTGCAAAGTGCAAAAATTTTTTAGGAAATCATGTTGCATTATAGCAGAATTTACTGTACTGGATCTGATATTCTCTCCCAGCTTTCAGTTAATCTGCAAATCTTTGACCCTGGGAAGATCGCTTAATCTCTCTCAGCCTGATTTTCCTGATCAGCAAAATGGAAATCATAATGGCACCCACCTTACAGGTTGTGAGGCTCAGGTGAGATCAAGTAAAGCACTGTGCAGACCTTAAAAAGCTCTGTAAGTACTAGCTACTATCATTATTTTTGGTAGTGAAGATATGCAATCTGCTGAAATTTAATAGTGCATCAGAATTTTATGAAGACTGTAAATATATTTGCTGTGAGCACAGAGCTTCAAACCTCGTACTTCAGAGGAAAAATTGTAATGTTGACTATCTAATAATGGTAAAGTAATAGAAGCTCTCTCTCTCCCTACCCCGCACCCATAACCCTTTTCTGGTTTTTCTTGCTCATTGGTTGTGCTGCTGGCACATTTTGATATTATCTTTGGGAACTCAAGGACTTCAGCTTTTCATTTGGCTAAAGGTTCATATTTTAAAAAAATAAAACAGAAATACAGGTTTGTTTGTTTTTTTTAACTACTCTCAGGGACCTATCCTTAATGTTATTTAAATGTAGATTATATATTGAAGAACATTAACAGTGATGATGTGAAATTCTGTGATTTTTAAAACATTTTTGATAGATTAAAACATTGAGTTCCTCATTTAAAGACCAATTTTGGTTTTGGAATGTCTTTCAAACATAGGTTTGGCTATATACCTCTACCATTCAATTGTAACACAAAAGCCTGGAATTTAGACTATTTTTGATTTCTTGCAAGTGTAGAAAATCATAGTTCTTATTTTATCTTTTTGTGGTGAGAAACATTCTTCTCATTCTCAAACAGAGAAATGAGTACCCAGCTGTTATATTATTAAATTTGTAATGTATCCAAGTCCAGAGGCACAAAAGGTCCAATTACATATATTTTCTTCACTGAATATATTAAGAGCCAAAATTGGCCTTGAAAGGTTATGATCTTTAATTACAATGTCCAGGACTATTTGTTTTCATAATTCAAACCTGGCCTGTCACTGACTAAGTAGTGCTTGCTTTTAGTCAGTTATAGATGGAAAATTGGAACATGAATACAGTATTTCTCTAGTACTAGTGTTAAACTTGCCAACAACAGGCCTTTAGCACCAGTGATGTGCACAGCATGCCACCTACCTTTAAGAGACCTGCATTCTTAATTTTGGAGACAGGCTTTGCATTAGAAATTGAGAGAGTAAAACCACACACTGAATGTTAAATTTTTTTCTAGGGAAATAAAGGGGAGGGAAGTACTAGCATAAACTAGGAATATCAGAAAGGCCAATATGAAAGAAGGAAGGGAATTGAGCCTTCAAAGGTCTATACAGTTTTGACTGTATTCTTCCACACGGGAATCTTCAGTGGCTCCCTAGTATTACCTCAGTAAAATTCAAACTCCTTTGCCTGACATTCAAGGCCCATAGTCTGGACCTACCCTACCTTCCCAGATTTGTCTCTTATTATTTCTTTCCCCATACTCTGTGCATCCAAATTGAATGGTTTACTTTCTTCTGCCCTATAATCTCCTGCTTCCGTATACAATATTTGCTATTGAATTCCTCCCCATCCATTTCAGATGCTACCTCTATCACAGGACTTTCTTCAAACCGCACATTTCAGTAACATTTGCCCCACTTTATTCTGCATTTCTCTAATGCATTTACCACATGATATAGTGTAATCTAGTGATCTAGGACTTTGTGTCTTACATGCTTACTAGATAACTATGTTATATAAGGGCAACAAAGGCATTTTATTTAAATTGTGTATTGCATCAAGGAAAATAAATGTTAAGGAAGGTGGCCCAGCCACAGCAGTTCTCAAGCTATATTACAAAGTATTAATCATCAAAACAGTCTGGTTCTGGCTAAGAGGTAGAGTGGTGGATAAATGGATTATATTAGGTACATAATACACAGTAGTAAATGACTATAGTAATTCTACTGTTTGATAAACATAAAGATCCTAGTTTTTGGGACACCACTGTTTGACAAAAACTACTAGGAAAACTGGAAAGCAGTTTGGCAGAAACGAGATATAGCCCAACATCTCATACTGTGTATCAACATACAGTCAAAACGGATACATGATTCAGACATAAAAGATGACATAAGCAAGTTAAGGGAGCATAGAATAGTTTACTCGCCAGATCTATGAATAAGAGAAGAATTTATGACCAAACAAGAAATAACATGGGATGTAAAATGGATAATTTTGATTTCATCAAATTAAAAAGGATTTGCACGAACAAAACCAATGAAGCTCAAGATTAGAAGGAAAGCAGAAAACTAGGGGAAATTTTTTACAGGTTTCCCTATTAAAGGCCTCATTTCTCAAATATATAGGGAACTGAGCCCAAATTTGTAAGAGTACAAGTGATTCTCAAATTGATAAATGGTCAAAGGATATGAACGGGTGATTTTCAGAAGAAGAAATCAAAGCTATAGTTATAAAACATGCTCTAAATCACTATTGAATAGAGAAATGCAAATTAAAACAACTCCAAGGTACCATCTCACACCTGTCAGATTGATTAATGACAGGAAAGGAAAATGTCATGTTGGAAGGGATGAGGGGAAATTGGAACACTAGTGCCCTGTTGGTGGAGTTGTAATGTAAACTGATCATTTTGGAGAGCAATCTGGAGCTATATCCAAAGGGCTATAAAATTGCATACTCTTTGACCCGGAAATACTAATATGAGATCCATGTCCCAAAGGGATTAAGAAAAGAAAAAGGACCTACATGTGCAAAAAGGTTTGTAGCTGCTTTTTTTTGTGATGTCAAAGAAAGGGGGTGCCCATCAATTGGGGAATGGTTTAACAAGTTGTGGCATATGATTATGATGGCATGCTATTGTGCTATAAAAATGAGCAGGATGATTTCAGAAAAACCTTGATTTACGGGAACTGATGCAAAATGAAGTGATAAAAACCAGAACATTGTATTCGGTAACAGCCATATTGCATTATGATCAACTGTGAATGACTTAGCTATTCTCAGCAATGCAGTGATCCAAGACAGTTCCAAAACACTTATGATGAAGCATGTTCTCCACATCCAGAGAAAGAACTGATAGTCTGAATGCAGACTGAAGCATACTTTTAAATGTTTTCTTCATTGTTGTTGAATTTTTTCTGTTTTCTTTCCCATGACTAATAAGAAAATGATTTACATGTGTATAATTTATAGCAAATTGCTTGTCTTCAATGGGAGGGAGGCAAGGGAGAGATTTGGAATGAAAAATTTTTAAGAGAATGTTTAAAGCTGTTTTTACATGTAATTGGAAAAATTATATATGTTTATACACACATTTAAATTGTGGATTTAAGCACTTTACACAGAGTTCTACACCCAGTTAATTAGTGTTTTGTGAACTTTTGTTGATTTGTTAAATTGGCAAAGAAACAACAGTATTGACAGGAGGTTTTCTTGCCTTACATCAACTGAATGTCAGTTCCTTGAGGGCAGGAGCTATTTTTCATTTTTATCTTTATATCCTGAGTGCCTAAAACAGTGCCTTTAGTGGTCACTTATTAAATATTCATTGAATGGAATTGATTTGAATCAGGCTTCTCTTCATAGTTACAGAAACTTGGTTACTTTAGGAAAATTGAATTCTGACTTTAAATGTCAGTTACATTTTATTCTTAATGATTAGCTTCTCTGTTACATTGTTGAACTAGAACCTGAGTTAATGTTATTCTGAAGTAAATATTTGTTTCTTCACTTTTTAAATGTATGCCATTCTAAGCTTATAATTTTAAAGCAATTAGATTCCAACAGTCATCCTTTCAGTTGATATGCTTATGATCTATTATAAGTAAGCGTCCTGGGATGAATTAAGAGCTATAACTCCTTCCTTCAGTGAGCTTCCATATATGAAAACTTAACTATGCCCAAATAGAAAAGTCTGCTACAAGACAGAAATCTTATGAATTGCCCAGTGTGAAAAGTGACTTCATTAGCGTTTACTAATTCATTTCCATTTTTCTCTCATTTAGTAATGAGCCTGCCATCTCAAATAATACAAGGTCAGTTCCCTTTTTACAAGTACTGTTTCTAAATAATTCTGCCTCCTGCCTTTTATTCTCATGTGTCAGAAGGTTTCTTGCCTCAGATAGACAGCAGTGTTTTGAGGTGACACTATGGATTCCCATAAAATGATTTGGGGAAAGGATTTTTCCAGTTCATCAAGAATAAGTATTCTCATCTTGGAGCTGCTGTGATTTTTGTTGTATATTATATGGCCCCTCTACTTTCCTTCACATAATCTTCTTGCTCCTGTATATGTGGTTTTTGTACATGTTTTTTTCCTTTCACTGTGACCTGTAATCAAACACCCGCCCTCTTAGAACACATTGTTTAATTCTGCTGTTTTGTACAGCTGTACAGCAATCACTGGATTGCTGGGGTCAAAAAATTCATCACCAAAACTCTCCTCCTCAGAAAATGGAGGCAGCCTATTGCTGGACTCCTATTTAATAAAGTCTTTTCATCATGGTAAAGTGGAACCTGCCAGAGCTTGTGCAGCACCAGCATAGCCTTCAAGCACCTACTATTGCCTCACATTACAATGAGGCATCAGAGCAGAATTCTGCAAAGGTGATGCTGTCCAGCTTCGAGTCATGGGATGTCATAGTCTCTGAAAACTTCAAGTTGCCGGTCATCTGAAAGGCAATATTGGTGGGTAGTGGGTGTGAGTAGGCAGCAATATGAAACCACAAGGACTTACACCTGAGAAATGGGGCAAAAGATGTCAGAGAAGCAACAAGTGTTTATTATATGCCTGTGTGCCAGGCACTGTGCACATAGAGAAATGTATGAATGGGAAAAAAACAAGTGAGTCAGTTGTAAGAGCGAGAGATAATCAGATGGGTAGCTCATGTGCTCCATTAGTATCTTCCTAGAAAATGTTTCTCAGGAGATGGACGTCTACTTCAGGATTTATCGGAGCCCATGGACAAGATCACGTGGGAAAAGGGTCTGAACAGTAGAAAAGAAAATCCTTTATCAAGTGAGATCAGCAATCCATTGAAGTATCTTGTTTGTTTTTATGTGGTTTGCTAAGGCTACTATTTAAATGCATTTCATTACTAGGATAGAGATTGAATGATAGCAGAAAGAAAGAAAATAAGTTGAAGTCAGTATCTGTGGTTGCTTCCAAGTACAAGATTTCATTAACAGTGATCATGCTGCATTACAGAAAGCATTGCATGTGTCTCTTCATCTATTTGGCAGTTAAAGCCCTTGCAGCTTTGCCCCTTCCAATCTTTCCAATGTTCTCAACATTTGATTCTCCATATTCTTTACAGTAAGGCAATGAGTGGAACAGGTATATTTAGTAAAGACCCCTCAGGTAGTAGAATAGGTATGTTTAGTGAAAACTTCTCAGGGGCCCCTTGTGTCAGCCCCGTTTGTCTCACCTGGCCCTGAGAAAATAAGCAATAGAGATTCTGGGTTTTTTTCTTAAAATTCATTTTGTACTACGAGATAGTCCTTGATAGAGACTGCTTTTGCTTACTCCCAAACTGCCTTTACTCACTCCATTCATTATCTACTTTCCTAGACATTACTCCATGTTACCAGACAGTCCTTGAACAGAAGTTGCTCACTTCCTTACCCTCCTTTTTTCTAAAAACTCTTGTACACTTATTCCTTGTTGCTGGGGTAGATTTTCCATGGATAGATTGTACCCTCAAGGCTCAGCCAATGGGCTAAGAGGAAGGGGATTAGGGTGGGAGTATTGTGGTCAGGGTCTCACCCTCCTCAGCCATCACCATCTTGAGCACAGGCAGGAGTGCCCTTTCTCGAGAAAGCTGAATAAATATCTTACCTTTTTACTCCTTTGGTCAAGACTCTAATTTTATTAAGGGGGTCGTTCCACACAGCAACACCTACTTTCTTACTTTTTCTAACTCACAACACTCCATTTTCTGATTGGGTGGCTGTGCCCCATGCCTGGAATTTCCCTTCTCTTCACCTCTGGCTTCCTTGAAGACTCAGTTCAAATCTTGCTTTCTCCAGGTCCTCTTCACTGCTAGGGCCTTCCCTCTGAGGTTACCTTTCATCTATTTTATATATCTTGTGTGTGTGTGTGTGTGTGTGTGTGTGTGTGTGTGTATTCTATGTATTTATATAGCTATATAGTTGAGTGTTGTCTGCCCCATTAGAATGTGAACTTCTTGGTGACAGGGACCATATTCTTCCCTTTTTTTTGTATCTCAACCACTCAATATGTAGCATTTAATAAATGCTTGTTGGCTGATTGACTAGAATAAAAGCTTTTTTTCTTCCTTCTTTCCTTCCTCCTTCCTTCCTTCCCTCCTTCCTTCCTTCTTTCCTTCCTTCCTCCCTCCTCCTTCCTTCCTTCCTTTTCTTTTTAGCATAATTTGGTGTTATTGCAGAGAGATAGTGGAAAATTTAGAAGTTCTGAAGCATTTTAGGCTTTTTGTGGTTCTTGAGGTGAATCGCTAAAGGTGGGCATGAATAATAAAAGGAGCACTAGAAATAAGCTTGGGTGCTTTTCACTTGGATAGTAAAAAATGTGTCTAAGCTCGAGGTGCAACCTCACATAATTTTTCCAAATTTTCTTGAAGAGTGAAAGAAAGTCCACATACTATTTTTAAAGGTGACCTAGGGTAAAAAGCAGTGACCTTGGATTAATATGACCTAGGTTCAAGTTTGAATGTAGGTGCTAACACTTCCTAGTTATACAGTCTTTGCTGAGATACCTCATTTCTTTGTGCCTTAGTTTTCTCTAAAATGAAGATCATAATATTTGTCCTCCCAACTTATAGGATTGTTTTGAAAATAGAAAAAATGAAATTTTTATGTTTGCATCTAGTATTTGCCATGTCTTTTGTTGTTGTGCAGTCATGTTCAACTTTTCATAGTCCCATTTGGAGTTTTCTTGGCAAAGTTTTCTTGCCATTTCCTTCTCCAGCTCATTTTACAGGTGTGGAAACTGAAGCAAACAGGGTTAAGTGACTTGCCCAGGGTCATACAGCTAGTAAATGTCTAAGGACAAGATTTGAGCTTGGGAAGATCTGAACTCAGCACTCTAACCACTGTGCTGCTGGCTGTCCTTTTGCCATGTCTGATGCTTTCCAACAGCCACTTGAAAAAGGATTATATATGGAAGCAATATACAATATAGTTTACAAGCGCTTGACCAACTCTTTTCATTTCTTAATCATGAACAACATTTTCATAGTTTTTGTGAGCCACTTCTGTGCTATTTGTTGGCATAGTTTGGAGGATCCCATCAAGTCCTTCATCAGATTTCTTTACTTTTTTATTCTCTAAAAAGGATCATGAATTGAGAACAGGTAATAACCTTGGAGGACACATAGTCTAACTCCTTTATGCCATAAATGAAAGTGCTGAGACCTAAAGAGCTTACGTAATTTACCCAAGGTCATATAAGTCTTAAGTGACAAAGTTAGGATTTGAACTTAAGTTCTCTGAAACCAAATGTGACATTCATTCTACTGAATCTTGTTTCTTCTCTTGGAACTTGGTGTAATGTTAATGTAAGGTTAATGGGGGGAGGGAAGAGTTAAAGAGCCTCAGATATCTTTTGTTAATGTCTAATGAGGCATGGTGTTGTGCTCTCCAGCCCTGGAAAGTGTGTATACTTTGAGGGGAGGTTTTACTTTGGGGCTTATTTTTTGGAAGAAGGTTCATGTGGCAGATGAGACTCTGGGCAGCCGTTTTAAGAGGCCCCCCAGCTTTGAAAACCCAGGTGTTGGTGCTTCTCTCTCTGGTAATGATGTATGTATTGTCTACGGTCAGACAGTTGGAAGCCCTGTCTGTTGGTCTTTGTTTGTCATTTCTGTCTGTATTTTCTTTGAAATTCAGCGTGCTGACTTTTTCTCTTGAACTACGTGAATGATATATGTTTGATTAAAGTGACTGTTGATCCCTCAGAAGCTGCTTTCCTTTCAGAAAAGCAGATCTAAGACCCTGTGCAGCAGGCCCTCCTGTGTATGTGGGGTTGGTCCTTGCTGGTACCTTAGGCTAATAATAGCTGATGTTTATTGTATGTGCCAGATATTGTGCTAAGCACTTTACCCGTATCTCATTTGATGCCCCCAACAACCCTGGGAGGTAGGTTTTATTATTTTCCCCACTTCACCGTTGAGAAAACTGAAGTTAGTAGAGGTCAAGTGACCTACATAATATCATAGAGCTAGTGAATTTCCGAGGCTGGATTTGAACTCAGGTCTTCCTGACTTTTGTCTCCTGAACTATCCAGCTGCTTCCTCATGAAGCTTCTTGCTATCTTCAGAACGGTCTGTTTGCTTATTTATATTAATGAGCATTGCAAGGCAGAGTGATAATGGGTTCCATGATAGTATGTTTTCTGTTGTTTTGGGTGCAGGATGAATCCTACTCAACCAACTTTTATACAGCAAATCTTTTATAGGCAGAATTCCCAATAAGAGAGATACTTAGAATATACTGCACAAAAGTTTTTATGAATCAGTGAAACTAATAAGACTAGTTGAATTTTTACTCTCAAAATTCAAGTTTCTCTTAAAGTTGTTCCGTGTTTCCTGAACAATGGATTGAAGTATCTACTGGTTTCTTTTCAAAGTGTAGTTGAAATAATCACTTTTGTGTAGTGAAGATGGCATTGGATAAATTGGTGCTTGAGTATCCATACCTCCACCGTCCCTGCACTGATACTTAGCACCTCATATTTATGAGTACTTGTTGGGAAAACTTTTTCATTGATCATATTGAGAGGATGGAACTGTACTAGGTGCTTTGAGGATTTATATTATCAGAGAATAAATAAACAAACTTTACCTTTAAGGAAAACATAGCCTAAAGAAATAGTGCAGACATTCCAGAATAGAACTATTTAGTAAACTTAGTGAAATATTGGCCTTCAATGGTAATTCCTGTATATTAGAGTCAGATACCAGAATGGTCATTTTCCTCACTTGGTACAAAAATAGACTCCCCAGTGAGAGTTCCTGGACACATTTTTAATTAAAGAGGAAATGATTATTATTCAAAGCTGGTCATCAACAGATTGCTTTTCTATGACAATATTTGTCCATAATCAGCCCACATGAAATCACGAAATTATTGTCAAGCCTTAGGTTTCCTGTCAGGTGCAAGGCCAGCCATATTTTTCTAGTAACCTTGATCTCCTCCCAAGGCTCAAGATAGAAAATGGTAATGCTGCTTTTCCTTTCCTCCCTTTACCAGAAAAATATAGGATAATACTTCAGACTTCATTGGAAGAAAGGTACTGTATGTAGCGAAAGTACTATCTGCAGTACTCATAGATAAGAGTATATAGAGACGTAGTGAATTTTAAAAAATTTCATCAATTAAGCACCTATTGTGTGCAAAGCTCAATGTTGGAAGAAAAAGAAGCTTTAGATATAATTCTAGCTTCCAGGGAGCTTGCAAGCATAGATAGCATAGATGATGGTGATAGAGAATGTTACATAAAAACTGTAGACAAACATAAGATAAGGAGAAAGAATATTGACCAGGAGATTAAAGAAGCTTCCTAGTGGTGATTTTTTTTGTTCAGTTTTAATCAATCAACAAGCATTTATTAAATGCATATCATATAGGGATCCACATGCAGTGAATATAATGATCCTTGCTCACAAAAATTTATATTTTAATGAGAGAAGACAAAAGAATATATATGTACACACACATTTATTAAACACCTACTACGTGCCAGGAACTATGCTAAGCATTGGCGGCACAAAAGAAGACGAAAGATGGTTCCTGCTCTTAAGAAGCTCACAGTCTAATGGGGGAGACAACATGCAAATAACTATGAACAAATAAGCTAGACATAGGAAATAAACAGCAGAGGAATGGTACTAGAATTCAGGGGAAATCAGGAAAGGCTTCAAAGCCAGAGAAGCCAGGAGGTAAAGATGAGGGAGAAAGGGAAAGCATTCCATGCCCAGGGAACAGTCAGCAAAAACTTCTGGAGTTGGGAGGTATAGTACGTCTCATTCAAGGGACAGCAATGAGATCGATTTAACTGGGTCCCAGTACAAGGAAGTGTGTAAGGTCGGAAGACTGGGAAGGTGAGGGGATAGAGGTTGGCTTGTTAAAAGGCTCTGAATACCAAACAGGTGATCAGGATACACGGGAGCTTATTAAGGAGGAGGGTGACATGGTTGGACCTGTGCTTTAAGACAATCACTTTGACAGTTGAGTAATGGATTGGGGGGGAGAGACTTGTATTACAGCAAGTAGATCCACCAGCAGACTATTGCAATACTCCAGGCATGAGGTGAGGAGAGCCTGTACCAGGTTGGTGGCAGTGACACAGAGAAGGGTATGGATATAAGGTGACATGAATATAAAATTTACAGAATTTGGCAACAGAATGGATATGGAGGACCGGGGCCAGTGACAGAGATTAAATCAAGCACGACACCTCAGTTGCATATCTGGGTGATTGGGAGGTTGGTAGTACTCTCAAAAGCAATAGGGAACTTAGAAAAAGGGAGGGGTTTGGGGTAAAAGATGATGAGTTCATTTTGGGACGTGGAGTTTATGATGTGTATAGGACATCCAGTTCAAGATGTCCAATAAGTATTTGGAGATGTAAGACTGGAAGTTAACCAAGAGGTTAGAACTAGTTAAGTGGATAGGAGAACCATCAGTGCTATAGTGATAATTGAAACCATAGGAGCTAATGAGATCACCAGTTGAAGTAGGGTAGAAGAAAAAGAGAAGCAGGCTCAGGACAGATTCCTGTGGAGTAGGAACATAGCTGAAAATAGAAGACAGTAGTGTCAAGAAAACCTAGAGAGAAGAGAGGTGGGGGATTCAGAAGAGGGTGACTGAAAGCGTCAGGGACTGCAAAGAAGTCAAGGGTGGGGAATGAGGAAAGTCTTTAAATTTGGCACAGAAGACATCATTGCTAACTTTGGAGAGAGCGGTTTCATTTGCATGATGAAGCTGGAAGCAAGAATTGGGAAGAGAGTGAGGAGAAAGCAAATGGAGGCCCCTGTTGCAGATGACCTTCTCAAGGGGTTTAACTACAAAAGGGAGGAGAGATATGGGACCATACCTATCAGAGATGGGTGGATCAAGTGTGGGTTGTTTTGAGGATGGAGGAGACACAGATATTTTTGTAGGAAGTAAGGAATCAACCAGTAGACCAGGAGAGATCCAAGATTAGGTGAGAGAGGGGGAATGTCAGAAAGGCAATCTGCCTCTCAGCGTTGTTGTGAGCATCAAATAAGGTTTGCTTTGCAAACCTTAAAGCACTAAATATATGTTAGCTATTATTGTACAAAGTAAGCTAGATCTTATTCCAACATTAAGGTGGTGAATGAAATAATAGTAGTACTGAGCATACCAGATGAATTACTAAACAGTTAACCAGAATATCTGGATGCTAGTCTATTACCTGGTTTGTGTGACCTTGGACAAGTTATAACTCCTTTGAACTTCTGTTTCCTCATCTAGAAAATATAGGGGGAAGAAGAAGGAGAAGGATAGAAGAATGTAAACTAGGTAATCATTAAACCTTCTAAGTTTTTCTCCTGCTAGCTCATTAGAATATATATCATGGGCGGGTATCACAGACAGACATTAAACTGGGTCTAGGGATGAACAGAAAGAGATGAAAGTAGATCACATTTTGGAAATTGTGCAGCATTTCCTATTATTTGAAATTGCTTCTTGATATAAGGAAGCTCGGACTAGCTGTGTGACCCTGGGCATGCCACTTATCCTCTGTTTTCTATAGTAATAGCTGACTTACATAGCATTTAATTATGTGCTGTATTGTAGGTGCTAGATAAATGCTCATTGCCTTCCTGTCTTCCCCTACAAAATAGCAGAAAAGGGAAAGTAACTAGCATATCTTTAGTATTTTAAAGTTTTCAAAGCACTGTACATACCTTATCTTATTTGAGGCTCACAAAAACCCTGAGAAGTAGATTGTCCCTCTGTCATCCTCACTCACTTAATCTTGAATCTCTCTCTGCCTATTGGCTGCTTCCCTACCGCCTACAAAAACATCCATGTCTCCCCCATCCTCAAAACAACCCACAGTTGATCCATCTATCTCTGATACCATGGTCCCATTTCCTCAATTGTAAAACGGAGATGATAATATAACAACTACTTCTCAGGGTGGTTGTGAGGGTCCAATGAAAATATTTGTAAAGTATTTAGCACAGTGCCTGGCACATCGTAATAGCTGACTTTTATACAGCACTTAATTATGTGCTATATAAATGCTCATTCCCTTCCTGTCTTCCCCTATAAAATCTCATCCCCACCCCCACCCCCAAACACTCATGTTCTTCCACTGATGTTACATGATTACAAATCATGGAATGCTGAGAATCGCACACAATTTCTAGTAAGCCAAAGGTCAATAGAGAGACTCATTGTGTATGTGTAAGCAAGTTTCAACATATCTCCAAAAATAACATAAATAAGAAGAAGGCATAAAAGATAATATGGAGTATCTGTGTAACAGGAAGGTCATGTAGCAGGAATGAAGAATAACCAAAAGAGAGCCTGAGTGCTGAATGTTGGAGGAACTGTAGAGGAAGGCATCCAGCCTGATAGCCAGAGCCCCTGGAGGGTTTATAGACACACACAAGGGTTTCACAGGATGGGAAGGCATAGATGAGTTGCAATCTATATGGTGGAGGATGAACCCATACTAATGAGATCACAAGTCCATTGAAGTTTTGAAGGTCCTTTCTAGCATTGACTTCCTGTGAGGCTGGATTTGCCTTGGCCTGCCACAGGTGCATCCCTTTAGCTCAGTTCCCCAGTCTTTTGGAAGTTGCTTCAAGCTGTCATTGATGGATGTGTGTTTACTCCTTACCCCATAAGCTAATATTACCATATGTTTAATTTTGGGTAGTTTTTTTTAAAAAGGTTATTGTAGTATCTTTGAGTAATGGAGACATCCTGTAGTGTCATAAGGCCAGGGTTCAGAATCTCTTTAGATTCAAGGTGTAAGGAGCTTAGTAGCATTCCCCACTCCACTAAATGAAGAAACCTTAGGGAAGTTCAAAGTTCCCTTTCCTGTAGATAGAGAATTCAAATATCAACTAGCCTCTGATTCTTCAGCATGAATTAGCACCAGTCCCCAAATATTCACCTGCACAGCAAGCCCAGACTCCCCACTCTCTCAGCCCCCCACCCACTATGACTGCTGTTCTTTGACCCATTTAAGCACCCTATAAAACCCATGGGATTTTATTGCCTTGGGATGCTCTTCTTCCACCAGGGACCCCAGTAGGCTCTGACCTGTTTCCATCTTCGGTGGCTGAAGCAATGATTATGAATATTTCCCCCTAATAAACCTGGATTGCTTCACTTTCTCTCTGCTGACTCCCTACTAGAATCATGACTTTTGGTGGTCTGCCCTTTGCATTTTGGGATCCTGGACCTTAGTCAAGGTGTTGTAGTTCACCTTTTGTTTTAGAAGAGGGCCAGTAATATCACAAGGCAATATCTTGACTCAAGCATGAATTGGATTTAAGTCATCAGGTCCACTGTCTCTTCCAGAGTCATGAAGTCCAGTGGCAAGACAAGTCAAGATGATTGGATGGCCCAGGAAGAAGCAGAGGGTCTTGACATCTTCAATGTCTGACCAAGCTTCAAGTGCCCCATAGCTCCTGCTTCAGCCACCTTCATGTCCGTTGGAACAACTTGTTCTCATCTCCTCATCCATCTAGGGGAAGTCTTCACAGAGTTGGGGGAGACATTTCCTTAACTAACCCATAGGTTTAAGGCCAGTCAGTTACCCTGAACCCAGCTTGGCCTGTGTGTTCAGACAGTTTTTACCAAGATATAACCACTATGCATGCTACAGTTTCTTGGAGCCACAGATGAGAATTGGGTGACAGGTGGACACCAAAAGTGCATCACTTCAAAGTACGTTAAGATGCAAATTATTAGTTCAAAATTTGCCCCTTAATTCACAATGCTCTCACACATGCATACATGGCTATACCCCGCTGTCCCCCACATACACCGTAATCATTTTCTTCATCATCACTGGAGAGAGGGCTTGGCATGGTGACTAAAGAGCTGAACTTGGTTATGCATCTGGACTGTGTTCTGCTTCTGATACCTACTGACTGACTGTAGGAAAGTTGCTTAATCTCTAACCACCCAGGCTATGGATCCTAAAAATGTAAGTTGCAGAATGGGTAGAAATAATATTTAGCTAGAATTTATATAGAGCTTTAAGGTTTGCAAAATGTTTTACAAAGAGCTCATTTTATCTTCACAGCAACTCTGAGCAATAGATGCTATCATTATTTCCTTTTTATAGATGAGGAAACTGAGGTAGACCCAGGTTAAGTGATTTGTCCATGGTCATACAACAGATTAGTACTTGAGACTGTGTTTGAACTCAGTATTTCCTGACTTGAGCTGTAACATTCTGTCTATTCCACAGCCTCATTGCCACCAAAGCTACATCGGTAGAGGGAGTTTCCTCACTGGAAATTCAGGCCGCTGATGAAATCACAGATCTGTACCCAAAAAATAAGAATAAAAACTCCCTGACATTCACATAGTGCTTTCATTTTTGGGGAAAAAACAAAACCTAACACAACAGACTTGTACATTGATTTTCTCATTTGAGTCTCAGGAAAGCCTTATGACACTGCCTTCTAGGCAGGAACACCTCCATTTTGGAAGAGGCTGAGACTCAGAGAGAGCTTGCATGGTCCAGTCATTTTCCTAGAGCAAGAAGGTATCCGAGGCAGGATTCCAGCCCAGCTGGTCCTGACTCAGCACTGCATGGCTGGGCAGATGTCCGGAAATGAGGGAATGAAAGGACACAGAAATAGACAAAACAAGGTCACAGACAAGAGCTAAAAGGGGTCATCTAGTTCAGATGTAATAGCTAAAAATGGTGGGAGATCACTGTTTTAGGAAATTATGACAGCACAGTTGTCTCCAAATTTCCTAGAAGCTATACCTCTGGGGCAGCTAGGAAGCACAGTAGATAGAGTGCCAGTCCTGGGGTCTTATCTTCCTGAACTGAAATCTGACCTCAGACTTTTACTGGCTGTGTGACCTTGGACAAGTCACTTAACCCTGTTTGCCTCAATTTCCTCATCTGTAAAATGAACTGGAGAATGAAATGGCAAACCATTCCAGTATCTTTGCCAGGAAAACCCCAAATGGGGTATTAAAGAGTTGGACAGAACTCAACAACAACATACCTCTGCAAACATAGTTGCCTAAGGAAAATGGTGGTCTAGGAGGTTTTGATCATATAAGGCTTCAGCCTAAACATTTTTAGTTCCTTTCTTAGGAAGTAGCTAATTGTAGGAAGTTTGTCTTAATTACCCTCATAGGTGCCAGAGACAGTGTTTGCTTTGGGGGTATGGGATCATAGGATGGCAGATTTAGAGCTACAAGAGACCTTAAGCAGTCAGTCAATGAACAGGCAATCAATTACCATTTACTAAATGACTACTATGTGCTACTGTGAAAATATTGAGAATGCAAAGAAAGGTAAAAGACATTCCCTGCTCTCAAGTTACACACAGTCTAATGAGAGAGAAAACATGTCAATAATTATGTACATGCAAACTATATTTTGGATAAATATGAAATAATCAAATGAATGAAGATATTAGGATTAAGGAAGATCATGAAAAGCTTCTGGTGGAAGGTGGGATTTGAGGTGAGATTTGAAAGAAACCAGGGAAGCCAAGAGGCAGTGGTGAGGAAGCCGAGAATTCCACGCCTGGTGCTTGGCCGTCGAAAAAGCCTGTATCAGGAGAGGATCTTGTTCAAGGACCAAAGAGGAGACCAGTGTATTAGGATGAGGAGGAGGTATATGAGAGCAGCTACATGGTGCAGTGGAAAGAGAACAGGACTTGGAATCAGGGAGATTCATCTTCATGAGTTCAAATCCAGCTGCCTTGGACACCTGTGTGACTCTGGGCAAGTTACTTAAATCTGTTTGCCTCAATTCCTCATCTGCAGATGAGCTGGAGAAGGAAATGGCAAACCACTCCAGTATCTTTGCCAAGAAAACCCCAAATCAGGTTATGAAAAGTCAGACAGGACTGAAAAAACAACTGAACTGACTAGAGGTGTAAGTTGAAGAAGACCAGACAGGCAGGGACCATCTAGTCCCACTTCCTTTATAACTGAGGAAACAGGCTCAGAGAAGTTAAATGATTTGTCTGGCGTCTCATGTCCTAAATGGCAGAAATGATATTTGAACACAGTCTTCTGACTCTCAGTCTGTTACTCTTGCCTTTTGACCATGGGTATTAATTTGGTTTTGTTTTCTCTTTAAGATTTTTTTAAAGAATAAACGTTCTGAACATTTGTAACCAAAGTCCTCTTAATTACCCATTTGAACTCTGACTCTGGACCCCCTTGTTGCTTTCCTCAGGTTCATTGTGAGGTACTTTGAGCAATCATTTACGCAAATCATGTCCCAAGTCCCAAGCAGGGCAACACTATTTACAGACCTGCAAGAACCACAATTCTGGTAACAAAGCATTTAATTAAGACACCAACAACATGAACACCAAGGGAGAAGGAATCAGGCATTAGAACTATTCAAGGTCTCCCATGAACAAGCGGCTGTTCTTTCCTATACTTCTAGAAATGATGTATGGATGGGAAAGAATTCCCAGACAAAAAAAACTTACTTGGAAGTAGGGAAACTTCCTCCCATGCTTGGAAGGACTAGGGTAAGGAATGAATGATTACACCCCTCTCTGTGGCCAGTGTGGAGACATATTCTCCTGCCGGTCCTTGGGTTGGATTCATTTTTTCTCCAGGAGCCACCTCCAGTTGTCCTGATCTATATTTTGCCACTGGGCTCAGGTGACTCTGGAGGAGAAAGTGAGGCTGGTGACCTTTCTCAGTCCTCCCTCACTTAAATCCAATTCACTTAGAAGTTATGGCATCATCTTCTTGATATCACAGTCCTCTTTGAGAATGAAGGACAGACAACAACAACTTTTTCTCCAGGTCTTGTCTGCCTGTTAACCTCCTAGTGGAATTAATTTCCTGAGTTTGAAAGCTCCATAGTCACCAGAGAGCATACAGTTTCTGCGTAGGCAGCTGCATTCATATCTCTTCAGTAGATGACTCTTCACCTTCAGCACCTCAGAAATAACTCATCCCTCCCTTTCCCTATGGATCTGGATCTGCTTACTTCATTTGTCTTTATTGAATTCACATCTCATATCCTGATCCAAATCTAAGTGTTTTTTCATCAACTATAACACTACTTCTCACCTTATTTCTTAGGGATTTTATGTCCTGTAAAAGTTGATTCATTCCACAACCACTTATTAAGCAGCATTTTAAAAAATCCTGGTCCAGGAAGTTTTCTTTTTTTTAAATAAAAGTTTTATTGATACTTTAAAAAAAAAACACATCACCTACATTTCCCAAAATATTCTTCCCCAATGCCTCCCAGAGAAACATCCCATATAATAAAGAATAAAAAAAGGTAAAAATTTCAAAAAAGTAATCAAAATATTGAAAAAGTTTGACATTATATTGTATTCTGTACCCACGGTCTTCCATTTCTGCAATGAAGAAAGAGGAGGTATCTTTTAATATCTTTTTTATTTGTCATTTATTCTTTATAATCTCATTATAATTTTCCAGTATTCAGTTTCAGTAGTTATGTTGTTTTTTTCATTTCAAGAGGTAGGGAGAGCAGCTCAACAGGTAAAACACAAATTAAGTACCCTTTCCTTATTTATTTCCTGGAATAAACAAGTTAGCCTCCAAGCCCTCTTTACAAGGATATGAAGGAAAAGACAGGCCCCATTAAGACTGCTCTGTGTAATAGGCCATGTAAATCATAACCTACAGAAGTATAAGCTCTCTATCTCTCTCTCTCTCCCTCCCTCCTACACCCTCTTCTCTCCCCTCTCTCCCCCATCTCTCTCACATAAAAATGATCTATTGTTTTGGAAAATTACCAGAGGCAACTGGAAGAAAGCACCTTCTTGGGTTCTCCATCCTTCCCACCTGACCTGTCCCTATTCCTTATGGTACCAGGGCTACAAGAGAAGTAGTAACATGTCACATGGAAGTCCTTCTGTGGGACCTAAGAGCAGTCAAGTCAGAAAGCATTTATTAAATATCTAACATCATTCAAGAACTGTGTTAAGCAAAGTTGACATAAAGGAAGAGAAAGACCATACTTCAAAGATGTCACTGCCTAATGGAAAAGACAACATTCATACAACTACAAACTAACAAGATCCAAGATCATTTGAAGGCAATCTTGGAGGAAAGGTAGTTGTATTAAGGGGATACCTTTGGTTTTTAGTTATCGAGAAGAAACTACTATAACCAAGCATTTTAAAATTTGTTTCTTAGGAATTAGGATTTCCTTTTCAGTGGAAATATCTGATACTCAGAGATTTCTGCCTGCTTGGTTATCTTATATCTCTTCCTCCCCTCTCTCATCCCCTCGCTTTCCCTCCTTTTCATTATTTTTTCTTTCTTTTCCATTCCTTTTCTTCCCTTCATTGTTTTTTCTTTTCTTTTCTCTTTTTTCCTTTCCTCATCTCTTTTTTTCCTGCCTATCTGGAGGCTGATAGCATTTTTCATCGTGAGTCTTTTGAAGCTGTGGATTGTTGTGTTGATTTGTTACTAAGTCTTTCACGATTGATCATTTATACAATATTGATGTTACCTTATAGGTTGTTATTCTGGTTCTGCTCACTTCATTTTCCATGAATTCATTTAAATCTTTCAAGGTTTTTATGAAATCATCTCCTTCATTTCTTAATGACATTCCACACAATAGCATTCCATCACATTCACATGCTCCAATTTGTTCAGCCATTCCCCAAAGGAGCTGCTATAAATGCTTTCGTACATATGGGTCCCTTTCTAAAAAATTTGAACTCTTTGCAGTATAGACCTAATAATGGTATTACTGAGTCAACAAGCATATACAGTTTAGCCCTTTAGTCATAGTTTCAAATTGCTTTCCAGAATGTTTGGACTACTTCAGAGTTTCACTATCAGACCATTAATGTATCTATATTCCTGTAGCCCTCCAGCATTTGTCATTTTCTCTTTCTGTCATTTTAGCCAATCTGATGAGTGTGAAGTGGAACCTCAGAGTCATTTTAATTTGCATTTCTCTAATTGTTAATGATTTAGAGTGCTTTTTAATATATCTGTTGATGGATTTGATTTCTTCCTCTAAAAACTACCTATTCATATCCCTTGACCATTTATCAGTTAGGGAATGGCTCTTATTCTTATACATTTGATTCAGTTCTTACATATTTTAGAAATGAGACCTTCTTTTAGCAGAGAGATTAGCTGAAAAAAATCTTCCTCCCCCCCAGTTTTTTGCTTTCCTTCTCATTTTAGCTGCATTGGTTTTGTTTGTGCAAAATCTTTTTTATGTAATTAAAATTATCCATTTTACTTTCCATGAACCTCTCTATCTCTTATTTGGTGATGAATGTTCTTCCCTTTTCCATAGATCTGACAAATAATTTCTTCGTTGCTCCATTAACTTGCTTATAATTCTCTTTATGTCTAAATATGCACTCACTTTGAGATTTTCTTGGTTAAGCTATTGCTCTAAGCCCAGTTTCTTCCAGACTACTTTTTAGTTTTACCAGCTATTTTTCTCAAATAATGAATTCTTGCCCCAGTATCTGGGATTTTTTAGGTTTTTCAAACACTAAGTTACTGTGGTAATTTACTACTGTATGTTGTGTACCTAATCTGTTCCATTGATCAGCCACTCTATTTCTTATTTTTAATGATTATAGCTTTGTAGTGTAGTTTGAGATCTGGTACTGCTAGGCTACCATCTTTCTCAATTTTTTAAATATTGATTCCCATGATATTCTTGAAATTTTTTTCTTGTAGAAGAATTTTATTTGTTTTCTAGTTTTCAAAGTAATTATTTGATAGTTTGAATGGTATACCACAAAATAAGTAAATTAATTTGGGTAGCATTGTCTTTTTTATTATATTGGCTTGGTCTATCCAAACAGTTAATATTTCTCCAATTATTTATATTTTTATACACATTTTTTATTTTATTTTTATTATTTATTTATTAATAATATTTATTATAATTCATTTGGGAGTTTCATTTTGGGACTTCTTTTAGGAGATGACCAGTGGATTCTTTCCATTGCTACTTTGCCCTTTAGTTCTAAGATATCTAAGCAGTTTTCCTTTACAATTTCTTGAAATATGATGTCTACACTCTTTTTTTTTTTATCATAGCTTTTAGGGTAGCCCAATCATTCTAAAATTATCTCTTCTCAATATGCCAGGTCAGTTGTTTATCCTATGGGATATTTTATTAGCTTCTATTTGATCAGTTTCAATTTTTGAAGAGCTATTTTTATCAATGAGATTTTGTACTTCTTTGAAATTTTGGTGAATTCTGATCTTTAAGGAGTTATTTTCTTCAATTTTTTTCTACTTCTTTCACAAAGATGTTAATTCTCTTTTCATAATTTTCTTTCATTGTTCTCATTTCTTTTCCCATTTATTTTATTTTTAAATGATTTTTTGCTCTTTTAAAAATCTCTTTAACTCTTCTAGAAATTCTTGTTGAGTTGGTATCTAATCTGAATTTTTCTTTGGAGCTTTAGTTGTAGATATTTTCAAGTAATTTTCTTCTTTTCTTTGTGTCTTGTTTTTCCTTGTCACCAAAGTATCTTTTTATGGTCAGTTTATTATTTTTTTTTAATTTTCTTCTTTCCCATTCTACTTATTAACTTTAGACTTTATGTTAGTGTTGGGTTCTGCTCATGTCTGTGGGGGAATGTCTAGTCTGAGGTTCTGTCTACTATGTCCTTCTGCTGTTTTCACAGTTCATTCTGTGGACCTGTAAGTTTTTGGTGTTTCCAAAGTCACTTATCTTGGGAGAGGTCTGGTCACTATCCTCCTAGTCTGTGATCTTCAGATTCTTGATCCTGTTAGGATCTATTGACTTTTATGTGATTGAGTTTCCAAAAACTATTTTTGGACTTACCACAATTAGCCCTTTGATAGGTTCTGTGAGTTCAGAGTGCCTGAACTGCTGCTGGCTCTCTCTTGGTCCTGGTCTCCAGCTGTAGTTTATTCCATTTCAGACTTATATGTGGGACTAAATATAAGAACTGAATCTCTGCTTTTAGGTTCAGAACCATATAACTGTGTTTTTGGAACCACGTAGGGTCCCTGATCTCTCATGAGAGTGACCTCTTCTCTCCATCCAGGAAATGTGATCCAGTATTGGGTAATTGGCAACACATCTGTCAGATGGCACCCATTTCTATGCACAGTGATAGTACAGGGTATTCCCTGGGATCTTTTTCTTCCCAAGTATTCAGTCCCTTTCCTATCTCTGTTCCCTGGACTGTTCCCTACCTCTGCTGCCACCACCACAATCCATTTTCTTCTGCTGCCTCTTCCACCTACTGTTACAATGCTGCTGCTACACTGTGCTCCTGACCTGCCTCTAATCCAGTGTCTGCCCTGGTTGGAAAAATTACTCACTGTGACATTTTCTTGGTTTTCCTGATCAGAATTCATTTTGGTGTGCCTTCTAGGTCATTGCAGATGAGGTTGTGAAGGAGCTAAAAAAAATTGTTACCTCTCACTCCTCCAACTTGACTTTGCCTTTTGCATTTGACTTCTAAATGAGCATTTATATAGCATCAACTATGTGCCAGGCACTGTGCTAAGCATTTTAAAAACAAATATTATTTAATTGGTTGTTGGAAAAAATGCTATAGCAGGTGGGCTTTCAGTAGTTGACTAGAATTAGGAGGCATCTTCTTGGGAAAAAAAAAGAAACTTCTAACCTCAAAAAAAAATTTATCATGCTACCATAGGGAAATTAGTCAAAGGAATAGAAATAATCTTAGCCTAGAGGCACTTTACCTGGCTGTTTCCCTCTCTGGGTATGGTGGCCTGATTTTATCAAGAAGAGTTTTTCTAATTTTTGTGTTCTAGTAGACTGAACCAAGAAAGCCAGCAGGTGTCCTAAAGATAAGAAACCCAGAAGCTGGTAGCTGAAAACTGTTTAGGAGCCATGAAATCAGTGGATACACTATGCCCTGTGGGAAAGTAGTGATACAGTTCCCCTTGGAGAGCATCCCTAGTGAAACCCAGGCAAGGATATCATCAGAATACATTGGTGCCCTCCAACTTTGGAAGCAAGAGTTGCTATTCCACACATGGGCTTTGTTCATACACATCCTCCATGTGGATGTCCTTTAACAGTGTGTCCAAATCATGCATGATATACATAAATATACATATATACAAATACACACACATACATTATATATATATATATACACACAATGTATAGAAGTGGCCCTCAGTATGTGCCTTGACTGTGCATGTTGCTTAAATGTGTTCCCCACACTCGGTTCCCTATGCAAGTCCACTGTCCCCAGTGATAGCTCGTGTGTTTGTGAGAATAAGACATAGTAATATAGCTCCAGGTTAATGGGAATGTTCTCTTTCTGATTTTCTTAGCATACTATTTAATTAAATGTCTTTGTTTTGAAATAGTGGTGTCCACCAACTGTTTAATGATAGTAAATACATTGGTGGGGATCTATGGCTTTAGTTAAGTAAAGTCGCACAGAACTCCCTGATTCTGGGGGTAGCTTTACCTGTCTGGGCCTCTCTGGGAGAACTGGGTATCTCAGGTACTTCAGACATCTTGAAACATGGCTCAAATTTTAGCAATTTTTAAAAATATAAACCATAGTTAGTGACTTTTTTCTTAAAAAAAAAACTTGAGGAGCCAAGATGGTGGAGTGGAAAGATGCACATACTCTAACTCTTCCCCCACAACCCATAAAATACCTGTAAAATATGACTAAACAAATTTTAGAGCAGGAGAAGCCACAGAACAACAGAGTGAAAGAAATTTACAGCCCAAGGTATCCTGGAAGGCTGACAGGAAAGCTCTATTGCATATGGCACAGAGCCCAGTGAAATGCAGCCCAGCATGGGCTGCACAGCAAGATGCAGCAGGAACAGGACCCAGGAACAGATCTCAGGGGCAGAATCCCCAGTAGCAGTGGCAGTTCTCAGATCCTTCAAACCACAATCTCCAAAGATAGCTTCAAATGGCAGTGAGAAAACTTTTTCAAGTGAGTGACAAGGGAGTAGGATCCTCCCCTAACCTGGCCCCAGGTGGCTGCAGTGTCAGAGGAAGAAGAGGCAGTGCCACAGCAGCAGCAGCAGCAGCAACAACGTCCATTTTTGGAACCCTCCATCTAAAGACCCTGGGGGAATTGAGTTGCTGATCTGGGTCTCAGCCCTGAGTGGAAAGGGAATTCTACTTGTAGATCCTAGGCAGAAAAATTTTGGTAGCTCCCAAACCAGTGCACAGGCTAGGAGAGGAGTAAACTCCTCTCCCTTGATTGTGCCACCTTGGAGGAACTGAGAACTTACAGGACCCCAGAGTATACCCTTCCCTTGACAAAGGACTCAAAAATCAAGTAACTGGCTGGGAAAATACCCAAAAAAGGGGAAAAATAAGACTATAGAAGGTTACTTTCTGGGTGAATAGGTATTTTTTTCCATCCTTTCAGATGAGGAAGAACAATGCTTACTATCAGAGGTCTCCAAAATAAATATGCAATGGTTTCAGGCCATGGAAGAGCTCAAAAAGGATTTTGAGAATCAAGTAAGAAAGGTGGAGGAAAAATTTGGAAGAGAAATGAGATCTATGCAAGAAACTCATGAAAAGCAAGTCAACAGCTTGCTAAAGGATATCCAAAAAAATGCTGAAAAAAATAATACCTTTAAAAATAAACTAACTCAATTGGCAAAAAAGGTCCCAAAAGCCAATGAGGAGAAGAATGATTTAAAAAGCAGCATTAGCCAAATGGAAAAGGAAGTTCAAAAGCTCACTGAAGAAAATAGTTCTTCAAAAATTAAAATGGAGCAGATTGAAACTAATGACTTTGTGAGAAATCAAAAAATTACAAACCAAAACCAAAAAAAAATGAAACAATAGAAGACAATGTGAAATATCTCATTGGAAAAACAACAGACCTGGCAATAGATCCAGGAGAGACAATTAAAAAAAATTTTTTTCTAAAGACCTCATTTGTGTTTTTTAATTAATACAATTTCAGCACAGAAATATAACCCATCAGGCTTTACAGTACAGTACTGGCTTGATCTTTCTTAACAAATTTGCCTTTCCAAAATCCATAATTCAAATAGTTATAAACTAATGCTTTTATCTCTGGCAGCTGAGAAGTAATTGTAGAAGAGCTGTTCAGTGTGTGTGAGTCCTAAAAACAATTTTATAGAAGTATTTAATCACAAGATGTAAGTCAATAAGGAACACAGGATTTTCTTCGAATGTCATCCAAGGGTTTCCCCTTTTTTTCATTCTCAGTTCCCTTTTTCTTCCACCCAGTCTTCTAAAGTCCAGACTATATTTAATAGTTAAGCTTGAAGTTTACACAAACTTACCTCTTTGCAACATGATCACTCACAAATCATGACATAACATGTTCTTTATACATAAAAAAGCAACAGCTAAAAGATACAGCTATACCCTCCTTAACATCATTAATTGGTTGTGCACAAATATAATGACAGCCAAAAACATTACATGTATTTCACAACATTAGGGTAGGGTCTGGTTATAACATTTATATGTCACCATGGAACATTATTCAAATTTAACTTATTTTAGAAAATATATATATATATATATATATATATATATATATATGTGTGTGTGTGTGTGTGTGTGTGTGTGTGTGTGTGTGTGTGTGTGTGGGTGTGTGTGTGTGTGTTTGTGTTAAAAATGTTGTTACTACTTGCAATGACTTTACAGACTGTGTGAAACATACTCAGTTTTTTTTTTAATTTGAAATTTATATTAAAGTGTTTCATAATATGAATCCAGCTTAACTTTGCAAGCAGATATTTTGGACTTCTCACTCTTGCATTCTTTGTTCTACCCAACGTGACCTCTTGTTTCTTGCCTATAAGCAACATATCATCTACTCTCTCTTTGCACAGGATATTGGTCCTTGTGCTGGGAGGAGTCTCTTTTATCACCTCTCACTCTTCAATCTTTAGCTCACCTTTAAGGTACAGCCTAAGGACCACCTTCTTCAAGAGGCATTTCCTTATATCCCCAGTTGTTGGTCTACACTTCTTTTCCTCAAAATTATTTTGTGTGTGGAGGCAATGTGGTATAATGTTATGAGAAATGGTTCTGGAATAAGAAGACCTAGATTCAAACCCTGCAGGTATGTGTATGAGTTGGGCAAGTTGCTTAATTCCCCTAGGCCTCAGATTTGTAAAATAAAGAAGTTGACTCAGATGGCCTCTGAAGTTCTTTCTTCTTTCAGATGCTGTGGTATCTTGTACTTCTGTATCTGTGTCCATGTTATATCTCCCTGGTAAAATGTAAACTCCTTGAGGGCAGGAGCTGTTTAATTTTTGTATCCTCGGCGACTACCATCTGATAGGTGCTAATAAATGCTTGTTGATTGAATGATATCCTCATCCAAGAAGACTGATTTTATTTTCAAACATTCATCATATTTTTTTTTGGTTGGCAATACATGGAAGAAACATTTTCCTTTGACAGAATAGCCAAGATAAAAACAGATGCATTTCCAAAATCAAGTACAAATTTTGCAAGATCTCAATATATATCAAATATTTATATAAAGATTTAGCCAAAGTTTTTGACTCCAAAACTACATTCTATGTAAAAACAGACTATGTAGGGGTTTTATCCACTTTGCAGGTGGTCCCGATGAGTAAATTTTGCTTTGAGTGTTACTTTCTTCATCTTCAGCATCATCGTCTTCACCCTCTGAGGCTGAGGTGGAGCCTCCAGCCACCGCCGAATCCTGCGCCTCCTTTCCTTCCACAGTTTTGAGGAGCTTGGTCACCTGCTCCCTCATCTGCGCCAATCCTGAAAGCAGTCCCTGAAAGCAGCCTGAGTCACTCTGCCCCTCGCAAGTTATTTGGAGCCACTGCTGCTTCCCATCTTGTCCCACAAACTCTCTCAGAAGCTCCATGACAACAATTCTTCAATTGCCTGCCATCAGAGTGACCTGAAAACAGATGACAATTTAAAAATTATGGGACTATCTGAAAGTCATGATCAAAAAAAGAGCCTAAACATCATCTCTCATGAAATTTTTAAGGAAAACTGCCCTGATAGTCTAGAACCAGAGGGCAAAATAAATACTGGAAGAATCCACCAATCACCTCCTAAAAGAGAGCTAAAAAGAGAAGCTGCTAGGAATATTATAGCCAAATTCCAGAGTTCCCAGATCAAAGAGAAAATATTGCAAGCAGTTAGAAAGAAACAGTTCAAGTATTGTGGAAATACAATCAGGATAACACAGGATCTGGCAGCTTCTATATTAAGGGATCGAAGGGCTTGGAATATAATATTCCAAAAGTCAAAGGAACTAGGTCTAAAACCAAGAATCACTTAGCAAGCAAAACTGAGTATAATATTTTAGGGGAAAAAATGATCATTCAGTGAAATAGAGGACTTTCAAGCATTCTTGATGAAAGGACCAGAACTAAATAGAAAATTTTGCTTTCAAATACAAAATCAAGAGAAGCATGAAAAGGTAAACAGGAAAGAGAAATCATAAAGGACTTTCTAAAGTTGAACTGTTTACATTCCTACATGGAAGGATAATATTTGTAACTCTTGAGACTTTTCTCAGTATTTGGGTAGTGAGAGGGATTATACACACATATGTATATATACATATATATAGACAGAGAGCACAGGGTGAGTTGAATAAGAAGGGATGATATCTAAAAAAATAAAATTAAGGAGTGATAGAGGAATATATTGGGAGGAAAAAGGGAGAAATGGAATGGGGCAAATTATCTCTCATAAAAGAGGCAAGAAAAGGCTTTTTCAATGGAGGAGAAAAGAGAGGAGGTGAGAAGGAAAAAGTGAAACTTACTCTCTTCACATTTGGCTTAAGAAGAGAATAACATGCTTACTCAATTAGGTATGAAAAATCTGTCTTACACCACAGGAAAGTAAGGGAGAAGGGGACAAGTGGGATGTGGGGAATGATAGAAGGGAGGGCAAATGGGAGAAGGGAATAATTAGAAGTAAACACTTTTGGGGAGGGACAAGGACAAAAGAGAAAATAGAAGAAATGGGGGACAGGGCAGGATGGAGGGAAATATAGGTAGCCTTATACAATATGACTATTATGGAAGTCTTTTGCAAAACTACACATATATAGCCTATATTGAATTGCTTACCTTCTCAGTGGGGATGGGTGAAGAGGGAGGAAGGGGGTGAAGTTGGAACTCAAAGTTTTAGGAACGAGTGTTGAGAATTGTTTTTGCATGTAACTGGGAAATAAGAAATACAAGTAATGGGATATAGAAAACAATCTTGCCCTACAAGAAAAGACAGAAGATGGGGATAAGGGAAGCAAAGGGTGTGATAGAAGTGAGAGCACATTGAAGGAAGGGATAATCAGAGTGCAAGGTGTTATGGGGTAGGGGGAGAGGAGAGATGGAAAGAAAATTTGGAACTGAAAATTTGTGGAAATAAATGTTGAAAACTTAAATAAATAAACATTAAAAAAAAGAAAAAAATCTTTATTGTTTCTCTTTCCTTAGCCTAGCCTTACATGAGTAGGGAATAAGATCTGCTCTTTTCCCTTTTCTTTTAGCATAAAATGTTTCTAAGGAGTTTCCACAAGGAATAATGGTGACAGTGATGATGATACTTACATTTCTTTAGTGTGCTGAGGTTTACAAAACTCATACCAACTCAATGACTGTGAAGTAGTCTGACATTCTCAGATAAAGAAACCCTACTTCTCTTGACTTATCTACTTACAGGCTTTCAAAATTCAGAACTGAAATCTGATTAATGGAGAGAACTATGAGTAGGAACTATGGTTTAGTCTTAACTTGCCCAGGGCCAAGCAGCAAGTCAGTGTCCAAGCCCTTTCTTAATCTGTTCTACGGCTTAGTTTACAAAAGCTTAAATTGCATATAATATCTGTACCTTTACTTATTTCATAGAGTGTTTGTGCAGTATAATAACTAGAGTGTTTTAAATTCCTCAGAAGAAAGGGACCATGTATATATAAAGCATTCATGTAATCATGTTTCAGTGGCTTTATACCAAGTCTTATATTGTTTTAAGAGTGTTAGCCATTAGTTTCAGTTTTGAAAACCTGAACATGTCCATGAAGGAGTGACTTCAGATAATGTAACTGGTGTTAGTAAGTTACATTTAACTTAAGGCTTTTTAAAAATGTCCTTACCAGTTTTACATAGCAATAATTGCTATCCTCTGGATAATTGCTTTAAAAAATTGAAAACCTACTATAATGTTAGCCATTATCACCAAAGTACAAAATGACTTCCAGACCCATGTGGCTATCTTTAATTTCCAAAGTGACATTGGTTTAGTAGCAAGAAAAGGAAACAAAAAGCTCAAAGAATCAGAATGTGTAGATTATCTGTGAACATTTAATGTCAATACTCCAAATACAACATCTTTAGTTAATAGCCAACACATTATTACACTATTGGAAAGACTGAACCCTGTCAATATGAATTTTCTTATGATATATGAAATGAGGGCAAAAGGAAGCTGTAGCCAAATGGAATTGTTAATCAATCGATCACTAACATTTATTAGGTGCTTACTATGTATCAGAATGGGTTAAACAAAAGTCCAAAGGGGAGGTTATTCAAATTGTCAAATGTTATATAGAAAAATCAAGGAGAATGAGAATTTTAAAAAAAGCCTTTGGATTTGGCAATGAGAGAGTATTGGTAATTTTGAAGAGAGCAGTTGCAATTGAGTGATGAGTTCAGAAACCAGACTGCAAAGGACTGAAAGGAGAGGAAAAGGAGAGGGAATGGAAGCAATAAGCATGGGTAGTTTTTCTAGGAGTTTGGTTAAGAAAGAGAAAGGATGGGAGATGCTTGGGAGCACTTGTACATGTACATATTGGAATAAATATACACAGAATAAGCTGTAAGTAGTGAAATAGTTGGGGAGGGAAGGCACAAGCAGTTAGGGGTGCTTCCATGGTTCCAGGTTCCATGTAGAATGTGGCACTTGAACAATGTCTTGAAAAAAGTGAGGGATTCCATAAGGGGGGAGGGTAAAGAGGAAGTGAATTCAAGTTTGGAAGTTAGCCATAAAGACCTACAAAGGTGGAGAAGGAACTGGATAGATGAAAAATTAGAGAGGTGGTCATTGAGAGGACGAAAGGGCATGTGCAGAGGGATTGGTCTTGTTGAGGACTACCTCATTGTCAAAAGACTACAGGAGGAGAGAGTGAGTGATGTCTAGTGCTATTGAGACAGAGAAGGGGACACAAGAGAACTTGTAGGTAATGGCTTCAATTTCTCATTGGTAATGAGACAAGGTACTTAGCTGAGAGTATGGGAGAAGGGGGTTGTAGCGGATTTAAGGAGAAAGAAGGAAACAAACATTTGTTAAGCACCCACTAGTGCTTGACACTGTTAAAGTGCTTCACAAATATAATTTCATTTGATCTGCACAACAGTCCTAGGAAGCAGGTGTTACTATCCCCATTTTACATTTAAGGAAATTGAGGTAGGCAGAGGTTGAATGACTTGCCCAGAGTCACGTAGCTAGTAAGTATCTGAGGCTGGATTTGAACTCAGATCTTCCTGACTCTAAGCCCAGCACTCTATCCACTGCACTTCCTAGATTGGAATAGAGTTGGAACAATCTCTGGTAGGGGGAAGAAATCAAATCGTAAGCTATTTAAAGTAAAAATACAGTAAGCTATTTAAAAGGAATTTCTTCTTAAATACAAAATACATTACCTATTAATATAATGATATTATATGTAATAATATAATGCTAATGATAACTTGATTACCTTGCACTGTGCAAATACTACTGATAGCAAATGCTACTAATACCATTCTATTTCCAATTAATTGTCTTTTCACAGTTCAGTGAAGTGCAGGAAAGCAGCACTAGCAGAAGCAGGAGTGCAGAATCATAGAATAGGAAAAGACCTCACTTTTTTGTTGTTGTTCAATCATTTCAGCTGTGTCTGATTCTTCATGACCTCATTTGGGGTTTTCTTGGGACAGATAACAGAATGGTTTGCCATTTCCTTCTCTAGCTCATTTACAGATAAGGAAACTGAGGCAAACAGGGTTAGGTGACTTGCCCAGGGTCACATAGCTAAGACCACATTTGGACTCAGGTCTTTCTGTCTCCAGACCCAGCACTATATCCACTGTGCCACCCAGCTGCCACCAGAAGCCACTTAGTTCAATCTTAAAATGCTCTTTGGTTAAGAGCATTTTACCCATCAAGAAAATAAAAGTTAAAAAAAAGTTTACCTCAGGAAATCTCTTTGAAATTGTAGTCATTCTGATAAAATTCTGAATGCAGAGTCTGTAAGAACTGGGTTCACATCTTACTTCTGAAACTAACTGTATAACTCTAGAAAAATCACTTAGCCCCTAACTGCTTCAGACATCTGTGCAGCTGAGATCTGCCAGTAGTGGCAGTCCCTTTCTTGGGCAGATGCATCTTATATTTTCCTACAGCGAACCTTAGAGGCTTACAGCTACTTTCCTATTGATCAGTGGATATCCAGCACAGGGGCATGATTGTGTAATCCAGAATGTCTGAGGGAAATGATGGCAGTCCAGCCTGTGCCCCTTCACAAATTGGAGACTCTAGGAGGAACATACCAATGGAAGAAGGGACACGACCTTGAAGAGAGATATTCCAGGATGAGCAGGTGGTAGAATGTTCCAGAGTGAGCAGACCCCAGGCTTGTGGAAAGTTCCAAGATGACACAGCAATAGAGGCATGATGGTGAAAGTTAGACAGTCAGGAACAGTGCTTATTATGTACCGTACATATAGTAAGATGGATCTGAGATGCTGGCTTGATGTTGGAGAGACAAGCTGGTATCATCCCAAGAAGAGGTCTTTTTTATGATAGAGGTTCCTTATGATAGAACATAGAACATTTCACCTGGAAAAGGTCTGGGGTTATAATGGGGAGATCATGAAATCAAGAGGAAGAGGAAGAGAATAAGACTTTTCTAAGGAGAAGAAACTGGCAGCTTTGGCCATTTATCGCAAAGGTAAACTATGAATGATTTAAATGGCAGCAACTTGAAGCTTATTTCTGATATTATTATTTAATATGAATTATTTATAATTATATGTAATATAAAATATTATTGTTTATAGTAGGAGATGGGGCATTTCAGAATCAGTCAAAAAACATTAAGAGCTTACTGTGTGCCACATACTGTGATGGACAGAGAATACAAAGAAAGGCAAACAAATGTTGCTGCTGCCCTCAGGGAACTCACATTCTAATGGGGAGAGGAGGGAGAAAGGCATGGCACTCCATACTTCCCCTTGCGCAGACCCTAATTGCAAGTTCTTACTCTTTCCCTTTAATTCCCCTTTACATTTCACCTCTGCCACCCAAATTTGTATTGCTTATGTCAGATCCCTTACTGTGGCTCTTAAACTCCCTTCTCCCTTCCTCTTGTCTGAATGTATTTCTGCATTGTGTTCGGTGTATTCCTATATCAAACTTTCGTGTTTGTATGTGTATAGTTAACCCTCTTTTGTCCAGTTCAGATGAAAGTGGTGTCCATGTGATGTCCATTTCACCCACCTCTTCTTCCTTCTTCATGTATTCTCATACACTTCAGTTATATGAGGTAGTAAGTTCTCTTTTCTTCCCAGCACCTGGGGCATTGGGAGGAAGGTACTTGACAGCCATTAAATCACTGTAGAAATGTTACTGTAATTATTATTTCATAGTTCATTGGAATAATGGTCTCCTCAATGTGCTACTTCCTCTAGGAGTGTAGATCGCAATCCCTCCATACCTTCTTAAGCTGTGTATATCTTTCCCAAATCTTTCTGTAAGTCATTCATAGAGGATTTACGGTGTCTTCCTCTTGTAATAATTCAGGGGCACCAGTGCAGCATACAGCTGTTGGACAGGTGTCCTTTACTCTTGCTACAGAACAGGTTCAACTCCTTTTGTGAATGTGCATGTCCTTGAGGAGACATGTTGATAGGATGGGATAGAAAAGAGAAAATCCAGAGATAGCCCCCAAACTTGGTTAAAAGATGCTCAGTCCTTGCTATCAGCCTTGTAGCTACACCGTTAGGCACTCAGGGACTTTCATCTGATTCGAGCTGCACTCTTCTGTGTGTTGTTTGTTTTGTTTTGCTATCACCTGTGCATGGCACAGAGTAAGTGCTTAGTGAATGCTTTTCATTCATTCAATGAAAGAAATGGACATGTTTAGCCTGAAGAAGACCCAGGGGAGATACTATGGCTATCCTCAAGTTGTTGACAGGCTATCTGTCAAGTGGAAGAGGGATTAGCCATGACCCCAGAGAACTAAGATCAATGCGAAGTTGCAAAGAGGCAAATTTAAGATGAATATCAATCAGTCAATAAGGCTCTCATCACACTGGAGATTCTCAACACAGCACCAAGTCCTTTAGAATAAAGATTAGCATCTTTTCAGATAGCTAATAGGCACAGGTTTCATCTTTTTAAAAAATGCCTCCCCACTGCCATTTCAGAAGCTTCGTCCTTTGTCATGGCTCTTGGTTAAGTCCAGGGAGAAAGTCATTAATTCATGTACTAACCTAACTACATTCCTGATTCTTTCATATGCAGATGTAGTCAGACTAAGAGGGTCCTAATAGACTCACCCTTTCCTGTGTCTTAGTGATCTGTATCTGTGTTTTAGCACTTTACTAGACTGTAGCAACCAACTTAGATGAAGGATTATTCAGATAAAAGCTGGTAAAGGAAGAATATTAAAGTATGTCTGGCATGGTACAGTAAACAGTGTAGAAGTCCTAAAGCTCAGAATGAGCTCAGACTGACAGGAAAAGGTGAGGTCGACAAAATAAAGATGTTTGGAAAAAACAAAGCTTAAAGAAAAGACAAGACTGCTGGTGGGGTAGGGGTGTGGATGGAATAGATGATATTCTAATGACAGAGGGAAGTTGCTCTTTGGTATTTTGATTCTATTTTCTTTGCCCAGAAGGGACAGAACTAGAACAACTGATTAGGGATTTGATACCCAAGATAAGTAAGAAGATAGCAAAAGAGCACCTCTGAATCCTTATTGAATTGAAGGCCCAGCTGAACTACATCCTTGGGTACTGAAAAACTTGGATAGTGAATTGTTATCTGTAACATCTGAAGGACATTGGAGACTAGGAGGGGTACCTCAAGACCCGAAAAGAGAAAATGGCCTAATTTCTTAAAAAGGAGAAGAAGCTGGAAAAAAACTATAGACCAGTGGACTTGACATCATCACTATCATCATCATCGTCATCCTCATCACTAATATTTATATAGCACTTTAAGGTTTGCAAAGTGTTTACATATAATGTCTATTACTGGTAAATTATCGTGTTGTTTAATCATTTCAGTCGTGTCTCACCATTTGTGACCCCATTTGGGGTTTTCTTGGCAGAGGTACCAGAGTGATTTGTCATTTATTTTTCTAGCTCATTTTACAGATGAAGAAATTGAGGCAAACAGGGTTAAGTGATTTGCTCAGTCTCTCAGCTAGTAAGTGTCTGAGGTCATATTTGAACTCAGACCTTCTTGACTCTTCTATCCACTGAGGTTCTATCCACAGTACCACCTAACTGTCCAATAAATTATTATAATGTATTATTTAAAAGATAGCTAAGCATCTAGAAAAGGAAGCAGTTATCAGGTTGGTTAATACAGAATAACTTTTATTTCCTTTTTGATGGAAATTTTATTTCCTTTTTTATCTAAATGTTACTGAAGTATTTGATGAAGTACCTTTTGTGGAAAAGGTGGAGAGATATGAGCAGACAGTAGCAGAGTTAGAGGAATTCAAAGCTGGTTTAGTGGCCAGACTGTAAGAGGACTCTTTAACAGTTCAAGGTCAACTTAGCAGGAAGTTCTCAATGGAGCACCCCAAGTAGCTGTGTATGGTCCAGTGCTGTTTGCTACTCTTTTTCTTCTCAAATTGACAACTTCGATAAAAGTATTTGTAACATCCGTATTAAATTTAAGATGACACAATACTGGGAAGGATAGTTAATGGATTGGATGACAAGGTTAGTATCTAAAAAAGTATTGAAAATCTAGAACATTAGACTAAATACAATAAAGATAATTAATTTATTAAGGATAAATATTATATTTTATGCTTGGAGAAAAAATATTGATAAAGTGTAAAATTGGGGCAGCACAGTTACACAGAAGTTTGCCTGAACAAAATTCTAGGAATTCTAATCAACTAGAAGCTCAATATGAATGAATGTTGTGATGTTGCATTCAAAAAAACCAAGCATCATGGGCTACCTTAAGAGGAGCAAGACTTCTAAGGGTAAGGTGATGATCCCTTCCCTTTGTGTTTTGTTTTGGTTAGACTACAACTGGAGTACTGTGTTCTATTTTTATTGCTAACCAAGTCCCAAGCTGGCCTACCACAATGGTGAAGGGGCCTCAAGTTCACGTTACATGTTGACTGGTTAAAGGAACAGGGGATAGTTATCCTAGAGAAGTAAAGACGAAACAGGGCTTATGAGAACTGTCTTTGAGTACTTGAAAGGCTATCACATGGAAGAAGGATTAGATTTTCTGTTGAGTCCCAGGAGACAGAATGAAGAAGAAGAGATAGAATGGAAAAAGTAGCAAATTTAGACTTGGTGTCAGAAAAATCTCTCAAAATCAATGGAATGAGTTGCCTTAGGAGGTGGTGGATTTCCCTTCATTGAAAATTTCCAAGTAAAGACTGACCTTACAACTATTTTGGGAGTGCATTGTGATTGGGATTCTTTTCTGAGTTTGGACTGGATTACATAGACACTGAAGAAGGAAGGAAGGAAGAAAATATTTTATTAAGCATCTCTTATGTGTCAGTTACTGTGCAAAGTGCTTTACAAATATCTCACTTGGGTACTATCCCCATTTTATAACTGAAGGAAGTTAGGCCGAGGTTAAATGACTTGCCCAAGGTCACACGATGCAGAAATATCTGAGACCAGATTTGAGCTCCTCTTCCTGACTCCAGGCCCAGCTCTCTCTCCACTTCATTACATAGAGCACCTTCCATCTCTGAAATTCTGTGCTTCTAAGCCTGAACAGGGCAAGAACACATCTTTTATAAACTTCCTATCTACCCTAGTTGCTTAAGTGTTCCACACATTGTAAAATGCTCAATAAATGCTCATTTTTCTAGAATCACAGAAATAAACAAATAAATAAATACATGTTAATCTCCTCTGTAAAAACCTTCAGTTGTTCCCTATTTTCTATTGATTAAGGTTCATACTTTTTAGTCTGACATTCAGGGTCCTCATAATCCAGACTTTTTGAACCTCTTTTGCCAATTGAGTTGGCCTATTTTTCAAGGTGCTATTTTCTTCAGCATTTTTTTGGGCCTCCTTTATTAAGGTATTGACCCGTTTTTCATGCTTTTCTTGCATCTCTCTCATTTCTTTTCCCAGTTTTTCCTCCACCTGTCTGACTTGATTTTCAAAATCCTTTTTGAGCTCCTCCATGACCTGAGCCCATGGGGTATCTCTTTCAGATATTTGGGATACAGAGGCTTCGACTCCCATGTCTTTACCTGATGGTAAGCAGACCTCCTCGTCGTCAGAGATAAATGGAGGAATGCTCTTCTCAAGGAAATAGCCCTCTATGGTCTTAGTTTTTTTCCCTTTTCTGGGCATTTTC
>CM053769.1:251051206-251077117 GCA_028658325.1 Potorous gilbertii
ATACATTTTCACTATAGTCATGCTGTGTTGAAGAATTAAAATGAGTGGGAGAAATCATCTAACAAACCAAAATGCAACACAGACACAGATACAAATGATCTGCTACATTCTGCAACTGAATTCCATAGTTCTTTCTCTGGATGTGGAAGGCATTTTGCCTTAGAAGACCACTGGGAATGTTTTTTAAGTCCCTGCATTGCAATGAAGTTAAAAGGGGGAGGGGGCAGAGATTCAAGGGTATTTGGTTTGAACATAATTCTTACTTTAAATATTAATAAATATCATAATAATGAAAAGAAATCATTTTGAGTTGAACAGAATTTAGGATGTTGTATTTAGGATATGTGAGACTTGTATATCCTTTTAGCTAATACTTTAGCCATGACCTAAAAAAACTAATTAAAAAAAAAGGAATTTCTATGACCTGCTGAGTATCACATTTATTGTGAGTTTCAAAACTGAACAAGATGAACAATAACTGAGTTATTCCCGCTATTCGCTTTCTCTGTTCTTCTCATAAAGCTTAATGCTGATAGAAAAAAATAATGGAACCACACCAATGGGGTTAATCAATCAAAAAGAATTTATTAAGTCCCTATTGTGTTCAAGGAACTTTGCTAGACACTGAAGACCCAAGGACAAAAATGAAATCAAGGAACCTTACATTCCCCCAGAGAAAACTACACACACATGCATGCACACGCGCACACAAATATATGCAAAATAAATAAAAGGCAATTCAGAAGCGATGGGGTAGGGAGATGGGGTCTACTAGCAGCTGTGGGGATCATTTAGAAGATGGTGCTGGAGCTAAGCCCTAATGAGAACTCCACGGCTTCTAAGAGTTGGATTTTGTAAAAGTAGGAGAACTTAAATATAAGATAGAACAGGGAGAAAGGCAAGGAGAAAGGTGAGGCACACGACGAAGTCTGGCTGGTGTTTGGCTTGACAAGAGTATGTGAAGGGAATGAGGTATAATAATCTCTAGGACTTTGGGTCTACTCTCCTCATTATCAAGTAAGTAAGTACAAAGTTATAACTAATTCTTGATATCCTTACTATGAACAAATTTTTAATCCAGTGCTAACCTGTCCCATCACTGAATCCTAACTGACTGGTACCTCAGAGATGAAACAAAACTCAGCTTCAGTAGAACCAGAAGAACAATACACAGGGACCATAATGACATAAAGAAATATAATACAATAATAATAGAACAAATAATGTAAATGAAAACAACATTAAAAGACTTCTCTGATCAATTCAGTAAGCAGGAGTGGCTTCAGAGAACTTGATATTGAAACACGCTCGCAACCTCTCAACAAAGAGGTGGCAGACAACGGATGCAGAAGTCATCACATTTATATTCTGAGACACAGCTAATAGGTTCATTTGTTTTCATTAACTGTTGGGTTATTCTGGACAGTGTATGTTAAAAAGAAAAGAACACGAATGAAACTTCTTAAGGAAAAACAAAAATATTAGCTGTAGCTATTAAACGTGATTTCAGAAGAGTCAGACTGACTTCCAAGGTCAGGCAGGAAAGTCATTTCTGATGATCTGCACCACTGCTCTTCTCTATTAGTAGAGATAATTGATGTGACTCCAGTCTATAGAGGAGAGCATATTATTTCAGCTGAGAATTGTATCTATTCACTGCCCACATCAGACTATAAAGAAAGTATCAGTCATTACTTATATTTAAAACTTGAAAAAGAGAAATAAAATAAATGAAAAAAATTTGTGACCATAACATTTTTTATTACCTAGGTTGTCAAGATCTTTCCTGGTGACAAATTTATAATCATCATAAACTGTGCTTTCTGGATTCTCTTCTAATTCTTCAGTCAAGTTGTCTAAGAATGAACACCATCTAGGAGCAGGACCCAAAACCTGTGAGTATACATTACAATTAAGTTAGACAACAGGCAATTACCCTGATAATGAATAGAATCACATATTCCAGTCAATGCAACAAAAATTTACCAAGTGCTTAAATACGGGGCCCAGAGTTCAGTGTCTGGGAACAGAGATAACAATTGTCACAATTCCCTGCCCTTAAAGAACTTGTTACCCAGAAGGGGGGAAGTAAAGACATTTTTACAAAATACGTAGAAAAAAGGAAGTAGAATATAATGAAGAAACAGAAAATGTTAAAAAAAAATGTCAGACTTTTGGAGGGAGCAATCGCTTGAATCTGAAAGGATCAACAAAAGTAATGTAGCATAACAGAAAGATTGGTAGAATGAAAGACAATGTTAGGATTCAAATCCTGGCTCTGGCAATTCCTACCTGTGAGAAGGTGGGCAAGTCATGTCATCATTTGTAAAATGATGTAAGATGACCTCAGAGGTCCCTTCCAACCATAGACTGGTGATCCTGTGGTGCTTCATGGAAGAGGCAGCACCCACACTGGGTCATGAAAGATAAGAAAGAGCTCAGCAATTGGACAGATGAATTTGATGGGTGTGAGGAAGCACATGAACAAATGCTCTGAGGTGGGAGAATGCTGAGCAAGTGCAAGGGCCATTTAGTAGTCTAGGTGAACAGAAAAAGAGCACCAGATGACTGGAGCAAGAATGTGCAAGGCCTTGATTACCAATCTAAGAAATTTTTATTTTATTTAAATAAGATGTAAGAAGCCACTAAAAATAACTGAGCAAAGAACTGACATGATCAGAACTATGTTTTGGGAAATTTATTTTGGCAGCCATTTCAAGGATGACTAGAAAGGAGTGAGACTAGAAGTTCATCAATTACTAGGCTACTGCAACGATCCTAATAAATGAAAAGAACTTAACTAGGACTGTGGCAATGGGAAAGGAATTGGGGTGGCAAATGAAAGAAATCAAGGAGCTAGCACCAGCAAGATTCAGCAACAACTGCGCACAGAGGCCTCTATTTCAGCATCCCTTTGCCTTACTCTGGCCTCCGTGATGCATCTCCTCATTGGCAGGGCCACAGAGGTAAAGCTGGGGCTACATGATGGATTGAGCCTATGCCACTACTATCATTACTACGATTTCTGGGAACCACAAATATAATTTTCAGAGACATCTTTCCTAAGCTAAAGACATTTTTTTATTAAATTTATTACAATCCTTTTTGCATGATGAGTTACCAGTTTTCTTTTACAAGGCTACTTGTAGTCTTGTATATTTACTTGTCAGTCAACAAGCATTTAATAAGCATCTACTATGTACTAGACCCTGAGGATACAAAGAAAGGTGAAAAACAGTCACCACTCTTAAGGCACTTACAATTTGAGAGAGTAAAAACCATACAAATAATTATGTAGAGAGACAAGATCATGGAGGATAAAGTGGACAGACTTGGAGAAAAGCCATTAAAATCAAGGAGGTCTAGGAAAGGTTTCTTGCAAAGGTGAGACTTTAGTTGAGATGTGAAGAAAACCAGAGAAGCCAGGAGGCAGCCATGAGGAGAGCCAGTGAAAACACTCAAAAGACTGGAGATGGACTGTCATGTGCATGCCAAAAATGAAAAAAAAAATTTTTTTGCCCAATCTTTGCAAAAGGCCTTGACCCTCTTTCTCTGCCCTAAGATAACAGTAGATCATGCCAAGTATATCCTCAAGCTATTCATTAGTGTATAAAATGAGTAAAATGCCAATCCTAAAATAAACACTGCCTATATCAACCTTAGGTTAAACATGGGAACCAATCTATCAAATCCATCCTAAACCCTCCCCCAGACAACAGGCATCCATATCTGAGGAGACTGAATAGCATGAGTAAATAAAGTATGAGTAAGTAAAGTACTGAGCATGATGAGTAAATGATGAATAAAGGATGGTCCACTACTCCTGTGCTCTAGACAACTAGCATTCAGAAAAGGCCATCCACTAACTCAGGAACATACACACACCAGCTCACCTTGTAATACTCAGAGATCCTCACTAGAAAAGAGAGGAACCTCACCGATACAGACTGAAGTTAAAAGTGGGGCTTTTCCACTGTATATTAGCAACAAGAGCAATCCAGTCTCAAACAGAATTGCTGCAGAATACAGAATACCAGGATATACATATTTATATTGTTGTGGGGAAAGCTGACAGGGAACCAAAAGAAAGCTACAGGCCTATGCCTGAACCCTCTCTCCTCATGGTTGCCTCTTGTTTTCTTCACATCTCAGCTAAAGTCCCACCACCTTTGCAAGAAACCTTTCCTAGTGTGTCCTTCATTTGGAGGTACCCAAAAGAGTAGGAAACAGTATTCATACACTATAAGGACTCACTATCCATTTAACTCATAATTCATCTCTGCAATAAACTGCAGCTAGGTGATGCAGTGGATAGAGTGGTAGGCCTGGATCATGGAGACTTATCTTCCTGAGTTCAAATCTGTCCTCAGACACTTAATAGCTATGAGACCTTGGATAAGTCACTTAGCCCCGTTTGCCCTAGTTCATCATCTGCAAAATGAGCTGGGGAAGAAAATGGCAAATGACTCCAAAATCTCTGCCAAGGAAGCCCCAAATGGGGTTACAGACAGTTGAATATGACTAAAACAATTAAAGAACAAAAATTACAATAAATGTCACTGGAATATAAATGAATTATGTGTTGGGTTTTCTTTTCCCACTTGGTGGTAGGTAGGCAGGTAGGAAGGAAGGAAGAGTCAAAGATGACACAGGAGAGATGGAACCTGAAAGACAACTAAAGTCAGTTACAGTCTCCTAAATAAGGATAAAAGAATCCTTGATTTATATCAAGAGTACCTTGGAAAATGAGAATGGCCCATATATAACAAAAACAAAAGCATGAGAGGGCAATAAAAACAACTTACATTTAATCATATTTTATGCTTAATAAAAGTTTCACAAATACTATCTCAATAAGTTCTCATAGCAATCCTATGAGACTGAGTGCAAAAATAATTCTCACTTTACAATTCATAGAATTATAACTCTAGGTCTGGAAGGAGCCTCCCAGTCCATCTACCTCAACCCACTTATTCTATAGATGAGGAAATTGAGGCTCATGGAAGTTAAGTGATCTGCCCAAAGTCAGGCAATGTCAGAATTGGGATGTGAACTTAGATCAAAGAGCAAAAAAGAAATGGCCTCCTGTTTTATTTAAAACAATAAAATCAAGGGCTGTCTGGAGTATAAAGCAAAACATTATCACACAGGATTTATTAATATCCAGAATGACAACTCAGATATTTGTTTCTTGAAGATTTGAAGGAATGATGAAGGTGGTTTCTAGAATTAAGAAGATTAATATAAACTCCCATACCTACTGAAAACTTTTCAGGTATTTTAAGATAATGATGCAATAAAACAACTTGTTCCTTTAAGGTTTTTGAACTTATTAACATGACAAGGCTTCCACTAATGTTCTACCCTATCATGGTGAAGAGGCGAAACAAGATTTTCAAAGATTACGTGGAAAGAATACAAGCTCTGTCAGGTTCAACCTGGCTACCTGGTTATGACATCCAGTGTCTAAGATCAAGGACCTGTCTCTGATTAGTTAAGGAAAAGTTTAGTAACAGAAAGGGATGGCCATAAAGGAATGATTATTTTCCCAGTGAGAGTAACTCATGAAGACCTTCTACTAAGGTATAGAGGAGCTCAGAACTATGATAGTTGAAGAGTTACTCCATACTGATAAAAATCATATCGGCAATCATGGAATATCCAACAGGTCTCATAAAATGCCACATTTAAAATAAAATTTAACTTTTAAAAAACTTTGTAATGAAAGTTCTTAGTTTCACATATAAACCCTTTATTTTTGTTCTTTATATACTAAAACAATTTATGATGGCTGATGATTATGAAGTTCAAAAGAAGAAAGAAAAATTAAATGTAAAAAAGTTAATAGTTAAAATCGTCTTCAAAGATTCCAGTAAAACCTACCACTTGACAATGATATCACTGATGTGCTGTATTGCACCTCCTCCCCGAAAACAGTGTAAATAAAGTACCATATTCAAAATGAACCAAAATGTTTCACTAAATAATGAAAATGTCTCCTGTATTTTGATACAAATCCTTTCCATCACGCAATCAAACCACTGAGGGAGAACACTTATTAGCCCAACAGTTGTTCTAATTAGATGGAAAAAGGGCACTACAGAGATCCTCCCTTCAGCGTGAAGCTTTCAGCAGGAGGGAGGATGGACTTCAATATAACGGAACTTTTTATGACTAGTTTCCTTTCTAGTTTTAGTACTAATCATTTAAATGAGGAAAAACAAGAAATTACAATGGAAAGTGTAAATCTGTTATTCTTTAAAAGGTTCACTGTGGGTGGGTAGAATGGGGTAAAAAATACAGTAATCACAACAAAAGAATAAAGAAAAGAAAATTCAATCCTGATAAATGAGAAGACAAAAACACAGCATTTTCATAAGATATGATTTGGTTATATCACCAACTTGGTATGGCAGAGATTTATTTTTCACAAGGGACAACTGTTGAAAATTCCCTACACCATTATCATCTTCAGGGAATTAAACACCAAAAAAGAAATGTAAAGAAATTACATTTCTGTAAGAATGGCCCCAAAGAACAGACGTGAGAAGATACCTCATCTTCACTCCTTTGCAGAGTTAGGAAGTTCCTGGGTGTGGAATATTGCTTGTTTTCATATTTTTTTGCTGTATTGCTCAATTATTGTGATTGTTTTTCCTTTTAAAAAAATGCACTGACTACTGTGCAAATATGTTTAATATGATTGATTGTGTGTGTATATATATATATATATATATATATATATATATATATATAGAGAGAGAGAGAGAGAGAGAGAGAGAGAGAGAGAGAGAGAGAGACAGAGAGACAGAGAGACAGAGAGACAGAGAGAGAGAGACAGAGGCTATATCAAATTGCTTACCATCTTGGGGACAGGGGAGACAATGGAAGGGAAAAAAATCTGGAACTCAAAATCTTATAAAAGTGAATGTTAAAAACTATCTTTCCATGTAATGGGAAAAAATAAAATACAAAGTGGGAAAATAAGAAAAAATGCATTACATGGAATAGGAAAAGGGGAAGAGAAAAAATGACAGAGAAATTCAGGCAATGTAGAAACAAAAAACATCAGTAATTTTTAAAAAAAGAAATACCATTTTTATGGAACAGAGTATTTAATACAAAATGAGAAAGAGAAGAGAGTCTGAATTCGTTTTCTACAAAATGCAGTACAGTTGAAAACATTTTAGACATTGGAACTTCTGAAAAGGTAAAGTTTATCAGTTTTCAAAGAAAATAGAACTGAAATTCATTTAATCACACTGAGTTGTCTTCCAACTCCAAATCAGTGTTCTGTTTAATCATTCACTGGAGGCAGCATAATGGAAAGTGAAATCACAATAGGGTGTTGAGTCAAAAGATCCAGAAACAAAACCTAGCTCAATGGCTTAATATCTCTATGACTGTGGGCAAGGATGACCCTTTAATCTCTAGAGGTACTCTACTGGGTTCTCAAAGAGTTAGACACGGTCCTTGCTCTCCCTATATACAGTTTACAATTTTGTCAGGTAAAGAAATCAAACTAACTGGTAAAAACAATGTCAGATTGCTATGGGAAGCATCACTGTGAGTCACTAGGGTCTTTGTAAAGGAGATAAGGAATGAGTTGGGAGACAGGTAGTCCTTGGAAAGCAGAAGAATAAAGGAGGCATTCCAGTCAGGATTAGAGAGCAACATGAATAAAGACAGAGGAAAAAATGTGACAGTGGGAAAGTATGAAAGATAACACAGTTACAAAAACAGACACACATGCTGTTTCTGATGGACTCTAATCCATTGTTATTGCTATAAATCTGCAGATAAGGTGCGGGTATTTATAGACTGGTTCCTTGACAGTCATCAACTTCATACATCTATAAACACACCCAAATGATCCGTTCCCTACCATTATAACACACACAGTATTAGTCTGTTCAAAGTTTTTTGAAAGATCTAGACAGGTATTTTGAATAAAAGTAATCTTTATTTTTCTTAAACATATCAGAGTCTTGTCATAACACAACAGATTAGGATTACATTTAAGCTATGTCTCTTGAAGCTCATCCAAAGGAGATAGAGAGGAGAGGAAGGCTATTTATTGAACGACTTCATTATAAGGAAGCTTCCTGCACAAAGATGTGACAAGAATCCTGAAGAGAACATTAAAGTTATGCTCTAGTAGACTTACCGACTTTTATTTGAAGATAAGAACACTACAGTATCACCTTCAATCATCTGTTAGATATTTAACTTCATTAAAATCAATACTTTTCCTAAAAAGTACCATAATATTTCATTTAAAGGGATTAACTGAGCATTTCAATAGAACCTTTTTTAAATGAAACGGTTAATAGAACTGTTCAATTACTAGAGACAGGCTTCATGGCTGAAATAAATAATAATCTCTCAAATCAGATTTCTGGTTGATGAAACGTTTCCATCAAAAACAAAATGACATTTAGAGGGCTGGTTTCATTTATTATCTTTTCCCATCTCCCTTTTAAAGACAAAAATATCAGAACAACCTTTAAGGAATTAACGGTTCGATCCTCATAGGATATTTCCTCAAATATGTACAATTAAAAATGTTTCAAAGATGCCAAGAGAAGTGGTTTAATCAATAAGAGACTTGGCACACTTCTCCAATCTCTATTCTAATTCATAAAGCTTCTACTACTAATTAATACATTAAAAAAGTCACTGATACCAGGCCAGAATAGATACATGACCTTCAACTAACCTGCTCAAGACAGTTAAAGCAATTCAAGTTTTGGATCACCAAACATAAAGTAAACTATGACTGTAAGCACAATGGCTCTTCTGTATCTAGGGTCAACATTTTTAGTTTTTCATGCTTGCCAACAGTATAATTTTGTTGGAGATTTTATTCTGATGCTATAAAATCAGGAAGTGCTCTGGTGCTTTTCTTTTACTGAATGGATGCTCAAATAGGGGAGGAGGGGATATGTAAATCTTCAAAGGAACTCTAACTCAAATTGATGCCCTTAAAGGTCCAATCACTGAGCAACATTTTGCCCATTTTTAAGAACTAAAAAGTAATCACTTAAATGACTCAAAAGATATAGTGTATCATCCCTTTAATGATAATGCTACCATTATCACCAATTGTCCATATTAAGTCCATCCAGAGTAATCTACATCTATCAACAAGCTGTACAGCAAGGTTTTAATCTCAAATCTCATACAGCTCCTGAATTAATTTACCCAAGCAGAATAACTAATTTAAAGGTACATGAAAAAACATGCCACAAATGCCTGATTACGATCTGCCTCCAAGATCAGAATCTCTCACATTTTTACAAGTCAAAATTCACACAAATCTTCCAATGGAGAGAATGGCCTGGAGGCTCTCAAGTGGTTAAGAGAAGCAATACAAATATTATAATTTACTAATGTTACATTGTTAAAAAAAGAAACAAAATAAAAATACATAAAAATTCTAAAGAAATAGAATTATTATCACTTTCCCATCATCTATAATGCTATTCCATGACATTATATGAGGCAGCTAGGTGGGCACTGTACCAGAAGTCAAAAGGATTCAATTTCAAATTCTGACTCAAGACATTAAATAACTGTGTGATCACAGGCAAATCACATAACCTCTCTCAGCCTCAGTTTTCTTCATCTATAAAATGAGGAACTTGCAATCAACTGCCTATAATGTCCTCTCTACCTTTAAACCTATAATTCTATGGCATAGGAATTTCATGACTTTGCTGATTAATACAGATGAAAAAGAGTTATCAAATAACATCAATATGAAAACATAACTTTAGGTTGCTTAGGTCTTTTTAAGCAAAGCAAATCAAATTTTTACTAAGACTTGTCAAATTCATCATTGTTTTAAAAAGTTAGTTTTTCTCATCTAAAATGCTTGACAAAATAAATGAATCCTGTTGTATATATGGAAAAAAACTGAACAAATATTAAGTTTTAAGAGCTGCAAATCAGTGGAAACAAATATTTTTCAGTGAGTTAAACTCATTTTTTTAGAAAAATCATAATAGGTCAAGCATTTTTGACTTAAAATATACTGGACTAACCATCCACAATGGTTAAACCAAAGTGATGAAACATGTTTACTAAACTAAGATGTGGTTTTGGAGAGATAACGTACTAAAATTGTCCATTAAATTTAACAAACAGCCTACTATGCAAAAGGCTCTAAGGCTATAAAGACAAGAAAAAATAGCTTTGATACCCAAAGAATTTATATTCTATTGGGAGGGGATGTTACAACAGGATATGTACAAGGCAAAATAAATACACAGTAATTTGGGGAAAGGAACATTAAGAATATTAGCTTTTGCGTGTATCTCACACACACACACACACACACACACACACACACACACACACACACACACAGAGTACGTCAGCAGAAAGAGTGAGAGGGCAAGGTAAGAGAGCAATGGGGTGGGGGAGAAGAGACACAGGCAACTAGGTGGTACAATGGATAGAGTTCTAGACCTAGAGTCCTGGAGATCTGAATTACCATGCAACTTCAAACACTTATTAGTTATGTGACCTGGGCAAATCACTTAACCATTATCTCAGTTTCCTCACTTACAAAATAAAGATAATAGCATCTACTTCCCAAGATTGTTGTGAGAATAAAAGGAGACATTTTTAAGTGTTCTGTATAACTTACAGCACTATATAAATACTGGCTATTATTATATTAACTCAAAATTTAATAGGAAGAAAAGAGAAGGCTAAATTATGTACTTTTATAGAAGAATCACAATTGCAAATGATTCAAAGGGCAAAGGAAAGGTATATGATTCATTTAATAAGACCAGTGCCTATTATCAAAAATGAATCTGCACATGATTTGTATAAAAAAAATGTACAACCTGTTCCATAGCAAAGGATCACAATGGGACAGCAGAACGCAAGTTCCTTGCAGCCAAACTAGGACATAATAGATGTTGTTTGCGGAACTGAATTGCTGAACAATCCAAATGCTGCCATGGTACATGATACAATTTTAAAAATCAAGGCAGATCTCTAGCAGGCTAGGTAACATCTCTGAGAACCCTCATCCTAAAATCAGAGTTGCCATGGCCTTCATGGAAGCCTCCTCATATGGTTCTCTCTTTGGCCCCTTTTACTGTGCACATGTTCTGTATTCTCCTAATATAAAGCAAGGATTATGTCATTTTTGTCTTTTCATTCCCAGCACAACTCCTTGACCACAGTAGACAAAGAATAAAGTTTGTTAAATTGACCAAAACTTATGTGAACATTCCCTAAAGCCCAAGATTGTGCTCTGTAACCACAAGGTGCTAAACACATGTTTGTTGACTAATTAATGAATAAATAAGGTTGGATTATCTTATCTCTACAAAATATTAAGAATCCATGATGTGCCATTCTCCAATAGATAACTGATCAAAGTTGAACTGAAAAGTACTGAACCACATGAAAGAATGTTTCAAATCACTACTAATAAGAGATATGTAAATCAAAACTAACCTAAGATTTTACTTCATATCCTATACGGTGGCAAAGACAACAAGAAATGGCAATAGTCAATCTTGGAGTGTTTCTAGAATAAGCACAGTAATACATTGTTGGCGGAACTGTGAAATAGAACAGTCATTTTGGAAAGCAATTTGGAATTATACAAATAAAATAATTAAAATGTCACTGTCCACGGAAGATTTATTTATATCCCAAAGAAGCCACCAATAAGAAATCTACATTTACACCAAAAAACTTATAATAGCACTTTTCATAATAGGGAAGAACTGGAAACAAAGTAGATGTTCATTAACTGGGGAATGGCTACACAAACTGTGGTATGTGAATGTAATAGAGTAGTATGGTGCTATAAGAAATGACCTGATGTAGAATAAAGTAATCAGAGCCAAGAAAACAACATGCACAACGATTACAACAATGCAAAAGGAAAGAATGATGACATACCAAAAATTCAAAATTGAATGTAACAGAAATATAAAGATCTAGCAGGAACTTAATGAAGAGATATGAGAAACCTTCTCCAACCCACTCCTCCACAAAAGTCAGAGGTCCATAGGTGTTGTTATATATTGCACATTTTTAGACTTTTCAATGTATTGATCAGTTGTGCTGATTTGCTTTTTCTATCTAAAAAATTTATTTCTCTCTAAAAAAATTATTTTTTCTATAGGATGGCTCTTTGGGAGGTGGAGGTATATTTGAAATAACTATGATGATAAAAGAAATATGAGTCATCAATAAAAACTTATTTATAAAAAAAAATCTACAAGAACAGAAATTAAAGAACATATTAATAATATTAACCCAGCGGTATGGTACAAGAGTGACAAATTTGAGATCAGAGGTGCTGAGTTTGGATCCTGGTCCTATTCCTTACTACCTTTAAGACCATGGGTAAGCAACTGAAACTCATGAGGCCTCAGTTTCCTTATCAGTAAAATGACAGGTTAGACTAGGTGACATCTAAACTCTGTTTCAGCTCTAGGTCTATAATATCTTTATATTAGCCATGCATTTTACAGAATACTGGGCTAGAGGAAATGACAAATATCGACATTACTGTTCTTATACTGCTAAAACACCAAAACATATTAACTGACCAACATTTTAATCATACAATACTTTCATTAAACAGATTAGAACTACAACGGAAGGGACCAGCCTACTGTTAATACCTGTTATGAAAGTTTTGGTAATCTGATTTTAAGTCATCATCATGGAATAACTATGTAAAGATTCATGTTATTCACATATCACTTATTCTCAGGACGTTCTCAATGTAATTATAAATATAGCTCAGACACAGAGCTAGAATGCAAGGTACTTTAGAGACCACAATACAACTAAAACTTTGCCCTAAGGTCATACAAGTAGTAAATGACAGGGGAACGATTTAATTCCAAGTCTTCTGACTCCAAATTCAATGTTCCTTTCACCATGCTATCTCTCAACTGCCCACTGGAAACCTTTTTTCTGTTTTTTTTCTTCCAATTGTATAATTCATACCTTTCAGGTTTGAGAATTTCCTTTACCCTTAAACAAAAATGCTTTTGCACTGCCTTTCACAATATTTTGAAAGAATTTTGGAGGCTATGAAAAGAGTTCCAACTTTTTTCTCACTACTATCGCAATACCTGCTAAAAACCGTCTTACATACATGTTCAAATTTTAACAGGTGCTACTTAACAATAAAGTAATGCATAATCCAAAAGGAAAAAAAACTGGGTGAGCCTGAGGGAGTGGTCATGTATTTAAGCATGTAATTTCATTTTCAACATAATTAGTTGTCTAATTGCATATCCAAGTTTACATGCACTTGCATGAGTAATTATGATTCATTTAAAAGTATTCAGCTTGTAATGTTTTGTTCTCTATTTCCTGAACTCAGATTAGCAAAGAACTAATTTGATTTCAAAATTATTTTCTTCAAGTATGTTTACTTTTTGGTATTAGGAAAAAATATTGCCACCCTAATTTTAGACTGATTTCATATACTAGAAGAGTGCTAGAATTAATATCAGAGGACTAGAGGTTACATCTCAGCACTGTCATTTACTTAGCTATGTAATTCCAGTCAAGTCACTTATTCTCTGTACATTTCAGTTTCATATCTGTAAAATAAGAATAAGAATACAAAATATTTGCATTATCTACCTAACAGGATTGGGTAAACACTGAGAAAAGCATTCCCTACTCTGAAGAGCTTAAAAATCTAGAGACCAAGCATACATAAAGAGATAAATAACACCAGGCTGCATTTAAGTAGGAGTCAAACTGTAGTTACTGGCAAGCTAGGAAGTTGTAGTATTAGTTGGTAAAGAATGTTAAGTAAATTACTTAATACTTAAAGGTGTATCTTCAGGTTAGTAAACAGTAGCATTTAAGGTAGATAGGAATAAGAAGATGAGAAAATAATACGGTATTACAAATATCTAAGAAAGAAATGATGGGAACCTAAACAAGGTGGTAGCAATAGGAATGAGAAGAGTTAGGTAAAAGAAACATCATGAAGGAAAGCCCGAGAAGATGTGCTGATAGATTAGTTAAGTAGGATAAAAGAAAGGACAAATAGGAACTGTAAGAGCCAGTGACTGGGAAAATAAAGGTAATAACAACAGAAATAAGTCTGTGTACACAGCTAGTTAAAACAAAAAGAATGATGACCTACATGACCACAGACAAGTCAATTTGCCCTTCAGGGTCTCAGTTTCCCCACTTCTAAAATAATGAAATAAAAATAGGTGTCTATCAGCTCTAGATTCTATGATGCTTTAAATACAAGGTAGTGATGGTTCAGAGTTTCAGCCTAGTTAGGAAAGAGATCAAGGATAAAGGCGCAGGCTTCTGCACTGAGCTGAAATGAAAATGAGATGGCAGTAAAGGAGGTAACATTTAGATTCAAATAAAAATCTTCTGACTCCAAATTCAGTGTTCTTCCCACCCCACCACTGTTAGAGATAATCTCTTGGGAAACTATTAAAAAGATACTGCTGAAACCAGGAAAATTATATATTTTATGATGACTATATAAAAGTAAGTGTGAAGAGAGAAAAACTCAAATTGAATGCCATGCAATCCACTTTCCTCCCTTTGCAGCACAGATGAGGTGCTGTGAGTCTGGGATATTGCACAATACTAATGGACACGGTCAAACAGTTGGTTAGTTTTGTTTAAATGCTATTTATCTTATGTGAGAATCCTTATCTTTAGAGAAGAGAAGCATCAAATACTGCATATGCTGGATCATTTCATCTACCACAACTTAATAGGTTGTATCAACTGAGCTACTGGAACAAAATGGTATTTTGGTGCCACTGGAGAAAAACATTATTCACCTGATAAGGGAAATTTGTATTTTGAACTCTGTAGTGTAATGCTAGATTGTCGGGAACTTTAGAAATCAAAACTCTGGAGCCAAGAAAGGGTGAGATTTAGCTCTCACCAACCCTTCTGAGTTCTGACCAACTAAAGTGAGCTCACAGACATACAAAATATCTCAAGGCCAATTTCAATGATCTCTTTTTTGAAGTTCTGTAGCATACACTTACTTAGTATTTCTGTGGTACCCAACATACGTTACCCTCTAGTATAATTTACCTTTTAAGGTTATCCTGTCTTCCTAACAGGAATAAAAGCTCTCTGAGGTCAGGAGTCTTATCTTTTCTTGATCCCTAGGACTTGGTAAAGTATTCATTAAATAAATGTCTGATGACAAAGACGACAAGAACCACAATAATATGAATTACACAAATCCAACAAAAGGCAAGCAGAAACCAAGCACATGCTACATCAATCTCCAATTCAGCAGTTTAGATGGGGAATGACAGTAATTGAGCCAAATTAGATAAGAAACATCCCATTCCCACTTTTTTCCAGATCTGAAATCTTCAGACTACCTTTTAGCAGTCTGTCTAAAAGACTCGCACCTCCTGAGAAACCATCCTACATCCTTATTTCTCCAACGAAAAGGATAGACAAATCTTATCGTCCTGTTTCTTTTATCACTTAGAGCACATTTAAGAGGTGCTGGAATATCCAGGAAGTCTACTGGAGAGCACTGTAACTTGTTTCCTGAAAATCCAACTCCTATATCCACTGCGGATTTATTAACTTTAAAAAAAGTTTTGGCAGAAGCGACCTTCCTCCCAAGGCAAGGACGTAATAATGACACTGAATACCCAATATAATTTCCGGTTAACCCAAGAAAGCATGGAAAGAAGCATTCTACCAACTAAACTACTATAATGTAATCCAACACAAATGTTAGATAATAAAGATATGACAATCTCGCTAATAAAAATTTATTTTAAGTATTACCCTAAAACCTCCAATTAAATGCACTATCCTTATTCCTATATATGTTGGTTTGTGGAAAAAGAAAGCTTTGAGCTTTAAGCCTGTATTTTACAGATGAGATAAAGAGTTTATTTAATTAAAAATTATCAACAAGTAACAAGATAGGTATGGGAAAAAACTGTTATTTGTGTTAGTAAATGTATTCATTCTCTATCAGCTTTCAGGGAATTAGATACATATACCAATAAGACACTTAATATTTGAATGTAAAGGCGAAAAGACACTGAATCAAGAATCCTGAGCTGTCATCCTGGTGCAGCCACAACCTATCTGATTGTGGTCATATCACTCCCCTTTCTGGGTCTCAAATTTTTCTTCTGAATATAAAGGAATTGGATTTGATTTTTTTTTTAACAAGATTCTTCCAGCTCCAAAATTCTATAACTCAAGAACTACAGCTTGTCATAAGTTCCATTTACATGAACACAAAAGATAAATCTGACTTATTAAATTAGAAAAACATTTGCTTGGAAAAGGAAATATAAAGTTCTTTCAATTCTTGGCAGGTACTACTTAATAATAAGTTGCCACCACAAAGGAATATCGGGAGTAACAAATGCATGCATATAAAAGCATTTTGTAGACTCTAATATGTAAGGCATTAATACCCTGACATGGTCACAATGTGCTTCAAAGTTCTTTGTTAAAAAAAAAAAAATTAAGTTAATTACTCAGATAAAAAGTCTGACCTTTCTAGTTTATAAAATTTTTTTATTTATTATATATTTGAAAAACTAAAATGGAATTCCAAAAACTCTCACAGTTTGTAATAATAATTTTCCAGTCAATATTCAAATGGCTTATTTTCTGCCCTTCTTACTCCCCTCAACTTCCTAAATGCATTCAAGTTCTAAAGCTTGAGGAATGTGTGAATATACACACGCACACAGATACCCCTTGGGTGCTAACGGCACTGAGCCAACTTCTATCAGATGAGAATATGTTTATCTTTTTGATCACACACCTGGTCATGTGCATTCCCCAAGATCTTGTTTTGAAGTTTTCCTCCTGCCAAGAGTTACACAGATGGTTTTAGTGTGTTATCCCTGGTTACCACATCAGTAGCTTCCTGGTTCTCTGGTCTATTTCCTTGCAGGCAATAATCTCTCTAAATAGTTTTTCAGGATCTATTTGTCTTGCTGTTCTTTATCCTGAAGTCTATATGTAAAATCAAGAGCATCTTAGAATTTTAAAATTCCTAGGAGGGGAATCTTGATAGAAATTTGATGAGAATGAAAAAAGGACTTATAAATATGTTTTTTCTCACGGCTCCACACCTTAGCTGTACCAGTCTAGGAGTGTCAGAAAATATTTTGCCAGCAATTAATAAGTAGTTACTAAGTACCTACGGAGTGCCAAGTATGGAACAAGGAAAACTGCCAGGGAATACATTTCAAATTAAAGAATTTTCCTCCAAAAGAAGAAAACGTGGCAAACTTTAAGACAACAGGCATCAAACGGGAGTCATCTTAATATGTTCATCATTATTAGATAAAAAATTTTGTTGGCAACTAGATTAAAAGGAACATGATTCATACAGGCTTTTTAAAAAAGATAGATTTCACTCTATCATAATGAAGTGGTCATTCAGTATACATCAGTTTTACTGTAATCAGTCCTCAAGGTTTCTATCACTTCTTACACTGTTTATTGGTAAATAAATGGCCATCAATAACCCTCATTTTGTTCCAAAGTCAAAAACAAAAGAATACTAATACATTAACACACAAAGAACTAGGCTGACTAAAAAGAACTGAAGTTTAATATTTAAATGAGTTCATTCTAGGAGGGGAAACTATTTATCTCTTACTATAACACCAAATATCTTTAGGATTCTCTACTGTATTATATTTCTTATGGAAATAAAACCGCAAACATGAAGCTATGAGAGTTAATTTGAATTTAACCCAAATTCTACTTGCCAATGTATAATGCTGCATTTCATTCTGCATTGTTAATTTTTATTTATGTCTGTACATGGCCCTCAGACTTCTAATAAATTGTTATAATCTATAACTATGTAATGAAAGTTTAAAAATAAATTTTGAGACAAAGTCATGGGGACAGAAAATGTTGGGGCAAAGAATCAAGCAGGATTTTCATATACAAAGTAGCATACTGAGAACTCATGACCGGGTTAGTAGATGCTAATTCAGTATAATACTGTATCCTATAACCACTGGCTCAAACTCACAGCATTTCAAAATCAGAAGACATGATATCTCTTAAGACTTTCTTTGCAGCTCTCAATAAAATTCAACAAGTATTTTTTAATATTTTGAGTACCATATGAAAACCATCATATACAAAGCTTTGGGATACCTACACACAATATCTATAAAAAGTAAACACCAACACATTAATAATGTATTTAATATTCTCTGAATATGAATGAATTCCCTTACTAACCTGCAACTTCCACAAGGGCAGTGACAACACCTTATCCAAATTTGGTAATGTACTAAGCAGTTAGCATGACCTGCACTGTTTAAAGGACACTTTGCAAAGTTTTGGTTGATAGTGAGGGAGTTCACAAGGTCTAGAAAGCACACTAGATCTGGTATCTGACAACCTAGATTTGAATACCAGAGGCACTACTTATTATCTGTGTGACCTTGGACAAGTTACTGCAACTCTTTAGGACTCTGTTTCTTCACTGGTAAAATGAAGCTTAGAAGATCACTTCAATTTGTAAGTCTTAGGATTCTAAGGTTTATTGATTTGAATACTGAATATGAGCTATTTCAAGTATTAAAAGCATGTTAACAGAATTTACTTAGATAGAAATGTTGACTACACAGCTAATATATTCAGCCCTTTTACAACTACATCAGTCCTTTTTCAAAGAAGATCCCATATTGTTTTTAAGATCAATAAATATAGTTAGAAGTTGATTCTTGAAGGAAAGTGAGCCTAATGTTAGTATAGCTTTTCCTAAATAGTCAAAGTTGTCCTAACGAAAATGTCCATGAATCATCTGTGTTACTTAAAATAAACTGACACCTAACACTATACATACGAATATTTTCTCATAAGAGTTAAATTTTTATACAGACATGGAATAACACATAATTTTTTAAATGTACAACAGGATACTCAGAAAATTGTTTCCTAAATTTCACACATTAACGCTTTTTGTATCTCTGCTATTCCTGTGACCCAATAAAACATGGGGGGAAATAGAAAGGATTTCCTTTGTTGAGAATATGCCACAGCTACTATATTTTAGCCCAACTCTGTTTAACTTAAGATAGGAAACCCAAGCTTCCCCTCTGCAAAGACACAAACAACTTGTTTGTCTCAGAACAAAATGCTTTATTATTCACCTGACATTCATTTCTTATTTCCATACCCATTAACATACTGTTTGGTACTCACCATTGAGAAGACTTATCTGAAAAGTACACAGAGCATCCCTGACTTAAAAAGTAATTTTATACACTGAGATAAAAGCAATATTGACCTGTTTGTATTAACTTAAGCAAGAAAATAAAAAACATTTGTGGTACTCTTATTTTTTATGAAAAGGTAGCAATAAATCAATTACAGGGGTTTTAAACTGGCATGTTGTTTGATTTCACCACTATGCTCCAGTTTTTCTCTATGTGCATGCTATGCTTAAAGGAAATTCTGAATACCTTTTTAAAAAAATTATAATACTTTTCAAAGACAAAAATTGGAGACTTGATTTACTTGCATATTATTAATCCACACAGTCATAAATCAGAGAACTACATGTTCAATTTAAAATGAATCACATTTTTCTCATTATAAATAATATTCTTTTGGGGAGGTCCAGGTGCCAACCAGCCTATGTACTCTTAATTCCTTCTTACAGCAATTAGTTAATAAATCAACAAGCCAGACACTGGTAAAGCACTAAAGACATAAAGACAAAAGTAAAACTGCTCTTGCCTTCAGCTTCAAGAAGTTCACCTTCAAAGGAAGGAGAGAGCAGTTACATACATTAGGATGTATAGAACAGATACAAAATAAACACAAGGTGATAGGTGAGGAGATGGGAGGTGGATCAGTCTCATGGAAAAGGTGACACTTGAAAGAAAACAGAGGTTCCAAGAGCCAGCAGGAAGAGAGTATTTCAGGCACGGAGGGCAGTCAATGCAAAAGCACAAAGATGGGAGGTGAATCATTCCATGTGAGGAAAAGCAAGAAGGCCAGTTTGAACAGACTGTGAAGTATACAGAGGTGATATAATAAAGCTGGAAATGTAGGATGAGGCCAAGTTGTAAATATCTTTAAATACTGAACAAAGGAGTTTATATTTCATCCTAGAAGTAGGGAACCACTAGAACAGTTCACATTTGATCCTAGAGGTAATAGGGAACCAATAGAATGCATTAAGTGGGAGGTGGTACAGACAGATCTAGACTTTAGGAAAATCAATTTGATGGAGAATGGACTTAAGAGTGGCAAGAAACTTGCATCAGGGAATCCAATTAAAAGACGACTGCAGTAGTTTAGATGAGAGTCTGAACTAGGGCGGTGGTCATGTTTGCAGGCAGAATAGGACATTGAGGCAAGAAATGGCAAGATTTAACAGATGACTAGATATATAGGGACAGTGAGAGTGAATTGTCAAGGATGATACCAGTCATGAACACAGATGACTAAGACAGTGGTGCCTTCAAAAGAAATAGTTCAAAGTAGGTTTAAGAAGGAAGACAATGAGATGTTTTGAACTTACTACGTTTGACTTGCCTACAGGACATTCCATTCAAAATGCCCAATAGATAGCTGGTCATAAGGAACTAGGACTCAGAGCTGGATATATAGATATAGGAACATCCACACATAAATGATAATTAAAACCATGGGATCCAATAAGGTTACCAATTGAATATAAAGAGAAAACAACAAGAAGGCTTTGGGGATATTCATAATTACCTGATATCATATGGATGAAGCAAAAGAAACCAAAAAAAACCCAAAAAAAAACACTGGTCAGAAAAATAGGAAGAGAACCAGAAGGAAATATGTGTCATATAATGCCAAAAAGAGAAAATCCAGGAGGAGAAGGTGGTCAGTGCTATAGAGAGGTCAAAAAGAATTAGGATTGAGAAAAGGCCATTAGATTTGGAAATTAAGAGACTGACTATAATTTTGGAGAGAATAATTTCAATTAAGGGATGAAACAATGAGTCAGACTGCAGAGGGTTTAAAAGAGAATGAGAATACAGGAAGAGAAAGTAACAAGGAGACAACATGAATATTAAAACCTTTAGATAGCCCAATCAATTCTAAATTAGAATTAATTTGGATCTCTCACTCTGATAACCTTATCCCTACTTAGATAAAGAAAACTTTTATTCTCTATCTTGATATTAAATTCTTTCTCCAGGTTGCACAAAAGCCTAAATCCATGAAATTTCAGTAAGACTTATTCAATTATCTATTTACTATGCTCTCTACTGAGGCTACTTCCCATAACTCACTGCTTTGTTCACATTCAAGTTATGTCTTAAAAATTTTGGCCTGCATACTCTCTAAAAGAGTCCTAAAAATCATGTTTCACAAAGAATTTCAGTAACTACTTGTTCTGTTAACTATATGTTCTGTCTTGTATGCCCCTTAATGTGCTCACTAATGCCCCAAGGGCTGAAAGCATTCTTTGCAACTGGCAATGCTAAATAACAGTAATTTTCAACTAAATTGTTTATGACGCCAGTGTAACAGGCCTTTGCTTAAAATGAATATCTGAGATGAAAATATGTGCTTTTTCACCTTTAAGGTCCTGTGTACAGAGTAATACATATATCCATCCCAGAGCAGGTCAGAGGTCTATGAGGGAAACCTTGGAAGTGTGGGCCAGTTTTGGTTGAACCCAAGGAGGATGTACCATGTCTGGATGTTCCTCCCAAAGGCCTTAAAGAGACATTCAAGAAAAGGGACTGAGGTAGGGTTATAATGTGAAAGCTAATAAGATCTTCCTGCTAGAGAGTTCCCCAAATCACTACATGAACCTAGACCACAGTTACAATATCATGATAGATCTGGATAAAAGTCACCTAAGCCTACTTTGGTCTAAGTTAAAATCTAACCCTCAGGACTGACCAAGAATCTATAGGACCTCTGCTATAGGGTGTGGCATGGATCTAGACTCTAAAAAGGCATCCCAATAAGCATTAAACACACAATTTTAGTTTTGGCTTTCTCCCTAAGTTCATTTATAAAATTAGTAATGAGATTGGTATTTGTGCTCTATTTTATTGATTATAGAGAGATGAGATACATTTTTCTCCTTTTATTTTTTCAAGCATCAACCCAGTTAGTACATGATACCAGATTTGGTGCAAAGAGTGATTTAATTTCCTTCACAGGGTCTAACACTGTTCTCTAGCATACATAAATATTAATTTGAATTGAACTGCTGACTGGGTCTACTACGAGTTTATATTACATAATCTTAACTGGGCCCTCACTGGAGCAAGGTAGTCCTTTAAAACTTCCCTAACTGACTCACTATCCCACTCACCACATCTCTTCACCAAACCTTTTCATCTTTTCTCAAATCTGCCACAGAATCTTGCCTAACTGAAAAAATGGAGGCTATTCACAGAGTTTCATCTTCTCCCTTCCTCCGAATCTCATTCAGATACCTTCAACCATTATTTCCACCTTCAGCTCTGTTTCATGTGAAAAGATGGCCTTTCTGCTTGCCAAAGTAGATCCCTTTACGTGCACAACTGATCCCATTCCATCCCATCTTCTCCAGTACATTGCCCCTTCTCTCATCCCTACTGTCACTAATCTTCAATTGCTGCAGCTTCCTACTACCTACAAATATGTCCACATCTACTCTACTATCTATAAACCCTAACTTGATCAATCCATCCATTTTCATTAGCTGTGAACCCGTACCTCACCTGTTTTTTTGTTTGCTTGTTTTTGTGGCTAAACTCCTTGAGAAGGCTTCAACCTCCTTTCTTCTCACTCTATTCTCAATTCTTTGAAGTCTGGAGTCTAACTTTATCACTCAACAAAAACTAGTCTCTCAAGTTAACAAAAATGTCTTAATTACTAAATCTAATGATCTTTTCTCAATCCTTCCTGACCTCCCTATGGCCTCTGACATTGTCAATCTATTCTCTCTGTATATTTTCGAAGTTTTTGTGACATTGCTCTCTCATGGTTCTCCCTTTATCTATCTGACCATTCCTCATTCTCCTTTGCAGGATTTTCATCCAAGTCATGACTACTAACCACAGGGCTCTGTTTTGGCCCTTTTCTCTTCTCCTTCTATTCTATTTCATTTGGTAATCTCATCAGCTTTAATTTCAGCCCAGATTTTTCCTGTTCCCAAGTTCAGCACCCTTGACAATATATCATGTTCTCCATAAAAGTCCCCACCAATTAAACTACTAATTAAACTTAATGGAAAAAAAGATCTTCAACTACATACAGACATATATAGCTATATATCATTCCATCCTTATGAGGCCTCTTCCACAGTCTTTGTCCATTAAGCCCCTATATTTGTGTCAACCTTGATCTCTCAGTAGCGCCTTCATTCACCTCAATGAAGCAACTTTGAGTCTCTGGGTCCACTCTCCATGTACGTTTCCTTTGTTAAAGCTGTTAGACAAATTTCTAAGCCAGATATATTTTATCTTGCATTCAGGATTCTTTACACACTTATTTTGTCCTACCAAGTAATACTTGAACCAGTGTCGGTGGAAATAGTCATACCAAGAAACCTAACTAACACTGTTCTTGCTACATATAGATCCACTCTGCAGAGCAGGGTGGTGGGGGTATCAGAGCTAAACTTGCACATCAAGAGGTTCAGCAAAGACTCATTGGCCTCTTTAAGTATAAAGCATTACCTGACATCAGTAGTTCAACAGATCTGCTGCAAATTAACTACTGTATATTAATTGTATATCATCAAAAATAAATCTCAGCTTCTAGCACCATAGCTGAAGGCCCAATACTCCAAAAGCATGCTACAGAAAAGGACCTAGGGCACAGTTAAACTTTTCCTTATTCCACACAACTGTCACATCTTGTCCTTTGACATTTTGTCAAACAATAAGCTTTGGTATTTTGTAAGTAAAAAATTTAACTCATTTTCTTAAGTGTAATTCTAAGGTTTATAATTTTAAGATTACAGATCTACATAGCTAGAAAAAGTGTCTCATTAAAGGTTGCCTGTACCAATGAAATCACAGGTCTGCTTTAAAAAAAAAAGGCATTCTCTTTACAAGATATTACTATTACCACTTCAAGGCAACTAGGAACTCAATTATTTTGCTACACTGAGATTTTCAGACCAGGCCTACTTGGATTCTATCAGACCAAAGAAATTAATTTTTCAAAAGTAAATCAAGTTCAGCTATTGTTTTTCTCAAAGGTTCTCCTGCCTTTATCTTCAATACCAGTAGGAAGAGAAAAGGAAAAAAAATGTAGAACCTTGCACAAAAGGAGCAGAGAAGTAGCACTGAATCCCTGCATTAGACTCCAAGCTCTTTGCCTGGCTACTAAAGATAGAACATATGCACAGCCGCAGTCTAAGGTTACCAGAGTATTCAGTAATCAGAGATACTACACATTTAGCAGAGTTAAGAGACCAAATTCCATTTTTATTCAGGAAAACTGAATTCTGTTTCTCTTTAGAAAAGATACCAACTTCTACACTAGCCAACACTTCCCTCTGGTGTTCACTAAAATTTTGAAAGCTGTGGAATGTCAGACTTCACTATCATTATAAAGTACTTAGCTCTCCCACATATGCATTTACCTAAAACAAAATGGGCATGATGTCAGAAAATATTCAAGGTGGGCTTCTAGCAGTATTGGCTGAAGAAATAAAATTTTATATATTTGGTATGCTGAATTAGATTTTCAAATTAGCCCTTAGTTACAAGCATTCTAGAATTAATATTTAAAATTTATTGTTTCACTTCTAATATTAAGATACCTAGTCAATGATGCAATGCAATGCCCCACCATCAGAGATGATTCCACTGTTGTTTTGAAAAATCCTTGAAATACCTGACTTCAGCACACCAACAGCTACTAAGATGTCTCCAAGAGTCACTGAAGTGAGCTACCATTCTTGCACAATTCTTTTGAATAATATTCTTAAAAAACCACAGAAATAATAAAAAATTCCCAGAAAAATAAAAGCAATGAAACACATGTGAATGTCATGAAATCTAATCCTCCACTGACAAAGAACTAATCGAAAGTGAAAAAATCAGCTCAATGTAGTCTCCATCTAGTTAAGATCAGACACTGAGTAAGCAGAATAGTGTCAGCTGAAGAATATGGGCATGCATATGTCTGTCAAAATGAAACCACATCAAATACACTGCTTGTCCCCAGTTATTCACATTACACTATGTACTATATTGTTGACCTTCTAATAGACAATAAACTCCTTGAGAATAAGAAATTATTTTTAGTCTTTGTATTCCCTACATCAGGCACACTGTGTTTAACAAATACTTGATTAATGTAAGACTAGAAAAGGGAAGGGAGGGAGCGGGGAGCCAAGATGGCGGAGTAGAAAGACTCACATATGCTAACTCCGAACCCACAGCCCATAATTAACTATAAAAAAACTCCCAACAAATTCTGGAACAGTAGAAGCCATGCAGCAATGGGGTGAAGGAGATTTCCGTTCCAGAGAGCCCTGAAAAACTGACATCAAAGGTCCGTCGCACACCTGATGGGAGCGGAGCCCAGCCCTGCCCTAGCCGCACAGCACAGAGAGGAACAGATCCAGCAGATCTGAGCAGGCTTCAGGGACAGAATCAACATTGGCCATGAAGGTCCCTCCACCCACAGACTCACAGATCAGTGAGAGAGACATCTGGACAGGCTGAGAGGAGAGCTGCTTGTCTCCATAACTCAGGCCCCCTTGGGAGGCAGCAGCAGAGGCAGTGGGCAGCCAGAGGCTCCCAGAGCAGGCAGGAACTCGGCAGCAGCTCCATTACAGAAGGTCTCTGCTTAAACCCCCTGAGGGAACTGTGCCTGGGAGGTGTCCCTGCCCCCACCTGAGCACCAGAACATAAGCTCCCATTGAATAGCAGCCAGGCCTGC
>CM053769.1:251077617-251100391 GCA_028658325.1 Potorous gilbertii
AAAAAAAAAAGAAAGAAAGAAGCTGGTTAAGTGCTGGGCAAGGTAGAATGTGTCCCAATGGCCTGAAATGTACTTTTTTTTTTTTAAGAAAATGTAAACTCTTATAGGGTAAAGACTATTGTATTGATATCTTTGTATTTTTAGTACTAATACCATGCTTGGAATATAGTAGTTGCTTAATAAATGCTTAATAAAAGAATGACTCTCAGAAAAAAAAAAAGAAAAAAGGAGGGAGTTGTATAATAAGATATAGAGACACCAAGTGTCACAACAGTATCCCCATAACACTAAATGATTTAGATCAAGGTTTATGATGCATCAGAATCTCAGAGGATAAGCAAGCAAGAGATCAATGATCTGTACCACTGAAAGGAAAACCCAAATCAATATAGCCACGGATTTGTTAAAGAATTAATGTCATAAAACAAAACCTACATCTGCAGAAACACTTTTTATTCTTCTAAAATGAGTAGCTTCCTGCTCAAATGACTACCAATGTTTCACCTTAACATCTTTTCGCAAAGTTTCTATATACCTAGTTTCTTAACATATAAATCTAAAAACAAATTAAATTGCAGGGACAATTATGGCAGTTGAAAAAGATACATAAGTACATAAGATACTGTTGCTTCACAACACAGATCTCTCAAAAGCACTGGGTCATATATATCAAAGTTTTATATTTATAACAGTTTGATAAAACTTTAGGAAAATGGGCCTATTGGCACTATTTTTACAGTAGCAGTGCTTGGCTGAAGGAAGACATTTAAGATACGAAAGGGAGACTTTATTACAACTTGCAGCACAAGGTTTATCTCAGCATGGAAAATTTAGCCTCTTCACCACCCCCAACATATTTAGTCATCATCAGGAAACCATCTATTTTTTAAGGAGTGGCTTTTTTTCTCTATTAAGTAAAGAGCCAGATGTACAGTGTGACAGTAATTCACCTGAGATAGCTAAAATGACAATGGTCTATAAAATAGCTTCAAACACTTCAGTACATTAGTTCTTTCTCATACGTATAAATGAAAAATTCAGGCAAGGTAAACAAGATCTAAGAAGTAATCTGAGAAATCACAACTGAGTTATGGGTTTCCTACAGCTGCTAGGTTAAGTAATTTCTAGAGCTTTTTATGTTTGATAAAGAGCATTACCTTAAGAAAAATAAAAACAATTCTTCAGTCAGGAGTGATCACAGAAACCACACCACTGCAGATCATGAAATAAGATTCATCAAGGCACAAATGACAATTTTCTGCAAATTTTGTTTGAGGTTTTTATTTTTAGTTTCCTGCCTAATTGCAAAAAAAATTAGAGGCATGACTTATAAGCATGGAGTTTTTTCTCATATACCCAAAAAAAATAAATAAATAAAAGTATTACTGCATAACGTTTAACTATAACAGAAGGTAGCACTCTCAGACCAAAGAAAATCAAAACATCTATTAAATAAACTTCAAAGGGTATGAAATTTTTTCAAAAGAATTATCAAATATCAATAACTATATTTTAAAAATGCTCTAAATCATTTTAAGTGCAAATTAAAACAACTCTAAAGTTTCACCAAATGCCTCACAAATTTTAAAAAATTAAAAAATAGAAATAATGAATTCCGGAGGGGCTTTGGGAAGATGAGATATTGAATGCACTGTCCACGGAGCTGTGAAGTGGTTCAACAGTCAGGGGGTGTGAGGAGGGGAAGAGATAAGAATTATGAAAAAAATGTTTTAAATAAATTGCTAATTATCATCCTTTGGAGCAATCACACTGCTGGGCATACTATAGATGTCAACCACAAAAAGAAAAGTCCCACATAGAGCAAAATATTCTAGCAAAGATCTAGAAACAAACTAAGTGCCTATTAACAGGGCACTCACAAGATGAATAAACTATAGTTTATGAATTAATAAAATATTAGTGTGAAATAAGAAATATCAAATATAAGGAATTCAGAGAAAGAAATATGAGAGGCTTTGTATGAACTAATGCGGACAATATACACAGTAAGTAAAATAATGCAAATGAAAAGAACACTAAGAAAGAAGCTAAATTCTGGACAATTATCATAACAAATCTCAAAACTAAAGAACCGTTAATGAAGCCCAGCTCTTCAGGTACAATGAAAAGTAGAAGAGCAGGACTCAGAACATGCCTGCGTGAACCTGGCCAAGTGAATAACATCTCTACTCTTCTAATGCCTCTCTTGTGATATGAAAGTGTTATACTCAGTGTCCACAAGATCCCCTGAAGATCTAAATCTATGATACTATGAGTGCATCATGTTACATATATTATAAACACTCAAGATATTGGTTGTTTTTGCTTAAATATATTATTTTATTTAATGTGGGGAAGGGATGAGACGTCCTATACTTAGAAATAAATGAGACATAAAAACAAAAATCATCAATAAAATAATGTGTTATTATTAAAAAGTTAAAAAGGACAGGGTCCTGTAATTTCATTTATGGGGAACTCCTAGACAAAGAAACCTCCTTTTTACAATGTGATTTACCACCTCGCTAAATCTTGGTTTGCTAAAGAGTCAAAAAGAGAACCCAGGCCCTCTTGGCTCTGAGGTCAGCTCCCTTTCCACTAAGCCATTATGCCACCTCCAAACATCTTACTTGAAAGTTACAAACATTTCTGAATTTATCTCAAAGAAGTAAGAAATTATGAGTATATGGTTACTGGTTATGTGAAATTCCTATTATATTAAATTTGCTTATGCAATTTACAAATGACAAAAAAAAGCTAGAAAGAACAGCTCTGCAAAGCAAAGCTAGGATCCCAAAACCTGCTAAGAGGATAACCCTAGACTGAATCTAATTAAGATGAAATTTAAAAATGCAACATGTTGTAATTGGTTTTTAAAAAATCAACTTCATAAATATAAGATGGGAAATGGGATGTGTCTTAGTGGATAGTAAATTCAACGAAAAGTCAATGAGATGTGGTAGCCAAAAAAACCTCTGGATATGTTCCATAACTTGTCTCCCCATTACCCCCATCCCCCCAAAAAGGTACAACTTCTACAAATAAGGAGCTAAACGTCTGGCACAACTACGACTGAACTAGGCACAATCTAGAGTTCTTATGTTCTGCTTTGGTCACTATAATAAAGAAGAAAATATTGATAAACTGGTCATTGTCCAGAGGCAGGAAACCCAAAAGGATAAAGGAGTTTGAGCCCGTACAAGAGTAGGTTAAGTGGAAAAAATTAGGAAAAAAATTTAATGTGAAAAAAAGAAGAGTTAGAGGTGACATAACTGTGTTCATGTGAAAGAGGGATAAGAATTGTTCCATTTGGTACACAAGGGAAGAACTAAGTACAATGTAAAGGAACCACAAAGGCACAATTTTTTTACTTACTATGAGGAAAACCCTAAGGATTAACGCTATTCCAAAGGGGAATGGGCTCTTCAAGGGACATCTTCAAACAGAGAAGACCAGATAACCACTTTTTGAATACATTGTAATTACAACTCTTTTTCAGGTAGGAGTTCAACTATAAGACTACAAAGTCCCTTCCAATTCTGAAATTCTATGATTTCTAGTTTTCAAGCAAGCCTATAATCAAGTGTGTTCAAGAAAGGACTAATCCTAATCAATTAATCCTTCAAGGACCATAAAGCAAAGTGTTATAACTTGTTACTGTTTTTCTCTTCGTGATTTTACTACTACAGAGTGCTCTCTAGTGAGGAAATTCCTTCTACCAAGTAAGTGACCAAGTATTCAGAAACAAAATATTCTTTAGAGAGTTGCCTAGTGCACTGAAAGAATAAGGATTCACCCAGGTTCATGCAGGCACCATGCACCAGGTGCTCTATCTCTATATATAACATGATGTCTCTATTTTTCTATGTATATGATCATTCTTGCCATTACAACCTTCTTAAGAATAAATTTTTTAGAAACGGAATAAAACCAAGAAAAAATGTTATTTATGTACACAAGAAAATGAACTCTAATAAAAACAGAAGGTTGAAAGCACACATTATTGAGCAGGGTCACTTACAAAATGGTCAGATTTTTCTTGCTTTTCTTTAGACAAAATCCGTAAAGTAAGATTCTGAAAACAGCTTCAAACAAGAGATCTTGGAAAGATAAACTTTCTATTTCTAAAATCCTATGTTGCCTTACTTCCCATAAAAGAATGGTTTAGTGTTAGCCTTCCATATAATTTTATTGACTCTAAGACATTAAGTAAACCTATACACACTTTTACTCTACTTTAAAATAAGATCCCCATGTAGACTCAAACTCAGAGTAAAAACAATTTTAAAACAGTGCCTTTACTTGCTCCTACTTTTATCACACAGTTTATCTGTAGCACTTACAGGTATGTAATAGATGCCCATTTTAGGGGTTTCATTGGCTGTCAGAAGCATTCCTAAAACAAAAAACAAAACACAAAACAACATAGTAAACAGACAGCAAAAGGAAATCATTTTTTTCCCATTTTTTGATATTTAAACATCTGAAGAGCTCTGAAATGTCTCTAATTCCATACAAAAAGTATATCATAGGAAAAAATTAAACTAAGAGAAAGGAGATTTATTCTGTGTCCTTGAGATATTAATGATTTTTCTGGGCATCAGCTTACTCACGTAGAAAAGAGGAAATTGGTTTAAACTAAATCTCTAAAATTCCTTCCAAAGGCTACATAAAGCCTAAAAAGTACTCAAAAGGAACATATTTCAAAATTCAGGGACAAATGAAAAGGTGCTTCAGTGCATTCTCCCTAACCATAACAAAGGAAAGGGTCTTTTTGTGGTGACAAAGAATTGTTAACTAAGGAGGGTACTTCCCCTCTATGGGAATGGATAAACAAATTATGGCGCATGAATATAATGGAATATTATTTATTGTACTGTAAGAAATGATAAAGGGCATGGGCTTCATAAAAGCTAAGACTTGTATGAACTGATGATACAAAATGAAGTGAGCAAAACAAGAGCAATTTATATAACACATGTGCAAAGACAAACAACTTTGAAAGATTCAGAAACAATTATCAACACAATGACCAAGAACAAATCACAACTCTAGATCTCATATCGAAAAAGGCAACCCACATCATAAAACGAAGGTGATAGAGTCAGGAGTGCAGATGAAAACCTTTGGGGCTATGAATTCGTTTTGCTTGAGTATACATGTTTGTAAGAGGCATTCTGTTTTTTCCTACTTCCTCAACTGAAAGAAAAAGGAGGAGGAGGTAAGAGAGAGAAAATATGGACCTAAATTGAATTTTTCAAAAATAATGTCAAGAAAAAAGCTCCATATCTTTGATCCAAGATTCATAAATAGGCTGAAGATCACACTATGAATGGTGGTGACTCGATTCAGAGATAGGAAGCTGGAAGGGCTCTTGAGGATCACCTAGAACAATCATCACATTTTAAAGTTGAGGAAACTGAGCCCCAGAATTGTTAAATGACTTACCTATCACAAAATCAGTAAGCATCAAAACTTGGCATTTGAATCAAACAATCAATCTATAAGCATTTATTATGTACTTATCCCTATGCTAGGGGATACAAATATAATAGGTGAAACAATCTTTAATTTAAGAATTTTGCATTCCAATGAGGAAGACAACAAAAACACATACAACAATATGCAGAATGAATAAAGAGGAATACAAAGTAGTTAAATATAAGATCATTTAAGAGGAAAGGCACCAACAGTTGAGATGATCAGGGAAGGCTGCCTGTAGAAGCAGGTATATGAGCTGTGACGAAGGAAAGGGATTCTATTAGGGAAAGATGAGAAAGGGGAAGTCCTCCAAAAAGGAGGACAGCCAGTACAAAGGCATGGAAAGAGGAGAGGGAGTGTTCTACGTGAGGAACAGATAGAATATGGTTTGCCTGAACCACAGGGAGAATGGAAAGATAGATTGAGAAAAGATTGTTAAGGGCTTTAAAACCTAAATGGCATCTATATTTGATTCTAGAAGAAAAAAAAAAGTCAGTAATTTTTTTTAAAGCACTTCCATATAAAGAATGAATATACAAATGAAACCTTGAGTATTCATTTCCTACCACTTTTCTGAAAGTATGTAATAAATTCTGCACATTACTTTCACAACTTCTGTACTTGTCTATGTTTCCCTATGAACTTTTCTGTTCCCTTTTGTGTTTTTTCTAAAAGTTTCAGTGGTTCTCTTTTGAGGCATCAGTATTTCTAACTCTACCTCCTCCTCTAAACAGAAAGCTGAAACAATAAAATAAAAATCTTGTAACGAATAATCAGTCCAACAAAATAAATCCACAGAGTGGCTGCGTCTAAATGTAATCTCTTTCTGCAGCTTTAGTTCATCACTCTGGTCATGAGGACTATCATAGTTCCTCAGGAGACCTGAATGGTCACTGCACTAAGAGTTCTTTAGTTTTTTCAAGAACGCTTTAAATTTTTACTTCTTTTCGTTTCTCTTTATAATGTTGTTTGGTCCTTTTAAGAAACTGTTCTGTGTCTCCTCACTTTGCATCAATTCATACAATTCAGGATTTCTGCAATCATCTTTTTTCGCAATTTCTTATAGCATAGTAATAATTCCATATACTACAATATCTTCTGATTAAGAGATATCCTCGTTAGATTAAATTTCTTTTCATTTTTTATTTTGATTATAATTCTTTTTTTCTTTTAATCACCTGTTCAGGATTAGAAACTTTTGTTTTGCTAAGGACTGTTCACACTCTCTGGTACTATATTTCCTCTTGACAAGCCTCCATTCCCTGTTGTTTCATGTATTTATACACCAAAAAGGTTTTTTTTCCTTTTTTTTTGGAGGGGGGGAGTTGCACATCCCTCCACATATATGTGTGTGATCAATCCTCCTTTGTCCAGTTCTGGATGCTTTTCTTACCCCTTCTCATCCATGCTTGTACATACTCCTACTCTCATACGCTCACATCTGCATAATAAATAACTGATTACAAACATGTTATTGCCTTTTGGAATACTGCATTCCAAGATCTCTCATTTAAAGTATAAGCTATCAGACCTTATATGATCCTGGCTGTGGTTCACTGGTACCTGAGCTGCTTCTTCCTGGCTGCTACAGTATTTTTCCTTTGAGTCACACCTGGCTGTCATATTCCTAGAACTTTTCTTTAAGAATTCCTTTCAGGAAGTATCAGTGGATAGAAAGATGACAGATAGATAAAAGGATAGGGCTTTTTTTTAACTTTGTCCTCTTGTTCTCATGGATCTAGGCAGTTTCCATTTATGAATTCCTATTAGGGTTTACTGAGTACAGAAGTGACATGTACACTCAAGTGCAGATATATACAGAAGATCTCCTTGCAGGCAGCAGACAGAATGGACTGGGGCAGGGATACTAGAATGAAAGATGTTGCAATAATTTAGGTAAGAGATGATAATGGTGTGAAGTGAGGAGGTAGCTGTGTGAGGAGAGAGAAGGATATGGTAGAAGTAGAAATGGCAAGATTGGAAAACTGACTGGATATACGGAATGAAGAGTTGAGCGATAATACCAAATTTGACTTCAGGCAGTCTAACTCCAAATTCCATGTTCATTCCACTCCAATCCAGCCTCCACTTAGCTGTCAAAGAGATCTTGCTAAAGTGCTGAGCATCTTCCTACCCAATAAACTCTAAGGACTCCCTATTAGCTTTAGGATAAATATAAAATCCTCTCTTAGTCTTTTAAAGCCTGACTACTTCCTACCTTTCCCAGTCTTCTTACATGTTACTCCCCTCCACATGCTCTCTAATTCACTAACACTGGCTTCCCTGCCATTTCTTACATGTGTCCCGTGACTGCAATTCTCTTCTTCCTCACTTCTCCCTCCTAGCTTCCAGAATCAGTTTCAAATCCCACTTTCTTTAGATGGCTTTTCCTGATAGCCCTGTTCCCTCCTTCCACCACAATTAGTGTTTTCCCTTTGGGGATCACCTCTCATTTACAATCTTTTACATGTTGACTCCCCCATTAAAATGTGAACTCCTGAGGGGAAGAACTGTGCCTTTGCTTTTCTTTGTATCTAAAGAACCTAGCACTTAGTAAATATTTGCTGAATGATTACACAGATATGTATAATACTGAACCTAACAACACTTGTTAACATTATGCACTCATTGATAGTTGAAATGCTTTTATGATAGCAGTGTTGGCATAAATGAAATGAATGAGATGATCAAGACTATTAACGAAACACAGGGTTAGCAATTTTTTTGTCAATTTCAGCGACGACTACATTAACTAGATGAATCTCTTGAATCTTTCTTACTATATGTGTTCATATACTTGTATAACTTGTATAACTCTTGACACTTATATAACAATCCCACAATATGAAGAAAACTAATGTCCCCCCTTTGCTTTAGAAAGGGCTCTCTTGTCAAAATCTCTCAGGTTATTTATGGTACAGCAACAATAGCGCTGCCTGACACCCTGATTCAAAGCCCTACCTCTAAAGTGATGTGCTTAAGTAACAGCAGAAAATTTTGGAAATATTTTCAAATTTCAATGTGGTCTCATATCTAAACCACTCTCCTGTATTCATGATTACTGAACTTAAAGCTAAATGAATCTTAATGATCTAATCAAACTCTTCAATCCACAGAGGTACAGTGGACTAAGAAAAGGAATTAGAATTTGAACCCTGACATATATCCCTTATGTTGGGTTTTGTATTATAAGTTTTGAGTCAGAATTTGAACCCAGGTTCTGACATTTATCATGTTTTCATAAACATATCTTGTTTATTTTTTTATCTCCCTAAACAACTAGGATAATTGCTAGGTGAACAATGAGAGCTTAATAAATGTTTGCTGAATTTGCTGAATCAAGTGGGAATTACATTATTTTCCTTTTATCTGATGTACTTACAGAGCATGGGAGACAGAAAATGAAAGGAAGGCAATTACATCTAAAGTACCAGAACACAGATCTTTAGCAATAAATACACCCACATATATGGGCAACTAACTGGTAGCTTGTATATATTTAAAAATAAATTATTTTGGCCATCAGCTTTATGTAGCACATAAGAGGATTAAAAAGTTGAAGATTAAAAAGTAATTTCATATAGATATGAAGGAAGCTAAGATTAATGAGGTCAATTAACACTGAGCCACATAGCAGAAATATAATTAAACACTTAACCCAAGTCATGCACTGTATGTAACTGGCTAGTGTGCCTTATCTCAAAGTTGGAAACCAAAATTTTCTTGACAAAAACAAACAAAAAACAGAAAGGAAAACCAAAAGCACCAATCAGGCTAAAAAAGGCAAAAATTCAGACAAGATAAAGCAAATACTTAAAACACGCATCAGAGATACCAGATCATTATCACAGCATCCAGAAGCGTTCATCCTAAGGTCTCTGGAGCTACTGAGACCTACAAAAACGTTTAGTATTTCAACATGTTTTATGGCAGTGGAAAGAACTTAAAAGTTTTAAACTCAGAGGAAAACTGAGGCTACAACAGGATAAAGCACATGACAACATGCTTCAAATATTGCCACAGTGATGTCAATGCAACTTAAAGAGTCACAGGGACTAAATATGTCTTTGCTGAATGACAGGAAATATCTCACAACTAAAAAGAAGCTTGCTGATCCAAAAGACAGCTCCCCAACCTGTCTCCACTGGCTTTGTTTCTTAACACTGCATCTCATAAGAGAACACAGCCACACCTATCAAACCGCAGAAAAGACTAATCTGATTACATGAGAGAATTCTGACTAGAGTGAGCTAGATGTATTTTTTTCCAATGAGGCATGAGTTAATGACAACCGTATATGGAACTAAACACATAAGATGACTGGCTATCATTCTAAATGGGAGAATGTCAAGGCCAAAACCAATTATAAATTTAAAAGATAAACAATTTTATTAAGGCTACAGAATGCCAGAAGTTACTAACAAACAGAAACAAAAAGGCTCCTTTTCAAACCTCTGAAAGTTAATTTAGGGGGCGATACAATGACCTTCAGAGAAACAAATAACAACAAAAAACAATTCTTCCAGGATCAAAAGGTACTCAGCACCTGTAGTCAACATAGAACCCTTCTATGGTGTAGTCTCTTACGATCAGATATTATGAGAGTATCAAGTCTCCCTTTGAAGCATCTGGCACTGGCCACTGTCTCATACAATTTACTGGTAGACAGTCTACAAGTAAATACCATCGCCAGAGGGAGAAAAAAGGGTGGGAAGTCTCTCCTGTTTGCTTTTACCTTATTTAATATCATGCTTAGAAACCAAGTCAATATTCACCAATGTATTTAGCTTATTAAATGGATCTTAAAGAAGACAAGCAATTTAAGACTAAAAAATACAGTCCCTAAATTGCAGGCATACTATGTTCCAAATGTTATTTGGAACTCATAATGAATTTTTCCATAGAATTAATGCAGTAAGTGGTGCTTGTTTCCAGGTTAGCCCACTAAAGCCTATTAATCCCATAAGGTATGTGAATAAGAATAACAGTACTAGCTTGAGTTGTGGGTCTAAAGAATGGCAGAGGGTGAAGCTATTCATCCCCCTTACTCTGTAAGTATACAACTAATCCTAGACAAAAATTTTGACATAAAATTTGTATTGGCCCTCTTGCCCTTCTCATTTTGCATCTGCCTCCAGCTTTTCTAGCTTCACAGTTCTCCCATGAAGCTCTAAGGAGGCCACTTTAACCAATTCTAATTAATTCTTTCTTGGCCTATAATCACAAAGGTGAGAAAGGACCTTAAAACTCATATATTCCAACCAGCTACCTAACCGCTACTAACATAAATTCCTCTACAATATCCTCAATGATTACAGGGAACTCACTACTTTAAGCTATTCTATTTTCAGAAAAGGCTAACTGTAAAGAAGCTCTTTTATTGAGCTAAAATCTGCCATCCTAAAATTTCTACTTTGTCTATCCCTGTTTTTTCCCTCTGAAGCTATGCAAAATAAACCTAATTCCTCTACCACATGACAATCCTTTAGCTATTGGGAGACAGTTACCATTTCTCCGAAAATAATTATCGAAATAATTCCTGCCTTACCCTCATAAAGTTCTCCATGCTACTCAGTTCCTGAAAAAGTAAAAGTGAGGGAAGAAATGTGATTTCACTAAGTTCTATTACATTAATAGGTGATATGTAGGTGACTGAAAGTCCCCTTCAAGGGGAAGGTAGGGGAAGGAGAGGAGAGGTAAAAAGTTTCACTTTTTAAAAAGGTTTATAAACCCAAATTAATTTTCAGAAGTACAAAAAAGATATCACCAAAAAAAATTAAGTTTGTAGGAAAATATTCCTGAGGTATCATCATGATACTGTTGAGAGAGAACGCTGGACTTGGAAGTTAGAAGAACTAGGCTTAAGTTCCAGGTCTGCTGCCTAATAGGCATTTAACCTCGGCCAAGTTACTTCACCGTAAGGAACCTCAGATCATCCATCTATAAAATGAGTTAATAACATGTACGTTACCTGATTCACAAATCTATGAAGAAGACACTGACTATTACTTCACTAAGAAAATGGAGGCTCTCCGTCTTGAATCTTATCTTCTGCCCCCATTCTATACTTCAAAATCTCTCTACAACATCCTACAATCTCTTTTGCTCTAGGTTCTGAAGAGGTCCCATCCATGTACAAATGCCAACTCCACTCTGCCATTTTTATCTTTAATCATATCCCTATCTCCTATGGAAAACTGTCCCTTTGATATTTTATTCAACCTCCCAAATTTTCAGTCTCTCTTTATCTACTTTCAATCTCTCCTCTCCTGCTGTCCATAAATGTGACTAGGTCTTGGTCATGTTATCCTCAAGAGCTATTGCTCTCTGTCTCTCCTCTTCTTTACCACCAAACTTCTAGGAAAAGAAATTTGCATTCCAGTCTATTTCTGTTCTCATTCACTTGTCAACGGGATAAAATCTGGTTTCTATTTAGCAAACCTCTTGACTGAACCTGCTCTCTCCAAAGTTACCATCTTAATTGCTTAGTTTAATGGCATCTTCTCAATCCACATCCTTCTCTACTAGATCTTTGCTAATTTTGGCATAGCTGTCTACCTCCTCCCTTGGCTTCCGTGACAATGTGTATCCTGATTCTTCTTATGCACCCCTAACTATATCTTTAGCTGGAGCATCATTTAAGGCCCATATCTGACTCTAAGTGTCCACTGAGGCCCTGTTCTGGGACCTCTCCACACTCTAACAAAGTTGTTTGGTGATCTCATCAGCTCTCAAGGTTTTCAATGATCATTCTATGCAAATTGACTCTCAAATCTGTATATCCAGGACTTATATTTCTCCAGAGCCAGATATCTCTATCAGAATATTCCCAAAGAAAGTTTATTTTCTTCCCTCAAAACTGACATCTCTCCAAACTGTCCTATTTCGATTGAAGGTATTAATAGTCTTCTACTCACCAAAGATCTCACCCTCAGAGTCCAACTATTCACTGTCACTCTACCAACCTCAGATCCAATCTTGTCACTTCTACTTCCTTAATACCTCCCATTCATCCTAGTCTTTTCCTTGATATGACCATCACTCTAGCTCAAGATTTCATCTTGTCTCACTTAAGACTACTAAAACTAGACTCTCAGCCTCTAGTTTTTCTTTTCTTCAATGCATACTCTACACTTAGCTGTCAAAATAATCTTCCTACCACAGAAGCCTGACCATATCATTTGTTCAAAAATTATCAATGGCTTCCTACAGCCTCTAGGATAAAATACAAAAGCCTCTGCATGCCTACTTCTCCAAATCTACCTATATTACTTACTCCCCTTCATGTGCTAAACATACCAGTTAAGTTGCTCCTAAATTCCACTTTGCATGTCAAATTCCAACTCTGTGCCTTTCACAGACTATCCTCCACGCCTATAATGGACTCCCTTCTAACCTCAGTCCTCAGAATCTCTAACTCCCTTCAAGGCTAAGCTTACGTGCCATATCCTATGGAAGATATCTTCATCTTATAACTAGGAAGATTAATAATCTTCCTAGTTATGTTTTCTCTTCTTCCTAAAATTATCAAGAATTTATTTATTCATTTATTTGTCTGAACCTCCAGTAGAATGTAAGTTTCTTGAAGGCAGGAATTGTTTCATTTTGGCTTTGTATCCTCATTGTCTAGTACCCTTAATAAATGTTCACTAAATTGAAGTATAAGCTTCAGGAGGTTCAACACTGTGTTTTATCTAAACTTTATGTTTCCTATAATGCCTAAGGCAGTTCTCTCCACCTTGGAGGCATTTAAATACTTGAGGAATTAATCCATGAACAGTGCAGGACTCTGGGACCGAAAAAAAATGGTGAAGGAACAAAGAATATATTTGCTTCACAAAAAAAATTGAGCATTACATAATGATTAAGAATTGTAAACAAAGAGGTAAGTGGGGAACGTGATTGTACTGAAGAAAAGACAACCAAAAATAAATAAATGAAGCTCAAAACAGTTGTTAAAAGGTCCTTTCCTAGTATATTTATAGATCTTACAAAAGAAATTCCTTGGCCATTAGCAGTCTTTTTCTCTTTTATTGTAATCAGTTTTTGAAAACTTATGTAAAAATCATACTATATTCATATCATAAAGGAAAGAATGTGCTTTGCAAAGAAGAAGCATGTCTTTTAGAAAGTGCTCATCATTTCCATCAAAAATTTTTTTTAAATATTAAAATCAACATAAATGCTGCACTTATTGCAAAATTTTGATACACTTATACAATGATTTAAATTAAAATCAGAAGGTCTTAAGAAATACATGGGTTACCCGGCAATACAGCTTCTAGGACTACATCCCTAAGAGGTAATAAAAATAGGGAAGGGTCCCATATGCACAAAAATATTTATAGCAGTACTCTTTGTAGTGGCCAAAAACTGGAAATCAAGGGGATGCCCATTAATTGGGCAATGGCTGAAAAATTTGTGGTATATGAATGTAATGGAATACTATTGTGCCATAACAAATGATGGACAGGAAAACTTCAGAGAGGTCTGGAAAGACATGCTCTGATGCTGGGCAAAAAGAGCAGAAGTAGGAGAGCTTTGTATATAGCAAGAACCTCAGTGTGCGAAGATTTTTTTCTGGTAGACTTAGAACTTCACTGCAATGCAAGCACTTAAAAAATTCCCAATGGTCTTTTAAGGCAAAATGCCTTCTACATACAGAGAAAGAACTATGGAATTCAATCACAAAACGTAGCAGATCATTTTCTTTTGTATTATGCTTTGGTTTGTTATATGGTTTCTCCCACTCATTTTAATTCTTCTATTCAACATGACTCTGGTGAAAATGTATTTAATAGGAATGTATGTGTAGAACCCATATAAAATTGTGTGCCATCTCGGAGAGTGGGGAAGGAGGGAAAAAAATCTAAGTTATATGGTAGTAAATGTGGAACGCTGAAAATAAATAAAATAAAATAACAAAAATACCTGGGTTGAAATGCCAGTATGCCAGTACTTGGAGTATTCTCCTTGCTTACTATGAGCACTCCATAAAGTTCATCTTTGGTTCTCTACTATATGTCTACTGAACTGATATGACACTTCACAAAAAGTCAGGGGCTGATAGAGCTATGACCCATTAGGTCATTCCCAAATTCTTAAACCTCAAAAGCTTATTCATGAGAAATGGGAAAGCAATATTTCCTGGTTGGGTACTTGCAGATATTAGGAGGCCCCAACTGTACAGAATGAGGAGCTTATTCTTCAGTATTAGCAAGGAGTTTCTCAATGAACACAGATGGCTTTAAAATTCAGTGTTCTATATTCAGCATCATGCTATAATCACATAAAGTCACCCCTGGTACCTTAAAAGTTCCGCTTCACCATGACATGGATATCTACCAACATCCTATAATAACTTACCACTAGTAGTCATGATAAGTGAGTCAGAGGTAAGAATGCCCTTTTCTTAATTATCTACATTACTTGCTGCTCTTGGTTTTTTTCTCACACAAATATTAACTTGACCCAGACAAATCCCGTCTACCCAATGAAACTAGACAAACTTGACGCCCAACACATATGATGGAATGAACTTTTAACACATTACCTGAATCTGGATAAAGACAGACATCATTAATATCATGTTCAGGTTCCAAGGAAGTAAATATTTTCCCCTGTAAAAGAAATAGGAAAATGAACTATTGAAAGAAATTAAAATTTATTTTAACAAACAAGATATCCCTAGGTAAATGAATTCAAAGTGACACTATACAACAGCATTTTTTAAAGCAGAAAATATGTATTATTTACAAAACATATTATTTAAATTAACTGGTACTTAATAAATGTCTGATAATTAAAAGTGCTCATTAACCAGTTCAAAAAGGAGGAAAATTGAATTACCAAAAATAAAAGCAAACAAGGCAAAAATTAAGAGATCATTTAAAAAAAATTATCTGAACCTACTATACACACACACACACACACACACACACACACACACACAATTATATACTAGCAAGAGAGGATTTTAAAAAATTATCTGCAAAAATCAAATAATTTACAAATTAACAAAATGTGAATTTGAGATCTTACATGATCCAATCTCATAAAATGAAATCAAACAAGTCATAAAGGAACTATTAAAGAAAGAGTCATGGGGAAAGGCAAAGAGAGGGATCAACAAAGGAAGACAGAAAAGTTATATTGCCTATATATAGTTTATGTGTTGGTCCAGAAGAAATATTTAGTTATAATGCCCCGAGGTTTGAAGTTTCTTCCAGCTTTTATATTTTATCATTTAAAGTTAAAGGAAAACTCTGGGATGTAATCATTTTCTACAGTAAGAGAGGGAGCAGGGTGGGGCAAGGAAGAAGAGTTGAAGGAAGAAGTTGTAGAACTAGAAGCCAAGTGCTTTCAAAGGTAGACATTCAAGAAAATATAAATTATTAAGGCCTATTATAATGCAAGGAACTGCAGTAGCCACTGAGAATACAAAGTGAAGAATAATTTTTGCTATCAAGAAGTTTACAACTTAGTAAGGGAAGCAAGACTTCAATAAACAATTCATAATAAAGTCAAACACAAAAAGTAACATGGAAGAGACAAACTGCCACAAAAAACTGACTGCAAAGAAAAGAGATTTTCTTCTCAGCACTATCTGGGAGGGAGGAGTTGGGGAAGCCTTGGACAAAGCCTTGGAAGACGAGAAGTATCTTAAGCCTGGGTGAATGGGAGAATGACGATAGTATCACCAGGCACACAGAACCCATTAGAAGTAGGCTGTAAAGGAAAAATAATGACCATAATAATAGGAAGATGCTACAGGAGATAATAGAGGAAGAAGCTGAATATCTATCTCTTCCCTTATCATACAGCCCTGTCTTGAAAATGGAGAAGAGGAACTAAGTTAGCCAGCAGAGCAAAAGCAGCATTTTCTTAACTACATGGAAAGAGTATAAAAATAAGAAATACTTCCCAAGGTTCTTTTGAATAAAAGCTTCTGAATTTAGAACTAATTCACTTCAGACAAGTCTCCTAAGCAGCTTCCACTATACATAATTTTTTATTCCATTTTAAAAAAAAACCAAGAAAAAACAAAGCACCTCTTCCTAGAAAAGAAATGGAAATAGAAACTGGAGAAAAAGAAAAAAATTGAGTTTTTCTGGATTTAATGATTTTTCCCAAATTTATGAGAGAAAATGAGAATACAGAGTTTAAAAGGGTAATAATGTAAATGTTGGAAATGTGGGAGAACTGGAACAGTAATGCATTGTTGGTGGAGCTGTCAACTGATACAACCAGTCTGGAGAGCAATTTAGCACTATGCCTAAACGACTATAAAACTGTGCATACCCTCTGACCCAGAAATACCACTTCTAGGTCTGTATCCCAAAGAGAACAAAAATGGGAAAAGGATCCAGATGCACAAAAATAATTACAGCAGTCCTTCTGTGGTAGTCAAGTATTGGAAATTGAGGAGACGCCCATAACTTGGGGAAGGGCTGAACAAGTCGTAGTATATGAAATATACCATGTGAAATACTATTGTGCTGTAAGAAATGATGAGCAGGCAGACTTCAGAAAAACCTGGAAACACTTATATGAGCTGATGCTAAGTGAAGTGAGAAGAACCAGGAAAATATTATATACAGTAACGGTCACAGTGTGTGATGACTAAATTTCACACATGGCTCTTCTCAGCAATGCAAGAACCCAAGACAACTCCAAAAGACACATGATGGGAAATGCTGTCCATATCCCAGAGAAAGAACTATAGAGTCAGAATGCAGATGGAAGCATACTATTCACTCTTTGTTATTGTTGTTTTCTTTTGTTTCTTTTTGTAGTTCCTCCCATTGGTTCTAATTCTCCTTTACAACGTGACTAATGTGAAAGTATGTTTAATATGAATGTATATGTAGAACCTGTATCAGAATGCACACTGTATCTTGGGGAAGGGGGAGAGAAATGGGAGTAAAAAATTAAAAACTCAAAAGGTTATGGAAGTGAATGCTGAAAACTAAAAATAATTACTTTATTTTAAAAAAGGAAAAACAAATGATCATGGAAAGAAATTCTGACACAATTAGCTTTCATAAGAAAGAAACAGAACTTGAGGATCTAAAAACTACTTTATGGGAGTCAAGAAATAGTCTCTTTAATGGGAAATCCACGGGCTCTTCATTCACCTAAACATTTCTACATTTTATGTTTACTCTTGAAAATGAAAAATCGCATTCAATAGCAAGTAAAAAGCAAAGAGCAATGACTCCACTATCTACAGAAACAGTTTATCCACAGTGTAGCAGCTGACGTCCTAACAGAGCTTTCTAAACTCTCTTGACAATTTCTGAAGAATCAACATCTTTTCAAAATTCTATCAAAAGAGGCAAATGAAGGAATAAAACTTCAACACCATAATACTTACTGTGTCTTTGTTCCACATTTTGATGATTCGAGAGTCTGCAGATAAAATTAAGTCTAATGAATTCTGGAACTGGATTGATTTAATAGCTAGACCATACTGGTGATCCTTAACTAGTAATGGTTTGTTGGAGCGAAGATCATACAACAAAACCTTCAAGGAAAAAGAAAAAAAAAGGTAAAGTTGCCTGTGTTATAAAAAACTAGAATATTGCCCCACTCCCCCCAAAAAATCTAGAATAATCAAAACAACAAAAAAACTGAAAGAAAATATTTTAGATATTGAACAGGTTAGCACTTGCCTAATTATCTTACTATTAATATTCTATTCAGAAAAATGTTTAACAAATAAATTAAGCCAAAAAGAGAATCTTTCCAGCAAGATTAAAAATATATCTTTTGTGCTTTGTCCATCAATGATTAGTACTCTCTAATAAATGCTGGACTTGATCTTTCCATTGAAAAGTTTCTTACATTTGGGAAGTACCTGAACATTGAAAGAAAAAGCCCCTGACATAATAAAAGAACTAATTTGCTTCACCGAAATAAGTATGTGTGCTAAGAAAAAAAAATCAGTAAACTACATAACATGTGTATCTTAAAGGTTCCTAATAAAATAAAAAAACCTAAACTAGAAAAATGAAAAAATGTAAGAAAAAGGAGAAAAGAGCCAAGTAATTAATAATGTCAGGCACTAGAATAAGTCAACTACTTTGGTTGAGTACTGAATTTAGCTCTGAGTTTCCTTGCTGCAAAGTTTGTACAAAGGAAAACATATTGTGTTTCAGAGATTTCACATTATTCATTGCGTATTTAAAAAAAAAAATCCAAACTCATCAAGACAGACATACTTTTTCCTGATACCAAAATGAAAGAGGAATTTATCATAAGGGCAAATGGACCTTAAATAGCATCATCAAGATTATGTTCAAAGTGATTATAAACACAAACATTCAAGTGCATGTTTCTTATATTTATTCTTCTTATGAAAGCAGCTTGGGAGCAGTGGACAGGCATTAGATTTACAGTCTAAGGACCTTGGTTCAAATTTGGCTCTTCTGTCTACTACCTATGGGACCAAATACAAACCACTAAACTTCTCTCCACATCTTTACAAAAATGAGAAAGGTGGATAAGTTAATCTCAAGGGTCCTATCATTATTAAATATGTAAGTCTATGGAAAACTGAAACTATAGCAACCAATGCTAACTCAGTGGAGTAATTTCTATAGGAGCTGAGATAATGACCTAAGAGTATAGTTTTCTAGTGATTAAGTTAATGCAGAAAAAGTTATAAGAGAATAGTTAATATATTCATTAGGTTGGATCTCTCAACTACCAGATCTCAGTAATTTTTAGCAATACTATTCATGAATCCTGAAACATAAATAACCATACTTGTGAACAACCTAATAGATGGTATCATCCTCATCATGTGCACAAAAACTGGAAAAACTGCAGTTTCAATTTGTGACATATTTACCTGCCCTGTAGATGTTCCAACTGCCATGTTCAAAGCACCATTAAATTTCAGGGCTGAGATTGTAGGCAAACTGTCTATCCTGAAAGACATAATGTGTGTTCCATTTAAACCGTGGTCAAGAACCCTCCAAAATAACTGGTATATTAACACCTCAAGAGAACCTCTAAGCAACACTATGAGACTTACAAATCCAATATCAATGTGTGGAATGGGTGGGTAGGGGAATCACTTTTTGATTTTTAGTTTAAGCAACAAGTATAAATATACATTATGAAAGATAAAACACCATACTTTCTAATGTGTTACACTAGCTATCAAAAAGAAATCATCTAGAACATTTTAACATTTTTGAAATTGCAAAATCAAATTAAAAGATTCAACTTGATAATATATTCCATTTCAATTATTCTATAAAGATGAAATGTCTTGTTCATGGAAGAGCAAAGAGGTCAGTGTAACTAAATTAAAGAGAACATGAAAGGGAAAAGTATAAGAAGACTGGAAAAGCAAGATAGGGCTATGGTTATTAATGGTTTTAAAAACCAAAGGATTTTATATTTAATCCTGTAAGTAACAAAGAACTATCAGAGTTTACTGAATAGAGGAGTGATATGGTCAGACATCAGTTTTAGGAAGATTAATTTGACAGTTCAGTAAAGGATATACTGAAGTGGGGAGAGAAGTGAAATTAGACCAACCAAAAGGCTATATCAACAGCCCTGGCATGTGGTGATGAGAGCCTGCACCAAGGTAGTAACTATAGTGTCAAAAGAGGAGTTGTATACAAGAGACGTTACAAGGGTAGGCAAAATAGGACTTTGACAATTTCTGAACTAGAGACGTGGAATAAGAGAGTGTGAGAGTCAAAGACTAACACCTAGGTTTTAAGACTAGATTGGAAGGATGGCGGCAGTAGTAGGAAACTTAGAAAGCTGGGAGGTACTAGGGGAGGGAAAACATTGAATTTTGTCTGTTTTGGATGTATTAAGTTTTAGATATCTAGAGGACACCCAGTTCAAGTTTTGTCTTTTAGACAAAAGTACAAGACTAGAAATCAAAAGGGAGTTTAAGGTTAAACAAGTAGCTCTAAACATCATCTGCAAAGATACTTTTATAAACTGATACGTAGTGAAGTAAGCAGAACAAAGAGGACAATATACACATTGACTATAATAGTATAAAAAAAATGAACCCCAAAAGCAAATCAAACTCTGAGTGATCTAAATGACCAATCTTGATTTCAGGAGAAGAAATGGTAGAACACACATTACTACTATCAGTAGAAAGATGAGGGATTAGAGGGGTGGAAGGATGCTGCATAAACTCTGTCAGGCACAGCTGTTACATCATTTGGTTTTGCTTAATTTTGCCTTTCTATAAAGGAAGGTTAAATGGGCTGTGGAAGACCACCCCCCCAAAAAAAGATGTATGTGTGTACATATATATATATATGTATATATATATATATATATATATATAGTAATGACTGATGTTAAAAAAAAAGGCTTTAATAAAGCCTATTATTAAAAACAATGAAGTCTTCATCCTAAATCCCATTAGACTGATGAGGTAGTGCTTTCTGAACTTCCCTCATTCCCCATGGAGTTCAGAGGCATAGATCTAAAAGGTACATTCAGAGTCAATCAATCAATAAACATTCATTAAGTGCCTATTATGTGCGAGGCACTGTACTAAGTGTTGGGGATTCAAAGCTCTCAGGGAGCTTACAATCTAATGGGGAGACAAGTAAAGAAACATATACAAACAAACAAGCTCAAGACAGGATAAACAAGAAATATTTAGAAGATGAACTAGGATTAAGAGACATTGGGAAAGGCTTCCAATAGAAGAAAAGATTTTTAATTGGGAGCAAGAGATGGAGTGTCTTATTTGAGGAACAACGAGGCACTAGTGGAGGACTATGAGGTGGAGAATAAAATGTAAGAAGACTAGAAAGGTAGAGGGGGGCTAAGTTATAAAGAACTTCAAATGCCAAACAGAAGAATTTGTATTTGATCCTGGAGATAACAAGGAGCCCATAGAGTTTTTTGGCTTTTCGGGGTTGGGGGGAGTAACAAAAAAGCCAAAATTAAATTAATTCAGCTTCACTTATTAAGACATAAGTTCAAAGGCATTGGCAAAAAAAAAAAATTAAAAAACCACTAAGAGCTACAGTAGCATAACATCGATGAAAACAAAAACCTTTAACTATACAATATGTTATATATTGTATATGTGTATAAAAACTATATAATATTTATAAGTTAAAGTGTAAACTAGATATACAATCATTCATGAGGGCATGCACATACTTTTTATAAACACGAGCTACTGAAACAGATTTTTAAAATATTCTTAGTGGCAAAAATGGCATACTAGGAGAAAGTAAGGTAATTAATGTAAATTTTTTTCTTTCCGGACCTCTCAAAATTACCTTCTAACTGAGGCTCACCTGAATTCAAACAATAAACATTTATTAAGTGCCTACTATGTACCAGGCACTGCGCTAAGCACTTGGGATACCAAAAGAGGCAAAACAGTTCCTGCTTTCAAAAAGTTTCCTATCTAATGGAGAAGACAATATGCAAATATATAAAAATATGCTATATACTATATATTTAAAAACTATTTATCCTATGTACACTATGTAAACAAGCTATTATATGGTAAACAGAAAATAAGAACAGAGGGAAGGCACTAGAATTAAGAGGGCTTGGGAAAGGCTTCCAGTAGAAGTTTTAGTTGGGACTTTGAGGAAGCCGGGGAAGTCAGTAAAACAGAACTGAAGAAGGAGAGTGCTCCAGGCATGGAGGACAGAGAAAATGCCTCCCATGGAGAGATGGAACAGCCAGAATGCCAGAATCATTGAATCAAAGGGTATAGCAGAGAGTTAGGTGTGAGAAGACTGGAAAGACAGAATGGGGCTAGGTTATGATGTGTTCTGAATGTCAGAGTATTTTATATTTGATACTGACAGCAATAGGAAACTATTGGAGTTCACTGAGTAGGAGGGTGACATGATTGGCCCTACCCTTCAGGAAAATCAGTTTGGTGGCTGAATGGAGAGGATGGATTGAGTGGGGAGAGACTTGAGGTAGGCAGACCTGTCAATGGGCTACTGCAAAAGCCCAGGTGATGAGGGTCCAAATTAGAGTGGTGGCAGTGTTAGAGGAAAGAAGGAAGATATTGCAAAGGTGAAAACAGATTGGACAAGGGGAATGACAGTGAGTTCATGACAACTCCCACATTGGGAGCCCAAGGGTCTGGGAGGATGGTACTGTACTCAACAATAATTAGGGAAGGGGAAAGTGGCAGAGGTAGAGTGGGGGAGTGTTAGGGGAAAAGATAAATGAGCTCTGTTTGGACACATTGAGTTTAAACTGTTTGCTAGACATCAAATTAAAAATGTCTAAAAGGAGTTTGAGATGCAAGATTAGA
>CM053769.1:251100491-251142227 GCA_028658325.1 Potorous gilbertii
TGCTCTGGATGAGGATCCAGCAAAGGAAAATGAGGAGTGGTCAGATAGGTAGGAAGAGAAAAAGAAGATGTCTCAGAAACCTAGAAAGAAGGTAAAATCAAGGAGAGGATGATAGCAGTGTCCAAGGCTACAAAGACATTAAGGAGAATAAGGTTTGAGAAAAGGAGAGAGCAGTTACAGGGCAATGACAAGGATGGAAAGTTGGGGTTAAGAAGAGAATGAGAAGAGTTAAGAAGAAAGTGGTAGTATCCATTGTAGACAGCCTTTCTGAAGAATTTAGCTGCAAAGGGCAGAAGAGATTTAGGATGAGTGTGGCAATGAGAGATCAAGTAAGGATCTTTTCAGGATGGCAGAGACATGGGCAAATTTATAGGCAATGAGGAACAAGTTAGTACAAAAAGTAAGACTGAAAAAAAGTGACAGAGTGGGGATGACAGGGAGCAATTTGTTAGAGGAGATAGGATGGAATAAGATGATGTGAATAGGTAAAGGAATTAATTTTGGCAAGCAGTAAGGTCCCCTCATCATGTGAAATGGGTGACAAAGGAGATAACAGCAGGAGGCTCCTGAGTGACAGATGAGAAAGAGAACAGGGAGCTAGTTGTAAACTCTCAATTTGTTCTATAAAATATGAGGCAAGGTTCTCAGCTGAGAAAGTAATGGAAATAGGAGCCATGAGAAGTTTTAGGAGGAATGAAAAAGTCTGGAAGAGCCCTGGTGGAGAGTATGATAATGAACTGGTAAGTGAAATACAGCAGGAATATCGACCAGCAGCAAGGGCCCTCCTGAGGTTATGTAACATACATTTGTAGTGAACCCAGTGAGAACAGTGGCATGATTTTCTTTACCTTCATTCAGCAACACATATGTAGGACAGAAGGTGACAAATGGTAGGAGTGATCCAAGGCTGAGGCTTGGCAAGGTGTAATCAGTAATTAGGGTCTGGCATGGATCTGCTAACTGTCAATCAACCACTTCTATTAAAGAAAGTAAAGGAGAAAATTTTTTTTTCTAGATTACAAAAGCTGGGGGCGTCTGAACCCCAAAGACTTCTGCTAAATGCAGTTAGGATTAAAGGCAGCTTAAACAAATGTTTACAAAAATATAGACCTAAATAAATGGAAAAATATTAATTGCTCATGGGCAGCATAAACCAATATAATAAAAAAAGGCAACACTATGTTAAAAAATGTACTTATTCAATGCCAAACTAAAACATAGGATTACTTTACGGAACTAGAAAAAATAATGGAATTCACATAAAAGAAATAGAAAGTCAAAAATCTCAAAGTAAATAATGAAAAGGGAGTGGCAGGGATCTAACAGTGCCAGATCTTAAAATATACTAAAAAACATTTTAAAATGTCCAATGCCAAGATGGCAGAGTGAGGAAGGAACTTCCTGGAGCCCTCCCAAATTCCCCTCCAAACAACCTTTAAAAATGCCTCAGAACCAATTTAGAAGTGGAGAAGCAGGAAAGATCTGTCTCACTAGGGTGGGACAGGAGTCTGGTAAAGAAGGCTGCATGCCAGGCAAGTAATGCAAGAGAATAATGAAGAAAAGAGTCAACAGCTTGGTAAAAGAAATACAAACAAAAACAAAAATGGGAAAGATAATACAAAAATTCACCAAAGAAAATAACTTCTTAAAAACCGTAACTGGCCAAATAGAAGGTAAAAAAGCTCACTGAAGAAAATAATTCTTTAAAAATTAGAACTGAGCAAGTGGAAGTTAATGATTCCATGAGGCATCAAGAAGCAATAAAACAAAATCAAACAGAAAAAAACTGAAGAAAATATGAAATTCTTCATTGGAAAAACAACTTACCTGGAAAATAGATCAGGAGAGATTATTTAAGAATTATTGGACTATCTGAAAGGCATGATTTAAAAAAAAAAAAAGATGGACATCATATTTCAAGCAATTATCAGGGAAAATTGCCCTGATATCCTAGAGCTAGAGGGCAAAACAGAAATTGAAAGAATCCACCAATTACCACCTGAAAGTGATCCTTTGCAAAGTGAAAACTCCCAACATCACAGCCAAATTCAAGAAATCCCAGGTCAAAGGCATAATGCAGGCAGCCAGAAACAAACAAACAATTCAGATATCGTGAAGCCACAATCATTTAGCAGTTTCCATATTAAAGAACAAGAGGGTGTGGAATGTGATATACTAGAAATTAGGATTACAACCACAAACCACCTGCCCAGCAAACTGAGTATAAATTCTTCAAGGGAAAAAAATGGAAATTTAATGAAACAGAGGGCTTTTCAAGAATTCCTAATTAAAAGACCAGAGCTGAATAAAAAAATCTGATCTTCAAATACAAGACTCCAGAGAATTATAAAAGGTAAAAAAAGAAACAAAGAAAGAGAAAACATAAGAGATTCAATAAGGTTAGCCTGTTTATATTCCTATATAGCAGGATGACTTTTCTAATTCTTAAGAACTTTATCATTAGAAAAGCAATTAAAAGGACATAGACAGAGAGTCCAGGTATGAGATGACTATGATAGGATGATATCCCAAAAATACACAATTAAAGGGTGAGCAAGAAGAGTGCAGTAGGAGAAATGGGAAGGAGGAGATAAAGTGGGGTAAATTATCTCATGTAAAAGAGGTGTGAAAAAGCTACTACAATGAAGGGGGGAAGATGGAGGAAGATGGGGAGAGATGGGGTGGCGGGCAACACATGAATCCTACTGTGGGGGAAACCGAGGAGACTCTCCCCGGACCCTTGTATGACCACCACATGACCTGACTGACATAAGGAATGCAACTTAAAGTTATGTGTAACCAAAGGAGTGCCAAAGGAAGCAGCACATAAACACTGGAAGAAGTAATGAACCATGTAGCCAGGGCGAAAAGAACCTTAGGAATCATAAAACTCTTTAACGGAGGTTTCTATGTTCAAGGATCTGACCAGCCCTTGAGCACATACATCAAAGCAGATAACTGGAACTTGGCCGAGTTCTTTATTCTACAGTCGTTTTTCCCTGAGGCTACATGTATAAAGGGCCTGGGCTGGAGAAGGATCTTTGGAGGTCTTTGCTTCAGAAATGGGGACGCCTGTTTCTGTCAATTCTCCTTTTGAAACAGCCCTCCCCTTTCAGCCTCCTCAATCATTGCAAAGTGATAAAGCTCTGCCTCATCAGTGATGTATTTCTTCTCTTTTTCTATTATGTCTTAACTATTACCTATCAGATTGTACATATGCACTTGCTAACTTTCACTGTTTGTATTGTTGAATAAACTTAGTTGCCTGTTAAGCTTGTTTGAAGGCATGTCATTGAAGCTTAAGATCTGAACCTAAAGTGAAAGTATTCTGTAGTCCGTAATCCCTTTTGATATACTTACTCTCAACAGAACTGGTTCAAAGGAGAATAACACACATACTCACCTGGGCATAGAAACCTATTTTAGCCTATACAGAAATAAAAAAGGGTGGGGATAAGAGAAGGGACGGAGAGGGAGAGTGATAGAAGTAAGGGCAGATTGTTGAGGCAGTGAACAAAAGTAAAACCCTTGTGAGGAGGGACTAGGTGAAAGATAAAAAAGAGAGAAGGATAAACAAGGGAAAAATAGGTGGGAGGGAAATATGCAGTTGGTTATCATAACTGTAAATGTGAAAGAAATGCATTCATCTACAAAATGAATGTGGATAACAGAATAGATTTAAAACCAGAATCTTACAATATGCTGTTTACAAGAAATACATCTTAAGTACAAAAGATACACATAGAATAAAGATAAGGGGCTGGAGCAGAATCTATTACACTTCAGCCAAAGCCAAAAAAAAAAAAAAAGAAAAAAGAAAAGCAGAAATTATGCTCTCAGGCAAACCCAAAGCAAAAACAGATCTAATTAAGAGAGATAAAGAAAAAGACTATACCTCACTAAGAGGTAGAACAGCCAACGATTGTGATTCTGCTTGTTTTTATCAATTACAGAAGTTTTCAAAATGGCTAATTTTTATAATACTGATGTTATGGTATACATTATTCTGGTTCTGCTCACTTCATTCCACATGAATTCATATAAGGATGCGTGTGTGTGTGTATGTGTGTGTCTCCCACTACCATAATGTTATCTTTCTCAGAAACCTTTCACAAATAACTGGACAAAAACAACAATTAAAACTTCACTTACACCACTTGTGTACTGCACAATTCTTTTCGTGTGACTGAAACTAAAAACATGTCTGTGGTTTCACACCTTCCCCTAAATTCCCTTCATTTACCTGCAGTTGGAAAGTTCCCTAAAAAACTATTATTCTTCAAGAAAATGACCTTATAATGAATAGTCTATAGGACTTTTGGAGACTAAACTAATGATTTAGGCATGATTTGGACTACATGATCAAGCAGGTCCTTTCCAACCTTGCAACTCTATGGTTCAAGTCATATGGCAAATTAAATAAACACTAAACTCCATTCACTCTGCTAAGTATTTTTAGTTCCAAAAGGCAACACCTTTTGCCATACCACAAAAAGCAGTATGTAAATAAGGCACCATTCTTACCTCCTCATTACATCAAATCTCCCAAAGTTTAATACCAGAAAACTCTTAGTTGGACTAACTCCAGGTAGAAGATGTCATTTCTTTTTCTTTTTATAGGCAACTGGGGTTAAGTGACTTGCCCAGGACCACACCACCAGGAAGTAGCTGAGGCTGGATTTGAACTCAGATGTTCTCGACTCCAGGGCCAGTGCTCTATGCCCTGTGCCATCTAGCTGCCCAAGATGGCATTTCTTTTAAAAATAATAAGACTTACTTCATTATAATGAAATGTTATTACAGAGGACATTACATTCCAATTGATACCTGAACATGAATCCCATAACATCATTCATGACAAGTGGTTATCCAGGTTCCACTGAAGATCCCCAGTAATGGGGATCCCATTAATTCCTAAAGCAGTCTATTTTACTGAAACTCACTTTTAATTTCCAGATGCTGCAGACTAGGAATTGTTTTCATTGTTTTAGAAGTTCTTTTGCAACGAATTAGGATGGCCTGCAAAGTGCTTTAAGTTTCTACTTTAGACTTTTTGCTAACCTTTACTCAAATCAGCAGTTTTGTTATAAAAGTTCTTTATAAAAGGAAAAAAATAAAGATGAATCTATCACATCTGCCATCTTTATACATGGAAAGTTTCTAAAGATTTTACTATGTACTATTTATTTTATCTTCAAATATGCATGTATGAAGCCATAGGCTATACTTTATCTCAAAAATTTAACTCAATTTCTTTTACTTACTCTGTATCAGCAGTGACACTGCTTAAAGCACAGTCTAACAGTCCAACTCGATTTCGGGTTCTAGGGTCCCAGCATTCAACTCTACCCTAAATAAGAGAAATAATCACCTATTAGAAAATCTGTCTTGCAATATCAAATATACTTAAGAGACTGTCATTAACACCACACCTCCCATAAACAAGTAAAAATATCCTTATGATATATAGTGAGCAAGGTCAAGACTAATTAATAAGAAGATAGAAGTTAGAACTTCACTAGAAAATCATATAATGGAACAGGGAAAGAAGCTTCTCATTCCAGAAGTACTACCAACTCACTTTTTTCTAACACCAAAGTTTTTAAACTTTTGTTTTCCTCACAATCTTGTGAGGTAGGTAATGAAATTATTATTCCCCAACTTGTAGATAAGGAAACAGAGGTTCAGAAAGGTCAAACTACTTGCTCATGATCACAAAAGATTCCATAATAACAAAGAAAAGAAATTCAAAGTTATAAAGTAGATGCATTGTTGAAGGTAAACTAAAAAAACAGCTCTTCTTATTGACTACTGAGGGTGTCTACATTCAAGTATTTTATTATTAAAAGCCAGTCTTCTGAATATTTACAAAAATAAAAATTAAATTATTTACTGCACTATACTTGACCAAGCAGTATCATCTAGAAATGGTAAAGCAGACATAAGAAGCTCTGATCTCAAGACCAAGACCTAGATCTGAGGCCCTGGTCTCAAATCTTACCTGTTCTATCGCCTGTGAGACCCAGGGCAAGTTATGCCCTCTCTCTGGGGGTAGGCTATGAATTCTTATTTCCTTTCTACCTCTAAAGCTATGATTCTAAGACACTTCACTTCTCTAAATACTAGTTTCCTCAACTGCAAAATGGGAACAATACAGTAGCTACCTCATGAGGTGATTGTGAGAAGAGCATTTTTAAAAATCAAACAAAAATGCAGGCTGCAAACTTTTTACAAAATATATGACTTTGAGAAAGAATTTTAAAACCCACTTTAATTTTGTCTGATCCACTGTATGAATATATTTGCTCTCATAGAATTAATCTAGAACTACCAAGTATCCAACACTATTCTTTCTTCATGACAGAAAAACTTCCATGCTCTAAGTGTTGTCCTTAAAATTTCTAATGAAAGAAAAATACATTACCAGCATGCAACTGAAGTCTTGTCTAGTCTATATTTCATTTACTCTGATATCTAAAACATATGTATGTACATACACATGCATGTACACACACATCCTCTAAGTAAATGTACATGTGTGGGAACTTGGAATAAATGTATCACCAAGGAAACTTCACCTGTTCCATAACACTAAACAAAAGTAGATATCAATAGTACTAGCAGACCACCTGCAAAAGTGCCCTACAAAGCCATACTGTATTTCTCTTAAAACAAAAACATAATACTGAAATGCTTACCTCTATTGTGCCTGTGGCAAACAAGCCATGCATGGGATTTATGTCACAAACATTGTTCTCTCTACAATAGTAAAGAAAAAAATGACTGTTAACACTCAGTTTTGGGGCATACAAAGCCCCTAAAAGATGAAAATTCTGTGGCATGAAGTCAGTTTGATGTACTATGCTTATTTACAAATGAGAAAGCAGATCACAAGAAGCTCATTGATGTGCTGGTGGTCTTTCTTTTTTGAACAAAAAGTATAAGGACCAAGGTCTTCTCATTCCTAAAAAAGCATTTTGTCTTCTACTCTATACTACCTCTAAGTAAATGGAGACCTAATAAAATATGAAGTTGTCAATGGCATGGAAGAGTTCAACATTCTATGAGACACTGTGAGAGACCAAGGAGAACTTCATGCTAAAATTATTAAAAAGGACAGTGTGGTACAGGGAAAAGATTATTAAATTACAGACACAAAACCCATATTCAAAACTCATCTCCTCTACTTAAACAGTAAGACTTTGGAGAAACTATTTAATTTTCCAAGATTTCATTTTCCTCCTCTGCAAAATGAAGGCATTGTAAAATATGACCTCTAAGGTCTCTTTCTTAGATTAAAGTCCTATGATCTTATTCTGAAAACAATTAAATGACTTAATCCTTGGTTGAAATTATTGTATATACAGAGTGTATAATACTTTTTTGTTAATGTACTCTGAAACTAATGTCTTTAAAAGGAGAAAACTATCAAATAGATGATCAAGTCAAGGTTGGGCTTCAATTCAGAATCCTCCCAAAGTAGTTTTAACAGAGAATACTTATATTCACATTTGGGAAATTCTCCTTTGCATGAAAAACAAAAGAATGCAGACCTTACAAAATGCTTGTCCCCTAATAAAGAATGCTGGATCTAGAATTTCAGGCTCTGTATTGAAATCCTGACTCTGTTACATTCTATCTAAGGGACCTTAATTAAATCACCACATGGCTTTAAGTCTCACTTTGCTCATTTATAATGTGAGCAGACTGAACTAGCTAAGTCTAAAGTTTCTTCCAGCTCCATAACTACGGGTGACTGACTCTACGAACCAAATCTGGTAACAAGTCAAATGCAAAATCTCTTCAACAAAATAATCAGGGCCATCCAAAGTACTGTGTGGATAATGCAAAAAGGAAAAAAAAACATTTCTGATTCTGACTATATTAAAATCCTTTTAAAATTAGAACTTGTAAGAAATAAAATATTTTTAGAAAATTTATATGGGCTTTTTAAATAGTCATTTTTTTAAACTTCCAATGAGAATATATTCCTTTGAATTAGCATAGCACACAGAATCCATAAGAAGAATGATCAAATTCCACCTTTAACTATTATATCAGTACAGACACTTGTTTTACGAATATGGGCAAGTCATTTAACCTCTCTAAGCATCAAGGAAATCTAAGACTAAATTCTAGATGGGTTGCAGTCTGTGCTACTATAAGGAGTCCCCATACCTAAGAATCACGGGTCCTTTGCCTTATGGACACTTGTAACCTAAGAAGTTTAACTTTTGGCTCCCTCTACAGGTTGAAATCAAGTACTACTTAAACTCACGCAGAATCTGTTTGGAGAGGATTCAGGTATCGTCCTTGTTCTAAATTTAACCGATAGACTTCAGAGCTAGGGAAGAAAAGCTACAGTTAATCATTTGATAAATTAAATCTACACAATTTTAAAACTAAATGTAAAACGGTAGGCCCTTTAGCCATCATAATGCCTTCATGACATCCCTTCATTAAAAATTAATCCTATATTCTAGAGGTTAATTAGCCCTTCCTGTGAATTTGCTTACAGAAAAGATTTTTTAAAAAAAATATACGCAGCACTTTAGTATAATAACTTCAAAATTAGTTCACAAAGAGTTTAAGAAATGAGATCAGCATAATGCTATTACCTTATCACACTGTGGATCTGGCTGGCTCAACTGATCAGAACACTATGCCAATTAAAGTCATAGGTTCAATCCCCACTAGAAACCAGTAATTTCATTCTATATAGATCTATGACCAGAGACTGAAATCCTAATTCAAATCAGTAATCCTGAAAATATACCATCTCAGTAACAAAGGAAACCAGAAAAAAACATGAAGGCAATGGAGGTAAGTAGTAGGAGAGCAAGAAAGTAAGGTTCAAAGAACACAATTAAGTGTACAGTGTACACTATTAAGTGCTTCTCAAAAGCACTAGCTCTGAAAACTGCTTCTACTGAGCTAAGTTTTTCTCCTAAAGACTCATTTCACTACTTCTCAAGAACAAACTTTATCCTGTATAATACTCACCTTTAGCATGACTTGGTTTTACCATGATATATGTAATCAGTCTCCAGTTTTAACATTAAGAAAAATAACCAATTAACTAGTAGATATTTTAATAAATGCTAACTGGGGATAGAGTAGAGGAAGTCCATTATATTAGGTTCAATACCTTGCACCAACGAAGTACAAATCACAGGATGGATAGTGATAAGAAAAATCTCTCCCAAACTTGGGTATTCTGGTTTTGTAATAAAAACCCGATTGTGAATGAAATTCAATATATCTGTCATTGTGCAGGAAGACAATCTGAAAAATATAACCAAAAAATTCATTTTGTTGGGTCTCTAAGCAGAATTTTTTCCATCAAGAATCTAGCATCATGTCTTGCACATAGGAATCTCTTAGTAATACTGTATTGAGTTAAATGGGAACAGATTCTTGAATTTATATGCTATATAGCAGAAATTTCTATACTCTTTACATCAATAAATCAACAAGTATTTATTCAACATCTACTCCATGGCATGCAATGTGCTAGATACTGGGGATAAAAATACAAAAAGAGAGCTCAAATTCTACCAGAAGAGAGAAGTGTACGTATGTATGTACGTACACACACACACACACACACACACACACACACACACTCCACAGCCAGGGAGAGATGGCCCTAGGTATCGGGAAAGGTTATCCTTGAGCTATATGTTGAAGAAACCAGGAATTCTTTGAGGTGAAAGTGAGGAGGGTAAACATTGTCATCTTGTAGGAGCGCCAACATTTCATGGCATGCCATGCATGAAGAACAGAAAGAAAACCAGCTTGGCTGAAGCATCAAGTATGGGAAGGGAAGAAATAGATATTGAGGCTAGAATCTTTGTTTGAGCCAGGTTGTGAAAGGTTTTAAAAACTAGAAACAGTTTTATTATCTTACACTTTTGAGTCAAAACTTCATAGTGGAAAAACATAAGCAGAGTATCCTCAATTCAGATTACACAAGCACTTTATAAAGCAGAAAGCTAACACTAATGAGTTGATTTAGCAACATATTTCAGTAAGCCAGTGCAATTAGATGACTACAAAGAAATAAATCAAAGCTAATTTAACTGTGTAAACCAAGAAGGTGATATATACAAATACAAGGTCTTTATGAAGTCTTTGTAAACTTTTAAACTCAGGTTCTTAATATGATGCCATTATTCTGTAAATAACATTCAACAATGGAAAGAAAATTTATGAGTTTGGTCAACACAGATGCACACAGTACATTCTTAATTTACAATTTGTAACAAATTTAAAAATAGCTCTCATGGAGCAAGACATTCATTTTTATAGTGTGGCAGACCGAACTTAGTCCATGTGAGGAATAATTAAATTTGTGCTACACTCATGTACAGATTATTTGTGTCATACTAATTAATAATCTATGTCACTAAAATGTAAACTTCTCAAAAGTACACGGTAATTTTAAGGATTTTTCATATCATTCACTTACGGTTGCACAAGTAAAGAAAAGTCACTCAAAACTTAAATGCACTTTTTTTTGCAGTAATCATTCAAACATCCTTACACAGATGTGGGTTTATTTTTTAAACTAGATTTGACAGACTCAGTTAATGAATTGGATTTTTTATCCTTTGTTTCAGAGTTGGCAGGGAGGTGGAGAAGGAAAAATGAGGTAATGAAAGTAACAAAATATATTAATAAAAATATTAAACTGAACTAGAAAAGGATATTAATTAATTAACTGCTTTTGTAATTCAAACGGTACTATTCTCTGTGCTCAATAAATATGAATTTCTAAGATCCTTTGACTTCAATGTAGAAAATGAACTGTCCTCCACAAGTGAATTTTCTCAATAATTAAAGCTTATCCTTTTAAATTGCAATTTTTTAAAATTTTGGTCACATAAGTTTCAAATCTTCTTTTAGATGTATTAAAATTTTCAAGATATTAACAAAAGCTGAAAATAGTAAACTTTAAAAATGTTTTGACAGGAACAAGGAAAAATTGGGCCTTCGGTGAATAAATCCAATGGTAAAAACAAATGTGGAAAAAATCTCCTACATAAGTTTACAAACTTAATACAATGTTCATTAAAATAGAAAGAGACTATTTTATAGAACTAAATAAAATGATAGCATTCAATATGGGAAAAATAAAGAGACATCAACAAGAAAGATGAAAATGAAAACTAATGATGGAAAGATTTACTCTGTCATTTTTCAGAATATACTAGAAGGCAATAATTATCAAAATCATGTTACCAGATGAAATTTAAAAAATAAAAGCAACAGAAGGCAGACATAGCACCAAGTGTATATTAAAGATAAGTGTTTAAACTCTAAAGTTACCACACTGGGGAATTATTATACAGTAAAAATTTATAGGAAAACTGGATAACAAAATGACAAAATTAACTTCTACCTAGAATATACCATCAAAAATTCCATCTGGGTTAAATGACCAATCATGGTCCCAACAAACAGACAATGAAGTACACCTTCTTTGAGTTCAGTACACAAGAGAAGGGGTATGAATGCAGTATATAGTATATACCTTATCAAATTTAGTCTTAAGACCAATTAGCTTTGCTTAAGTGTTTTAAGCAGGAAATGATTACCATGTAAAAAACAAATGGCACCAATAAAATTATTTAGCCATTAAAATAATTTGAAAATTGGATTAAGCATGAATATATTTATTTTAATTACAGAGGAGAAAATGTTTGACTATCAAACAGGTGAACAGAACTATTAGAAACAAAACAGCTTTAAAATAAGTTTTCATAGCTTTAGTGATATAAAAATCAAAAGGTTTTGCAGAGCATACAATAACATAACCATAAGGAAACAGACTGGGGAAAAGTCTTCAACTGATACATAATATATAACAAATATGGAATTAAAGGTCAAATATGATGGATAGAAATAGGACATATATAGCATATAACCAACAATTTGTGTGCTGGCAACACAGAGTGAAAGAGAAAAAGGACAGATGGTCACATACAGTTGAAGGAGTGACCTACAATAACCTCAGAAGGTATTGAAGTATATTTGAAATATATTAACAAATATATTCCAATGACTATATTATCTGAAGCAATGGGAACACCCAAAGGAAAGGGACTCTTTTGTTCATAAGACATTACATTTAAAATTCTATGAATCGTAGAGGTAATGTACTCTAATACCTTATTTTTACAGATGAAGAAATTAAGCTGAGAAAAGCTAAGTGACTTGCAGGGTGTGCATCCAGATTCTTTGACTTAAAACCCAGTGCACTTTTCTCTGTATCACATTACCCAAACGTAATCATTTAAAAGTTAATGTGGTTAAACATACCTTCGAATAATCATCAGATAATATGTCAAATGTCACAACTGAAAAACAAGAGGAAAAGTACATAATCACAAAGTATTCATTAATGAATCCAAAGGAAACAATAATATATACACATAGGTTGATATGTATAAAGACTTAGTGCAATTTTGAGCTTTAATAATTTAAATAAGAGCTTTAACAACTATATATACAGTATTAATAATATATGTACACAATATTCATATCACACATAATGTGAATATTATAGGTAATATATAAATCTGCATTTCACATTTAAATACTTATACTTGCATTTATACATATATACATACTTGCATATCAGGGTTACCATATTTCACCATATAATCATCACCACCTCGTAACTGTCCAGTTCAAAAAATTGCTTTATAACCTTTCATCACATTGCATGGTATAATTCTGTCCGTCATGATGCGTAAACAGAACAGCAATGTACTGCTCCCCCGCAGTGGCACTGCAAGCAGAGAATTCTCAGTACATACTCATGGTCAGTGCATTTCAGAAAGTCAACTTGCATGGTTTGTTTAGAACACTACAGTACTAACAGTACTGTCACTCAATTCAATGAAAAGCCATAGGCACAAGGGGAGCAGGTGGACAGGCAAAGATGACATGAGTAAGTCATGTGATATGGTAAGACTTGCATCTTTCCAATTTCAATGTATATTCACGAGTATTGCATGCATCCTGATCTTGCACCAAATATAGCTTAGTAATAAATGACTTTTAAGTAATACCAACACAATTTAAGAGGGGGGAGGGAGAGATTCACATAATAATCACACTCTACTTTTTTGCGAAAATTTGTCATAAAATCTGCAACAATTACATGATGAAATATAGTATCTATCTTAATTCATAAGTTATATAACTATAGGAGATCCAACTTCCTTCATAATAAAACCAGAATGAAATTTCCATTTTAATCATTTATACATTATATCAAATAGACTTCAAAAACTTCCACCACCAGAGAACAGAGCCAAGATGGTGGAGTAGAAGCAGAGATCCAACTTGAGCTCTTCCCCTAGACCCCTCAAAAAACCTGTAAAAAATGACTAAACAAATTCTAAAGCAACAGAAGCCACAGAATGACACTGAAGCAAATTTCCAGCCCAAGGCAATCCGGAAGGTCAACAGAAAAGGCTGCGGGAGCTGAACTGGAGCTGGAGCAGACTGAATTGCTGGGGGCTGCCAATCCACAAAGGCCACAGACAGCTTTGAAGGTGAGTGGGGTCTGAGAGAAGAGCGTGGTCCAATCCCAGCTCCAGTCTCATCCAGGTTCCAAGGAAATGGTAGCCACTCCTAAAGAGGCTTGCTGCTTATGGAGCCCTCCACTTAACGAAGAGTTCAAAAGTCAAGTGATTGGCTGGGAAGATGAGCTAACGGGAAAAGAAAAAACAGACTATAGATTCTTACTTTCTCCATGTAAAGGTATTTTCTTATGTCATTGGTGATGAGGAAAATCAAGGGATGCAACCAGAAGACAACAAAGTCAAGGCTCCTGCATCCAAAGCCTCCAAGAAAAATATACAATAGTCTCAGGCCATGGAAGAGCTCAAAAAGGATTTTGAAAATCAAATAAGAGAAGTAGAGGAAAAACTGGGAAGAGAAATGAGAATGAGGCAAGAAAATCATGAAAAATGAGTCAACAGCTTGCTAAAGGAGACCCCCCCCCCAAACATTCAGAAAAAAAACTGAAGATAACACCTTTAAAATTAGACTAACCCAAATGGCAAAAGAAGTTCAAAAAGCCAATGAGAAGAGGAATGCCTTAAAAAGCAGAAAGGTCCAAATGGACAAAGATGTCCAAAAGCTCACCGAAGAAAATAATTCCTTCAAAATTAGAATGGAGTAAATGAAAACTAATGACTTTATGAAAAATCAAGAAATTATAAAACAAAACCAAAAGAATGAAAAAACCAAAGTCAGCGTAAAGTATCTTACTGGAAAAACAAGTGACCTGGAAAATGGATCCAGGACTGATCCAACCATTCTGGAGAGCAATTTGGAGCTATGCCCAAAGGGCTACAAAAATATGCATACCCTTTGACCCAGCAATATCGCTTCTAAGACTATATCCCCAAGAGATCATAAAAATGGGAAAGCGTCCCACATGAACAAAAATATTTATAGCACCACTCTTTGTGGTGACCAAAAACTGGAAATCAAGGGGATGCCCATCAATTGGGGAATGGCTGAATAAATTATGGTATATGAATGTAATAGAATACTATTATGCTATAAGAAATAATGAACAGGAAGACTTCAGAGAGGCTTGGAAAGGCTTATATGATCTGATGCTGAGTGAAAGGAGTAGAACCAGGAGAACTTTGTGCACAGCAACGACCACAGTGTGCGAGAGTTTTTTCTGGTAGACTTGGAACGTCATTGCAATGCAAGGACTTAAAAAAATTCCTACTGGTCTTTTAAGGCAAAATGCCTTCCACATCCAGAGAAAGAACTATGGAATTCAATCACAGAATGTAGCAGATCCTTTTTGTGTGTGTGTACTACATTTTGGTTTGTTACATGATTTCTCCCACTCATTTTAATTCTTCTACACAGCATGACTATACTGAAAATGTATTTAATAAAAATGTACATATAGGACCTATATAAAATTGCATGCCGCCTTGGGGAGGGAGGGAGGGAGGAGGGAAGGCAAAGAAAATCTAATTTATATGGTAGGGATTGTAGAACGCTGAAAATAAATAAAATTAATTAAAAGTTTTTTAAAAATGGACCCAGGAGAGATAATTTAAAAATTATTGGAGTACCTGAAAGTCATCTTGAAGAAAAGAGCCTAGATATCATCTTTCAAGAAATTATCAAGGAAAACTGTCTTGATATTCTAGAACCAGAGGGTAAAACAGAAATGGAAAGAATCTAGCAATCACCTCCTGAAAGATATCCCAAAAGGAAAATTCCTAGGAATATTGTAGCCAAATTTCAGAGTTCCCAGGTCAAGGAGAAAATATTACAAGTGGTCAGAAAGAAACAATTCAAGTATTGTGGAAACACAATCAAGATAACACAAGATTTAGTAGCTTCTACAGAAATGGATTTGATGGCTTGGAATATAATATTTCAGAGGTCAAAGGAGCTAGAATTAAAATCAAGAATCACCTACCTACCAAAACTGAGTATAATACTTCAAGGAATAAATGGAATTTCAATGAAATAGAGGACTTCCAAGCATTATTGTTGAAAAGACCAGAGCTGAAAAAAAAATCTGACTTTCAAATACAAGAATCAATAAAAGGTAAACAGGAAAGAGAACCCATAAGGGACATTAAAGTTTCCCTTAAAGGAAAAATGATATTTGTAACTCATGAGACCTTTCTCAGTACTAGGGTAGTTAGAGGGAATATGTATACATGTATACGTGTGTGTGTATGTGTATCTATGTATGTGTGTATATGTGTGTGCATGTATGTGTGCACGTATAAAGAGACAGACAAACAGAGGGCACAGCATGAATATGAAGGGATGATATCTGAAAAAGAAAATTAAATGTTGAGAGAAATGCACTGGGAGAAAAAGAAAAGAAGAGGTAGAATGTAGTAAATCATCTCACATAAAAGAGGCAAGAAGGAGCTTTTATAAGGGAAGAGGGGGAAGATGAGAGGGAATAAGTGAGCCTTACCTTCATGGGATTTGGCTTCAGGAGGGAATAACATACACACTTAAAACTAGGTATGGAAATTTATCTTACCCTACATGACAGTAGAGGGGCAGGGGATAAAAGAAGAGGAATAACAGAAGGGACAGCAGACTGGGGGAAGGGGTAATCAGAAGCAAATACTTTTATAGAGGCCAAAGGAGAGAACAGAATAAATGAAGGGAAGGAAAGGATAGAGGAAAATATAGTAAGTCTTACACAACATGACTGTTATGGAAGTGTTTTGCATGACTACATATATATAACCTATATTGAATGACTTGTCTTCTCAATGGGGGTGGGTGGGGAGGAAGGAAAGGGAGAGAAAGTATAACTCAAAGTATTTAAAAATGAAAGTTAAAAACTGTTTTTACATGCAACTAGGAAATATGACATATAGACAATGGGGTATAGAAATCTATCTTGCCCTACAGGAAAATAGAAGTGGATTCAGGGAGCGGGGGTAATAGAAGGATAGATTGGAAGAAAGGGAAACTAGAACACATGTTGTCCTGGAGTAGGGGGAGAGGTGAGATGGGAGAAAATTTGAAATTCAGAATTTTGTAGAAGTGAATGTTGAAAACCGGGAATAAATAAATTTCATTAGAAAAAACAACATCCCATCACCCAAGTAGATTCCTAAATCAGTATTACAAAGAATGGTACTCTCAAATGTCCACTTGGGTATCATGTCAATTAAACAAGCAAGTTCATATCATTTCACTTCTCTTTATTTTTCTGGTTCTTTTTCATTTTTAAAGGCAACAGATCAACAGAAAGGGGGATTTCTCTGCACTTAATAGCATTTTACACAATCATCAAATGCCAAATGAATAGGAATTTTGACAAGTGAATCAGCTGTTATCTCCAATTCCAATAATTTTAAATCCTTCTAGAAAAACAAGAATAAAATAAGTCATTAGAATATGGCTTCAATTCTTTAGCCATACTTTCTCTCTCTTCCTCCAACACCAGGCAGATTTACAGTTTCTTATTTCCATTGAAGACAGTCAGGCAGGAAAGTAAGTAAGCAAGCAGTGTAGACAAACATTAATCATTAGTATCATTACTTCACTCACCATCTGAATCCAAGCACCTTTCAAATTTCAAGGATAACTGATAGGTGTCATAGCATCGAACTCGTGGCTTATATGTACCTATAACACAAAATTAATACAATATAAAAACCAAATTGCATACATTTTCTTGCAAAGAAAAAAGAGCATGATGACATTAGTATTTAATCATCTAATGACAAGATGGAAAAAGGCAGGTCAGCTTCCTATTATCAAAATGAAAACTATTTACACTCTACAGTTACATGTTTTCTTTTATTGTCCCACAGACCCTTAGGAATCTTTCATTTCTGGACCCTGTGTGCCCAGGAAAGTTCTTACTGCCATCACCCTTCCTGTGCAGAGGAAGGTGTTCCATCCCTCTACACAGCATACAACTTAAGCCAGCTCAATTTCTGCCACCTTTTCTAATGGAGTTTTATCCAGTTTTAAATTATCAGTACTACTATGACATTTTATGAGTGTCAACAATTATGGAGTTTTCAGCTCCCTTTTTAATGTTAATTATTCTAATCTTATTTCCATTTGAAAATTTTTTTAAAAGTATGCAAACACTAACAGAGTACTGGGTTCTACTATCTGAAATTATAATATTTAAAAAGCCTAAAATTCCATGTAGATTAGATTTATAAATTTTAACTTTACCAAAAAAAAGCAACACATATAAATTACCATACCAACTAGCACACAACATCAACAATCTTTATTTTCATTTAGAATTAAGACATTGTGAAGAAGCAGATTAAGAGAGTGGGGAAAAACAGAGAACTGGGGATTAGAAGATCTCAGTATTAGTCTTTAGTTTGGCTATTTCCCAGTCATGTGACCTTGGGCAAGTTGTTAATCTAATCTCAGGTTCAATTTCCTCACCTGTAAAATGGGAATGAGATTATATTAAAAAAAACTATTTATTAAGCAGTTGGGACTATATTCTACTGGGGGAAAAACCATATCTGCCCTGTCTACCGCACAGGGTTCTTGTGAGGGTAAAGTAACAATGTGAAAATATTTTAAACTATAATGTGCCCTACAAATGAGAGGTAGAAAAAACCGTAATACGGTACCTAGCACAAATGATGATCACATGTATATAGCTTATACAATACCAATAGGAAATTTAAGGGTGGAAAAAAGGATGAGAAAATGAGTGGTTTTACATCTTTTTACAGAACTAAATACTGCATGCTAAAAAAAAAACTAAATAAATCCATACTATAAACTAAAAAGAACATCTAGTGATACCAAAAAAAAAATGTTACTAATAAAGTGTGTAAAGGCTGACAAAGGTGAGGAAAAGGGATCTCAGAATGTATTGTTGTAAACAAAAAAGGTGACCAAGAAAGTACCAAGAACTATCAACTCATACGCCTACTCTTCTATATATTTAAAATTTCTATGAGAAAAATCTAAGATAAAATAAGATAAAAAGACCAACCTTCATAAAGGAATATTAAAAAGTGATAGTTAACGCTTTTAAAAGTTTCATTTCTACCATTTCAAATTGAATAGTCAAAGATAAGGCATTTGGACAACCATTTGTAAAACTGGATGACCTGATCACTTCACCCAGATTCTTGACTTTCTGAAGTTACGACCTTTGATCTTTGTCTCCTTTTAGAAATAATTCATGTGCTTGGTCTTCGTGAATCAAAATGAAAGTTTATGTATGTATATATAATACATTCCAGGTCAAATAAGGCAGAGAAAAACATTTTCATGGATTTTCTACATAATTAAAAATGAGATAAATATTTTTTCTATTATGTTATTATGTAGTATTACTATGTTATTATGTAGTGGTTAGAGTGCTGGACTTAAGAGTCAAGGTGACCTAGAGTCAAAGTCACCTTTTAACACTTAATAGGTATGTGATCAAGGGCAGGTCATTCAAAAGGTGACCTGGGGTCAAAGCCACCTTTCAACACTTAATAGGAATGTGATCAAGGGCAAGTCATTTAAGAGTTCTGAACCTCTGTTCCCTTCTCTATAAATTGGAGATAACAATACAGGAATAATACAATTAATACAATTACAGGCTTGTTGTGAGGAAGGAAAGAAATACGTTTTGTTAAAGGGTTTTAAAGATTTTTAAAGCATCAAAAAAAAAGTGATACTCCATAATAAAACCACATCATTATCATACAAAATTGACTTCATAGAATATAAGATCCCACTGTGTTTACTGTTTATTGACTATAAAAATAATCAATTAATAACCATTTGTTATGTGATTATTAGATGCCAGGCATGCACTAGGGAGATAAAGAAAAAAAATAGTCTGGATTTGATTTCATAAAATGTTAAACTACTTTGGTGTGTCTCTTCCAACAAGGGAAATTGTATGTGTATGTCACACAAGATTCCTTGAAAGATATGAAATAATCCAGTTCAAAGATCCTCAGATTATTAATATCAACATATAAAACAGGCAAAGTATGCTCATTAAAGCTCATCAATGTATGCTCAAGAAGCATTTATTAAGCGCCCATTGCATGCCAGGCACTATGTAGGAAACGGGGATAAAACAAAACAGGCACAACTTTCATAGAGCTGACATTCTATCAAGCAGCTCACCATAGTCAAAGGAGATCCAGTTACAGACCCATTCCAACAGTATAGCCTAAAAAGACAGTGCAAACAAATAATGCTTCTAGCCCATCATCATAGGAGTTAATTAACAGACAACATTAAAGGAGTTAATTAATCCAAATTTCTCCCTAAAACAAAGGTTGAAGTTTGCTGGTGGCAACTTATATGTTTCTAAATTACAGAAAACTACAAGCTATATAGAACTGATATTACATCATTCAAATGTCACAGGAGAAATGCATGATGGGCAGGTAAAGCTTAAGTACCTTCTACCATTGTTATATAAAAGGTGCAAAATGTAAAGGATGAAATCAAAAGAAACGCACAATTTAAAAAAAAAAAAAGATGAACCTGTCATGTCATGTAGCCACAGTGACAGGTAAATTGAAAGACTACTGGTATGCTCCACTAATGGGCAGCTAGATGGCACAGTGGATAGAGTGCTGGGCTTAGAGTCAGGAAGACCTGAGTTCAAATCCAGCCTCAGATACTTCCCATGTGACCCTGGTTAAGTCACTTAATCTTGTTTGCTTTAGTTTCCTTATCTACAAAATGAGCTGAAGAAGGAAATGGCAAATAACTCCACTATCTTTGAACTTCACACATTCTCCTGAATGGGGTCATGAAGAACTGGACACAATGAAAACAACTGAACAACAACATGGTCTACTGACATATACTTGAAATGTTAAGAGAATATCAAGAAAGTCTCTAGCATATGGGACAGACTCCCTCACCCCCATGATATACTTATGGTCAGGGGTCACATTAGATAAGAAGGTATGAAAGGGAAATGGGGAATCTGCAGGATACTTTGCAGGGAAGGCGTAAGTGAACAAAACAATCTCAGTTTTAGCTACAGTGGTAACTCCAATCTGAACCCATCCAACAGAACCATCAAAAGCTACTCAGTCAGATAGTAACTAGGACTGAAACTCCAGCAAAGCCCCTTCTCTGTAACTGGCTAGATTCTACCAGGACTCTCTAAATTGCATCCCAAAGGCAAGCTAAATAGTTTACTCTAATTAGGCTAGTGATAGAAGAAGGCACCTATAGAGGCCACTATTTTTTTCAGGGTATTTACCAGGGCTTCCCACTGTTTCTAGAAACAACTTATCAACATTTAATAAAATAATTCTTTTTGCTAACATGTTGTAGTGCTTGTTGACCTAAAGTGCCCATGACTCAAACCCAGGTTTTCCTTAGGCTACAACTATGATCTGCACTGTAAAAGGAAATATCTACATCTATAAGATCACAGATCCGCTGGAATACTGTGATAAATTCTTTTTTCAAACATGAGTGCTCTTCAACATATGCAAGCTAAAATCCTAAAAAGTTGTTGGAGGTGGGTGGAGCCAGGATGTCTAGAGTAGAAAGACGCATACACTCTAGTACTTTCCCCACAGACCACAAAATACCTGTAAAAAATTACTCTCAACGAATTCTAGAGCAGCAGAAGCCATAGAACAACAGATGGAAAGAGGTTTCCAGCCAAAGGTAACCTGGAAGGCCAATAGGAAAGGTCTATCTCAATAGATGCTGAGCAGAGCTGAGTCCAGGCCTGGCCACGCATCACAAGGAGGAACAAAACTGGAACAGGCCTCCAGGGCGGGAGGGTCCCAGATACCTCAACCCACAAGCCACAAAGAAAGTTCCAAAGGTCAAGGTTGGAGGGCTTTCCCAGCTGAGCTCAAGGGGAAGGGGTTCCTCCATCAATAGACTCAAGCAATGGCAGAGGTGCAGCAACAGACTGCAGGCAGCTACGGTGGCCAGGAAGAAACCTCGGTCCATTGTCCAGGCAGCTCAGCTTAAAGCCTCTGACAGTAGGAAGCAGCTGATCTAAACTTCAGCCCTGAGTGACGGCCCCACCCCCACACAAAGCCCAGGGGAACTAAGCAACTGAGTCAAATCTCTTGACAAAGGATTGAGAAGTCAAGTAACTGGCTGGGAAAATGACCAAAAAAGGGAAAAAAAATAAGACCATAGAAGGTTACTTTCTTGGTAACCAGGTGTCTCCTCCCATCCTTTCAGATGAGGAAGAACAAGGCTTACTGTCACAGGAAATTAAGACCCCTGCCTCCAGGGCCTCCAAAGTGAACTTAAACTCGACTCAGGCAATGAAGAGCTTGAAAAGTGAGTTAGCAGCTTGCTAAAGGAGAACCAAAAAAATGCTGAGGAAAATAACACCTTTAAAAAGAGGCTAGCTAACTCAATTGGAAAAAGAGGTCCAAAAAGCCAATGAGGAGAAGGAGGCCCTAAAAGAAGAATTAGCAAAATGGAGAAGATTCAAAAGCTCACTGAACAAAACAGTTTGTTGAAAGAGAGAACTGAGTTCAAGGAAATGAATGACTATGAGATAAACCAAGCAGTTAGAAAACAAAACCAAAATTTTGAAAAAATAGAAGATAATGTGAAACATCTAATTGGAAAAACAACAGACCTGGAAAATAGATCCAGGAGAGACAATTTAAAAAATTATGGGACTACCTGAAAGCCATGATCAAAAAATGAGCCTAGACATGAAATTATCAAGGAAAACTGTCCTGATATTCTAGAACCAGAGGGCAAGGGCAAAATAAATATTAAAAGAATCCACTGATCACTTCCTGAAAGAGACCCAAAAAGAGAAACTCCTAGAAATATCGTGGCCAAATTTTAGAGTTCCCAGGTCAAGGAGAAAATATTGCAAGCAATTAGAAACAATTCAAATATGTGGAAATACAATCAGAATAACACAGGATCTGTCATCTTCAACATTAAGGGATTGAAGGGCTTGGAACAGGCCATTCCAGAAGTCAAAGGAACTGGGATTAAAACCAAGAATCACCTACCCAGCAAAATTGAGCATAATACTTCAAGGGAATAAATGGTCATTCAATGATACAGAGGACTTTCAAGAATTCACAATGAAAAGACCAGAACTGAAGAGAAAATGTGACTATCAAATACAAGAATCAAGAGAAGCATGAAAAGGTAAAGAGAAATCATAAAAGACTTTCTAAAGCTGAACTGTTTACATTCCTTTATGGAAAGAAATATTTATAACTCTTGAACCTTTTCTCAGTAGTTGGGCAGGTGGAAGGATTGTACCTAAACACACATGCACGCACACTCACACACGCACAGAGCGTATAGGCTGTGTTGAATCAGAAGGGATGATAAACACACTCAAAAAATAAATAAAATAAAAATTAAGGGGTGAGGGAGAAAAATGCTGGGAGGAGAAAGGCAGAAATAGAATGGGACAGACTATAACTCATAAAAGAGAGAAAGAAAAATCTTGTTCAATGGAGGAGAAAAGGGAGAAGGGGAGAGGGGAAAAGTAAAACTACTCTCACATATGGCATGAAAATCTATCTTACGCTACAGGAAAGTAGGAGAGGAGGCAAGGGAATAAAAAAATATAGTTAGTATTACAAAACATGATTATTATGGAAGTCTTTTGAAAAATGACACATATTTAGTCTGTATTGAATTTCTTTCCCTCTCCGTGGGGACGAGTAGGGAGGAAGGGAGGTAGAGAAGTTGGAATTCAAAATATTAGAAACAAATGTTGAGAATTATTATTGCATACAACTGGGAAATAAGAAACACAGGTAATGGGGATATAGAAATTTATCTTGCCCTATAAGAAAAGAGAGAAGATGGGAATAAGGGAAGGATGGGGTGTGATAGAAGGAAGGGCTCATTGAGGGATGGGGTAATTAGAATGCAAGGTATTTGGGAGTGAGGAGAGATGGGGAGAAAAATTGGACAAGTTACAAAGTGATGTAAAAGCAGTTAGTATTAAAACAAATGAATGAATTAATTATTGAGACTAAATAAGAGACATCTTTAGTTTTGGGGGAAAGCATTTTAGTCTAAGTTTCCTAGAGATAGGTAACCTCAGATAAAACTTGGCATTGACGGAAAAGTTAAAAGTTTTAATGGTAAATTTGATTTTATGATTGTTATTTAATCAGGAACTAGAACATGTATAGAAAGGCATATAAACCACTGAAGACTTGCCTCAAAAGATGTTCCTTAGCCAATATGAAATTATAGTCATATCTGAAACCTGGTCATTGGAACTTGCTATTTTAAGATTCTATGAGACTATTAACTGATTGTTCTTCTGAGTCTAACTCAGAAGTATGGTATGGATAGCAAGAAAGGTGGTCTGAGCCTCCAATCCATGATGCCAGTAAGCCTGTGAGATGCTGGTATGAACTGAAAAACGTGATCTCATGGGAAAGGTGGGAGAGCAGCTGTTCAGCCTGGGCTAAGGTTGGATTCTCCTGACTCAATTTCCCCACTGATACCTGGCAGACTTTAAGCCTGACTGAATGCAAGTTGACAATCTACTCTGCCTGGAAATGACATGAAGTTGGGGAGATATTGTTTCCCTGCAATATCCCTACTCTTAGTGGCAATTTCCTACAGTCAAAAGGTTTGTAAGCTTAACACCAGATATATTAAATTATAGATTGTTGGTAGGGGAACATCCGAGGTTAAGTCTAAAATCCAACTATTAGGCTTAGGACTTTAGACCCACAACAAGTTAGGGTCCTTTAATTCTTAGTAATAGTGTAGAGACAATTAGGTCAAGGGCTTATGAAGTTAGCATACATAGTTATTATTTGTGTCTCGGTTGCTTAATGTTTAAAAAAAATTCGTTTGTGGTCTATATTGTAAATGCTTTAAAAGACGAAGCACCTGAACAAAAGCTGGAATTGTTTTATGTGATATGAACTGTGTTAAAAATGAAAAATAAAAAAAAATAAAATAAAAATAAATTTTCTATTTCATAGCCCCGCCACCCCCAAAAAAAGTTGTTGTAAACTGAATTCTATATACCTAACTTGTTTTCCCACTAGTGTCCATTAGGTTATAAATGTTAATAATCATGGTGATAAGCTTAAAGAAACAAGACTATAATTATTACTTGTGTTTGTATAAAATACATTAAAGTTTGGGTCAAAAAGAAAATAAAGTTTGGGTCAAAGTATATTAACGAAGATAGTTGTGGTGAGAGCATATTATCCTAAAGGTCTGCCCTGATCAGGCTAAACTAGTTGTTACTTAGTTAGACTAAGGGACTGATGATTCAGAGAACCTCTGCTGCACTTAATACAAGAGCTAGAGCACAGTTTCCTCACTCCTCTTTCAGTCTTCTGTCATGTCAACAGCATGTTCAATACTGGCAGAGGGAAACTAACCTTTGCTGAATCAATGTTACCTTTTCACTGAATATTCTAGCCCTGTTCTGAATGGCTTTCCCCTGCTATAGCTAAGTTAATCCCCTTTTGTTAGTTGTAAGATGGGTAACTAGAAATAAACATTTTTGGGAAGGGACAAGGTTAAATGAGGGAATAAAAAAACAAGGGGGGATAGAGTGGGATAGAGGGCAATATAGTTAGTATTATACAACATGATTATTATGGAAGTCATTTGCAAAACTACACCAGCCTATACTGAATTGCTTGCCTTCTCAATGGCAATGGGTGGGGAAGACACAAGAGAAGTTGGAACTCAAAATTTTAGGAACAACTGCTGAATATTGTTCTTGCACACAATTGGGAAATAAGAAATACAGGTAATGGGGTATAGAAATTCATCTTGCCCTATAGGACAAAAGAGAAGATGGGGATAAGGGAAGGAAAGGATGTTAGAAGGGAGGGTAGATTGGTGGTAGTGGTAATTAGAATGCTCAGTGTTTTGGGCTGGGGGAGGGGAGAGATGGGGAGAAAATTTGGAACTCAAAATTTTGTGGAAATGAATGCTGAAAACTTAAAATAAATAAATTTAAGAAAAAAATTTAAAAAGGAAAAAGAAAAGAACTGAACAAACAAAAAAAAAGGTCCAGAATATCAAGGGAATTAATGAAAGGAAATGCTGGCAATCATCAAAACCATTCGGTACTGGTTAAGAAAGAGGGAGTAGGTCAGTGGAATATATTGGGTATATATGACAGAGTAGTCAATGACTATAGCAAGTCTACTGTTTGATAAACTCAGGGACCCCAACTTCTGAGATAAGAACTCACTATTTGACAAAAACTGCTGGGAAAACTGGAAAACAGAGTGATGTAAAACTGGGCAAAGACCAATGCCTGACACCATACACTAGAAGGACGTGAATGGACAATCTCAGGACCTGCACTCAATACAAATACATGATGCATAACATCCCAAGTTCACTGGCACATCACTAATGGGGGGAGGGGAGACACAAAACAAAAACAAAAAACGAGGAAATAATGCCATGCCTATACATTGTAGCATATGCTATGTTTATTGTATTGAGTTATTATATAGTGAGGGACAGTCCTCACATGAAATATCAATGAGATGATAAATGTAAAACACCTGATAAAAGATTCAGTCTTAAAGTTAGAAGAGACCTCAAATGTTTTCTAGTCCAAACACAATCTGAAACATAGTATTTCCATAATGTCCTGAACAATTGATCACACAGCCCCTAATTAAAGATATTTAGTGACAGAGAATTCGTTACCTCTCGAGGTTTACCCATTCTATTTTTTGGACAACTACAATTACTGGCAACTTTTTCCTTGTAATTTCCTAAGATGTGCTTAAAAATTAAAACTATAACAATAACCATCAAAATGACTATCATTAAAGTATATGTAAAAGTGACTATTTTTATTACATTTTTTATAAATGGATAAAACATTACAACTTACCAGTTGCTAAAATATACTGTCCATCTTTTGACACTTTAATAGTGGTGCTAACTGTGGGCATTTCAAAATCCTGGATAAGCTCAATTCTCCTCCGAATATCTACAGAGACAGACCAAGGAAAAAAATTTAATGAACCAATGCATGAAATTCATCAGGTACTTACTTGTTCTATAGGAAAAAGAAAAAAAATCCCTTTTCCATATACAAAGTGTTCACATCAAAAGCTACCAACTGCCATATCATTCTCAGCCCACCAGTAAGCAATCCCAAATTGTCTCCTCCATTAAATAAGAATGACTACTGGGTTTTTTTTAATCTCTGTACTTTGTGTACTTGCACTTTTTAATTTCCCATCTCAGAAGTGACAAACTTTAACTCTCAAAAAGATCTCTACAAAGAAAGCCTCCAGAGTATTAAAGAATGAAGAGAAAGAGAAAAGTACAATAAATTTAACCTACTACCACTAGACTGAAAGGAATACAAACTTATTAGAAAATCTGCCAAAATTTTGTTTCATGTGACCCTGGGTCTTCTTTATTTTGGGTATAAAGAAACAAACAGAAAAATATTTGTTTATTTCTAAAGAACTTTTAACTCCTGTAAGAAAATAGTCAACACTTCCTTTTGGGCATGTCACTACTACCAATTTAACTCAGATTAGCACAGGTTAAAATCTTTAGGGAAAAGAAGAAAAGTAGACCCATCTGAGAAACTAGGGCACTGATTGATACCTACACTTATCTATACAAATTTTTCTTCCCCCCAATACATGTTTACTATTGTGTATGTTCACAATGTTATAGTGGGGCAAAATCAGAAAGATTTCCTGTGGGACAATGGGAAAGATATAAAGATGCCACAACTAAGGTCAGTTAGTCAACATGCCCTAATTAGGTGTCAGGTACTATGTTCAGCAATGGAAACAAAAAGAAAGGCAAAAATAAGCGCCTGCTTGTAAAGTTAATGTAAGATTAATGGGGGTAGGGGGGTGGGGGTGGGGTGTTAAGAGTTAAAGATCTTCCCTGACCATTAAGAGGCCTCAGACACCTTTTGTTAATTTCTAATGAGGCACAGGTCAAGAGTACATATACTCTGAGGTGCAATTTTGCTTTGGGGTTCATGTTTTGGAAGAGAGATCATGTGCTAGATGAGACTCTAGGCAGCTGTTTTAAGAAGCCCCCCAGCTTTGAGGGCACAGATATTGGTGCTTCTATCTTTGTTAACAATATATGTATTGTCTATGGTCAGACAGTTGGGAGCCTTGTCTGTTGGTCTTTCTAATTGTAACTTGTTTGTATTTTCTTTAAAGTTCATGGTGCTGACTTTTCCCCCTGAACTATGTGAATGATATAATGTGCTTGACTAAAGTGAATGCTGACCCTCCCCCCCCAAAAGTGACTTTCTTTTTAGAAAAACAGATTTAAGAACCTATACAGCAGGCCTTGTGTATATAGGGAGCAGTATAACTTTTATGTTATACTGCTCTCAAGGAGGTCACAGTCTAATAAGGGAGATAACAATGGTTAAATAAGATCTATACATGGTCATTTGGAGGTCATTTATTAGGAAAGACACTAATATTAATGAAGTTCAGGAAAGGCTTCCTGCAGAAGATGGAAATTTAGCTAAGAATTAAAAGAAATCAGGAGGCAGAGAAAGCATTTTCTCTGGGGGACAGCCAACGAAAATACAGGGAGTCAGAGATGGAGTATCATGTGCAAGGAGCAGCAAGGAGATCAGTGTCACTGTATCATAAAATATGTGAAAGGGAGTATGAGAAAAACAGTAAGCTGGGAAAGGTCAAATTATAAAGGGTTTTCAGAGTTAAACTGGATTTTATATATGATTTTAGAGGTAAAAAGTACCATCACTTTGGTTGTCAAGTGGAAAATGAAATGGAATGGGAACTCTAGTGGAGACCAACCAGAATTCAATTTCAACAGTCCAGGCAGGTCTGAATTGATGAGGGTCTGCACCAGGCAGGTGGCAATATTTGGGGAGAGGACACAAATACAAGAGACGTACAAGAGAAGGTAGAAACAATAGAACTTGGTAAGAAACTGGAAATGGAGTAGTGAGTGTGAGGATTCAAGGATGACACCAAAATTGAGAGCTTAGATGGTGGTACCCTTAACAGTAACAGGAAGTTTAGAAAAGGAAAGAGTTTGGATGGAAAGAAAAGTTCAGTTTTTGACATGCTAAGTTTTAGATTTCTACAGAACATCCAGGTTAAAATTTCCAAAGGCATTTGCTGATGTCTGGACTAGGACTGGATAAAAAGATAAGAGAATCATCAGCATAGAGAAAATAGTAGAATCCATATAAGCTGATGAGATCTCCAAGAGAAAAAAGGATAGGAGGAAAAGAGGGAAGAAAGAATGGTCAGTCAGCCAGGAGAACCAAAAGAAAAAGAAGAAAGAAAACTAGCAAAAGAGAAGAAAAGTGAAGTCTAGAGTGAAGAGAATATCTGGGGGGAAGGTCATTAACAGTATCAAAGATTGCAGAGAGGTCAAGAAGGATAAGGACTGAGAAAAGGCCATTAGATTTGGCAAATAAGTGATCAATGGTAACTTTGACCAGTTTGAGCAGTTTCAACTGAATGACAAGATCAGAAGCTAGACTAAAGAGAATTAAGAAAAAAAGTGAGAAGAAAAGAAATGGAGGCACATTTTGATTGTAGATGGCTTTGTCAAGGAGTTAGGCAATCAAAGGGAAGAGAGATAGATATAAGACAAGATCTAGCAAGGACGAATGTATCAAGTTGCTGTGTTTTTTTTTAAGGAGGAGCTGTATGGAAACGGCTAGCAAATAGGGAAAGTAAGGATGATTTTTAATCTGCACCAGAAGAAAACTATCCATGTCACTAATATTATTATAACAGCAATGACAACAAACTAAAATTCCAGAAGAAAAATACAGAGAATAAAAGTGGTCAGAGAGGTCCAAAGAAGTAAACAAAATGTCAGACATTTTAAAATAAATAACAGTTTTGAATTTATGGTTTTATCTATACTCACTATTTTTAATTTTTTTTCCTGATAGTTACTAAGTTATAAAGAGAGCATGAAGTAGTAAATAGAGAGTTAACCTCAAAGCCAGTAAGATCTGCATTCAAATTATGCTTCTGACATGTAGTGGCTATATGATCCTTGGCTAGTCACGTAACTTCTCAGTGATCTAGGGAATTCTCTAACACTATAAGATGTTGGTAGTAGTAGTTTCTGCTTTTGGGAGTTCTCTATCCCATTTGAAATTACAGGCTGAATCCCTATCCCTCATAAAGAATAATAAAAATTTATCAAAATGAAGTACTGTCATTATAATATCAAACATGGGATTCAAAATACTTCAACTCTCCATACCCCTATATCACAAACATTACCATGTTCCTCAATAAATGCTTGCTGAAAAAGTGAGGCTACTATACTCTAAATAAGGAACTCAAGAGTTTAAACCTGAAGTAGGAAATCTGAAGTACTCAATCACAAAAAGAGTACATGGATGGATATTTTTTTCCAATGACACTGAAAAGATTGCACTTGAAAGTTTCAGAATAGAAGAAATAGAACTGAATATTATCAAATATTATTAGACAATTTTCATGGTACTTTAATTTCCAAGCTTGGTACTAAATCCTCTTTGTATTTAAAACTATGATACTATGTCTTTTAAAAAAAGCTTTTTTACCTAGAAAGACCCATATGAACTGATGCTAAGTGAAGTGAGCAGAAACAGGAGAACAATGTACACAGTAAAAAAAGCAAGACTGTGCAATAACCAACTCTGACAGACTTAGTTCTTCTCAGCAATGCATGATCTAAGACAATTTCAAAAACTCATGATGGAAAATCCACATCAAAAGAAAGAACTATATGAGTGTGAATGCACACTGAGGCATAATATTTTCTTTTAATTCTTTTTTTCTTCCTTGTGTTTTTTCCTTTTTGTTCTGATTCTTCTTTCATAATACAACTAATATAGAAGTATGTTTAATATGATTATACATGTATAGCCTAGATCAGATTGCATGCTGTCTTGGGGAAGGGTAGGATAGGGGAGGAGGGAAAATTGAGAACTCAAAATCTTATGTTAAAAACTAAAAAAAAAAAAAAAATTAATCTTAAAAAAAGTAAAGAACTATTGATTCTTTGAAATTTAAGATGCAGAAAATGGAATCCACTAGCAGTTTAAATGAAAATCTATCTTATGGTGTTAATGCTAGGCAAACTAATTTATTGTGATTATCTTTGAAAAAAAAAATAGGACTCCACTAATGTAAGAAAAAAACCAAAACTTTTTAAACCTCAGCCTCCCCAAAAAGGAGTCCCCAAAAAGTAAAAACAATCAATCTGAAGGAAATCTCTGACATATGGCAAAGAATAATAATGCAAAAAATCTAAGGAAAATTATTCATCATATCCCATAGGAGTTGACATATCTTCGGTATTTTCATCTTTTTTTACATACACTTAGCCAAAAATCAAGTAAGCTTCTAGAAGGATTTGTGATTCAAAACTACTGATTTATGCATCAAATGTGAGTTTGTTTAAAAAGAAATGCTTCTTCATGGTTCTGCAAATAAAAGTTAAATACAGAATTATACTAACTTGGAGAAATCAAAAAAAAACTCACCAACATCTTTCTTTTGCAGTGCTCTCTTCTTTCTGTCAGAAAGCCACTGAAAGAAAATTTATTTTCTCATAACTATTATGTTATACAAAAGTGAGAGATGTAATTTAAATAAACAGTCCATTTTAAAATTTTACATAATACAGAGCCTCATTTTTGGAAGAAATTTTTAAAAATTATAACCAAAGTGATTAAGTTCCACTAAACTCTTCAGAGGTAGTGTCAATGACCAAAACATAAGTTCTGATAGGTCCTACCAAGCTGGAAAGGTTTTCAGTACAGTGTCAATCTAAGTAAATTCCAAAAAAATACATCATCAGAAAGTTGGCCACAAGTCCAAAACAATTTATGAAATCATCTAAGACATGGAAATATTATCAACCTTGGTGGAAGGAATACCTATAATGACAATCATTTATGTTGTGATGTACTGAAAAAGTATGACTATTAGAATCATAAGATTTAAATCTGGAAGGAACTTAAAGTACTATTCCCCTACCATTTTACAGCTGACGAAACTGAGCCCCAAGAAGGTTACATGATTTGCTTGAGGTCACATAAGCCAGTATGCATTAGAGGCAGGATTTGGACAAAGATCCTCAGACTCTTTCCATGGTGCCTTGTTCTTAGTATGCTGCTTAACATCTTCAATTGTAAATAACTTATCAGTAAATTTCAATAAATTAAATATGTTTGTTACTGTTCCCAATGAATGGTACTACTCGCTATTTTTAAGGTTTGAGACTTAACCTGGAACTTTCTTGTTACCATATGGTCGATTTTCCAAAGTAAAAGTCATGTTAGTCTTCTTCAAGTTTCTATGACCTACCTTGGGCAGCAAAACCTCAAAATGTCAACCAGATAAAAGCTAAGATTTCTATACTATATTCTCAATTCTCAAAATATTCTCTTGAATTAACAAACTATAAGCTTCTCCAATGGCAACTCATCCAAGAGTTTCTATACAAAATGACTGTACTCTTGAAGCGTATATGTGTGTACATGTACGTGTACGTGTCTAAGGATAGGTACAGTACAACAGAATGGCAGATCTGAGCATCAGTCCACACTAAGAAGTCAAAAAGATTAACTAATGATACAGAATTGAAAACTGTCACTAAATTGCAATAGGTAGGCACTGAACTGACCAAAAACAGTTAATATGGATGAGGAAGAGAGAACTGTTTCAAAGACTATAAATGGCTTATTTCTGCCATAAAAATAGATGTTGCAATACAAAGTAACAAGATTTAAATGACTGACACAAATTAAGGGAGTTTACCCAAGAAAGAACAAGCATGTTCTGGAGTTAGTGAATATACTGAAGTCATTATTAAAAAAAAACAACCGAATAACTAGAATTTTTCTGGTATGGGACTTGTAATAAAACTCAGAGCATCCCTTATATTGTGTCACATATAAAGAACAATGGGATTCCCAATTAACTAACACGTGATGAAGTGAACACGAATGACAACACAAGCAGAAGAAATAATAAACCAAAACGTTACCAAGTTCAACTTATAATGATATATTAGTGACTAAAAGACTGAATTGGGCAATGTAAAACTGGACTGGAACACTCTCTTCAGCCTTTGGAGAAAAGAGGCAGAAGGAGTAAATAGATAACTCACACAGGTAACAGACAGTGGAGGATTGCCTACAATTGTGTGATTTCCTAAGTGAAAAGGATCTAAAAGGCAAAGTAGTCCGCTTTTGATGAGATGATTTATACGACCTCTTTCACCTTTAAACCCTCTCCTCAGTGAATATTACCGAGGTCAGCCAAAAGAAGGAGACACTCTCGGATCCATTTTTAAGCAAGACCTGTTACTGCTCGGAGTGAAAGAGCTTCGATTCAACATCAATTCCTACTTATCCTTTCTAATAAACCTTCAGAAACCAGAAATGCCCTCACCGCCACGACTCGAAATCAAAGAATCCAAGAGTTAGAAGGAATCTAGAATCTAGCTATCAAAGTGATGCCGAAGCAGGAATCGCCTTTAAACATCCCCCGGCTGGAGCAGGCCCACGACCTCCCCGGACAGTCAGTCCACTCCACCTGCGGAAAGCTCTGATGACTTTGCATCTGTCTCTACCTTTCCTTCTCCACAGGATACACGTCCTAGCTGTGCCACCTCGGACCCGTCACTTAGAAAGGTGGGCGTGAACCAGGTGATTTCTAGGTTCCCTCCTAGCACTCTGATCCGGGCAGAAGTCCACAGGAGCTCCCTGGCCTACGGACGAAAGAGCCTCTTCTGCCCGACGATGCCCCGAAGGTGCGTCCATGGAGCCCGAGGAGGCTGACGGTCCCCGGGTGGGCCGAGGAAGGGGGCCGGGGGCCCAGGGAGTGCCAGAGAACGCGAGAGGAGGGCACGGCACGACACTCACCTCAGGGAGGGATTTGCCGCAGCTCAGGCTGTAAATCTTCACTTCATTGAGGTTAGAGACCTGCATGGTGGCTCTTTCTGGCCCGCACCGCCAGCGTGCAGGTCTGAAAGTTCTCGGCGTAGCCCACGAGCTGCGGCGGCGGGCGCGCTCGTATGACGCACTTCCGGCCTCGGCGCGCCAGCCAGCGGAAGCGGAAGCGGTTACTGTAGGCCCAAAGGAGGCGGAGAAAACGGAAAGAAACGCCTCCTTCCTGCCCCGCCCCCTTAGCGCTGTCTGCTACGCGCGGGCGTGGTCGCTTCGCTCGGGGCTGGGAAGCTTACGTTTTTCCGTCGTTACCTCTGGTTTGAGGCTCCGTGGGTCTGGGAAGGGGGCTTCCCGCTCTCCTTTGGCCGCAGTAGGAGGTTGTCAGGCGGCCAGACCCTGCAGAGACAGAGCGGTCCATCCTGGATAGGGACGTTCGACCCCTTAAGAGAAAGGGACGCGGAGATGGGCAGTCCCTTCTCTATAAAAAATAATAGCAGGGTTTGGACAGTGAGCCCAGCGCTTGGCACATAGTAGGCAGTATATCAGTGTTAGCTCTTGTAGTTGTCATCTCCAAAAGCTCCATTACTTAGCTCTGGCGCTCTGTGCACCGAGGTCCGCCCCAGGGCTGATAGATAGCCTGTATTCTTAAGCCAACGTTTGATAAGCATTGGCGATGCGAGAAAACAGGCCCTAACCTCTCCCTCCAGAAGTTTACATTCTTTTGTCCCCCCGGAATAGTTATTTTTTAAAAATTATTAAAGTGTTTGTGGGGTTTTTTTCTCTACCACCTCCCTATTGAAAAAAGAAAGTGAAGAATAACCCTTCTGACGTATGTGTAGTCAAACAGGGCTTATTTCCTAAAATGTATGTCTCATTCTGCATCCAGACCTCAGCTTTGTCAGAGCACGCGCAGCGTCCTTAGTCATGGGTGCCCTGGAACTGTAGCTGGCCATTGCATTGATCAGAGTTCTGAAGTCTTTCAAAGTTGTTCTTATGGATCTACTCACTAAATTCTACATCAAGCAAGAAGCTTGTATTCAAATGGGAAAGACAAATTCATGTAATACCTATATACTATATGTTGTACATCTACTTTGTGTATAGATATACATGCATGCATAGGTATATGTGCACTCCTGTGTGTATATACATATATGTATACGTACACACATATATCCATCTGGTCACAGTTCTGTCTTCTGGCACCAAGTAGAACAAGTCTAAATCCTTTTCCACGTGGCAGACCTCCAAATACTTGAAGACAACTGTCATGTCCCCATCTAAGCCTTCTCCAGGCTCAACATTTTCATTTCCTTCAATCTTACCTAATATGGCATTGCCTCTATCCCTTTCAGCTATTCTGTTCACCTTCTTCTGGGTACCCTGTCTTGTCAATGGACCTCCTAAAATGAATTGACTAGCACTAAGCTACCTAGGTGTGTGGTATGACCAGGGCCGAGAGTGGTAGAACTAACACCTTCCTTGCTTTAGATGCTAAACTTCTAATACTACAGGCTAACATCACATTGTTATCCAAATGACTCAGGAGGAGAAAGTGAGGTTAGTGACCTTGCACAGCCCTCCCTCACTCAAAACAAAGTCAAATGCACGTCATGTCACCATTTCTCTGATGTCATGGTCTTCTTTGAAAACTAAGGATGAACACAACAACAACACATCACATCAAGAAGCCAATTGATGCAGTGAATAAGGTGCTGGACCTGGAGTTAGGAAGATTCATCTTCCTGAGTTCAGATCTGGTCTCACATACCTACTGGGGAACCTTGGACAAGTCACTTTACCCTGCTTGCTGCAGTTTCCTCATGTATAAAATAAGCTGGAGAAGGGCATGGCAAACCACTCCAGAATCTTTACAAAGAAAATCCCAAATGGGATCCCAGAGTCAGACGTGACTGAAAATGACTGAACTACAACAAGAAGATCATATAAGGGTTTTGTTTTGGGAGTAGAGAAAGTAACCTTGCAATCCATTAAAATGCCTAGGATTGTTTTATTGTCATTGTTGTAAATGTGTAAAGTATGTACTATTTTCTAGTCAAGTTTCTCTAGGCATACAAATTTGACTCTGCCATCAAGTACAGGACTTAACATTTATCCCAATGAATTCAATTCAATTCACCAAACATTTATTTAGCATCTACCAGGTCCAAGGAATGGTGTAAAATTCTGGGAATATAAAGACAGCCCTTGCCTTCAAGTACTTTATATTCTGCTGGGAGAAGGCCATCTCCAGTCATCATGATCTATACTTTACCACTGGATCCAGAAGACTCAGGAAAAGACAGTGAGACTGATGACTGCACAGTCCTCCCTCACTTAAATCTAATTCATTTGCAAGTCATGGCATCACTTTCCTGATGTCATAGTCCTCTTCAAGAATGACAAACAACATTCTACTAGAAGATACATGTACAGAAATAAGTAGAAACCAGTTAACTTTAGTAGGAGAGCAAGTTGACAATTAAAGTGATTAAAGAAGGCTCCATTAGGCATAAGGGTCCTAGGACAGTAAACATGGAGCTAAATTTGGAGTTTTCAACCAAATCTTGCCTCAAATAGTTAATAACCCTGTTTGGCCATTTCCATTTTCTTTTCCCAGGTTTTTGCTACCACAAAAGTATAACAATGGATATTTTTGATGCATATGAGACCTTTTTGTTTAGAGGAGAGATGAATTTGAAAATTACTGTGACAGAACACTGATCTAATTGGAGGAATCATCATTATCAAGGCTAATATATGTATAATATATATGCACACACAAATTTGCGTGTAGCTAAAACTGCACTAACTGCTTTGTCATTATCATCTCATTTGATCCTTACAAAACTCTGGGAAGTAAGTGCAGTTGTTATCCCTATTTTCCAGATGAGAAAACTGAGCCCAGGTTAAATGATTTGTCCAGAGTCTCACAGTAAGTGTCTGAGGCCAGGTTGGAACTCAGGTCTTCCTGACTCCAGACCTACCACCTTATCCACCGTAACACCTTAGCTACCCTTGAAAATAATTAGAAGCCCATTTGTTCAACAATTCCTGGCAATATTATCATTATTCGTGGACAGCTTATTACCTTATGGCTCCTTGGAATGAGAGAGGACTAATAATGTGTTCTTTTCCCTCTACCCATTATACCAGCTCCCACTTATAAAACAAATGGGTCTTACAAAGGAGTCAAGGAATGTAACTTTAAGACGATTTCTTTTTAATCCTTATATCCTTAGTGCTTTGCATAACGCCTTGAACTCAGTAGATACTAAACAAATATTTGTTCATTTGTATTGAATTGATGGGCCATGGCACTGGTTTGAGGATGTAGCTCTCTGTTAATACAAGTCATGCTCCACTTGATGTAGATCTGGTTTGTTCCTTAAAAAGAGATGGCTGAAATATCACTGTGCCAAAAGAAACATGTAATAAATATAGAGAAGCATGAAAAGACTTATGTGATCTTGTGTAAAGTGAAATGAGCAGAACTGGGAAAACTATATACATAAAACAACTATGACAATGTACATCAGAAAAAAATAATAACAACAAAATAATCAAATTAAATACTGTGGATAATAATGACCAAGTTTTGCTGGTCCCAAAGAAAACCTATGAGAAGACACAGAAATGGGAAACCAGGGGTGTGGGGTATTTCATATAATGTCAGACTTTTTGGATATATGGACTAGTTTTTTGAAATTTTTTCCTTTCATTATATTTTAATATAAAGGAAAACTCTCTGGGAAGGAGTAGAAAAATGAACACAGTAGGAAATATAAAAGACATAATAACAAAAAATATTAACTATTTTTAAAGGGATTGCAACTCAAAATGGAATTACCTCGAATCAAATATGACACAGCCTTTGGAACGCATAAGGAGCAACTTTATTTCCTAGTGCAAGACAGAAGAGAACTTTAGAGAGATACTAGCAAGGAGAAAGGTAATATGAACGTGACTTTCTTACATGTGTCCTGACAATCAAACCAAAAGCAGTAAAAAGCAAATAGAGAAGGCCCACATAGAACTTCCTTTGATTTTGTTCAAATCTTTAGACTCTCAGTCCAGTGGCAACATTTTGATTTCTCTTACATATTCTTTCTCTCTGGCTCTAAGTCAAGTTGACAACTACATTTCCCTCAAATTCCATCTACTTGCCAGGCTGATAAAAGTATCTCTCTTATAACCTGGGGCTCAAGCCTATTTGTATAACATTTGTTACTGATGGAGAATGAACTTGATACATGAGGAGCAGAGTGCAAGAGCTTGCAAGAAGAAAAACCCTTGGTTTTCTGTTTTCCACCTTCAAAAGAGAACATTTGAGGTTCCAGGATCTCTTCATGGAGAAGTTCCTGAAGAAAGAGAAAGACTTCAGGAAGAAGCCAACACATAAAGGGACTAAAACCTCCAGATTCCCATTTCCCAGTTTACTATGCTAGAGACTAGGGAATTTCTACTTGTGTGAGATTAGGGATTCTCTCTGAATCTCTGTTGAACAGAGATATCTCATTCCCAATAGGAAAGCTCATTTACCTGTATTACCTGGTATATTAAAATCTGTAAAACTTTTCTGATTTCTGTTTCTTCTCAGCTTGGATAAATGAGTTTATTTGTTATTTACTGTGTGTAACTGGCATTTGGTGGAAAGCGAGTCAAGCCATTGGATATATAGCTTGGAGCACTCCTTGCCTATTAAGGAATAGTGACATTGCTTGGAACTAAAAATTATTCCTCCTAGACATTTAGGATTTAGAAGTTAGTGAGAGAAGTAGAGGCACCAGGTGTAGATAGCTTTTTTAAAGAGATTAGCCAAGAAGGGAAGGAAAGACATAGGATGATAGTGGTGATACTAGGATCAAGTGAGGGTCTGGTTTTTTGGTTGTTTTTTTTTTTTAAAGAATGGGGGAGGTGCAGTTAGGTGGTACATTAGTTAGAGCACTGGCCTTGGAGTCAGGAGGATCTAAGTTCAAATCCAACCTCACTAGCTGTGTGACTCTAGGCAAGTCACTTAATCCCAATTTCCTCTCCTCCCCACCCCAGTCAAAAAGAAAACAGAAATAGCATGTTTGCAGGCAGTAGAAAAAGAGATAATAGATAGGGAGAAACTGAAGACTTCATAACAATTAGTGCTATCCAGGAGTAGAAGGGGCAGACTTAGAGGGAGGTGGGTTCCCCTCCTTGGAATTTTTCAAACTTTTCAAGGGTTGATGACCAGTTGCCAGGTGTGCTAGAGTCAGGATTCTTTTTTCCAGTAAAAAAAGTTGAACTTTTTTGGACTATATGACTGGTTGGACTATATGACTGCTGAGATCTTGTCCAGCTCTAAATCTCTGTAATTCTGTGAGCTTATGGTAAGAAAGCCTAACAGGACCTAGTAGCAGTATTGATTGTCAGTCTGATTCCATCTTCTTTGCCAGGTATGAGAATTTCTCTGTGTCTACAGCTACCTGCACTGTGGTAGGGTGGCAGTGGGAACCCTCAGTTTAAGGAAATTCAAGGAAAACTAAAGAAATAAAACTACACATACATCAATGCTGCAGCATGTGCAGCAAATTTAAATTTTCTTTTTCTGATTCAACATTTTGTTGTATAAGTGATATAGGCCCCTAGATTCCTGAGTTTTGAAATCTACCTTGGAACAATCTTAAGTCACTTCATCTCCCTGAATGGAAGTTATAGCTACTGAACTTGAGTTTTGCTTCAGACATCCTTTTTTTGCCTAAACATATATTTCCAATATATGCTTTCTTGCATGTGATTGCATGTGAACTTCCCAGTTAAAACCTCTTCCTTACCTCCATGGGCCATGAAAACCATGTGGCCATAGTTCCTGTGGGAGGGAAATAGTACAGTTTGCATCTCTAATACTATTCTTTAAAATTATGTTTATTTTTTTTATCAGTTTTTGCTATATTTACTTGTTTATGTAACTTTTATGTCAGAATTTTCACATGACACAAAAGGTCCAGTTATGATTTATGAGATCATAGATTTAAAGCCAGAAGAGAATTTAGCAGTCATCTAGTCCCACCGTCATCATTTTGCAGATTTGGAAACCTGTGTATGAGTACTTTAAGGACCTGACCAAGGTCCTGGAGGTAGCAGTAGTCAGAGTCAACTCTTTCTAACAAACCATGAGGACTCTCCCGTTTATTGCCCCTACCCTGAAAATACAAGAAACTTGATAACTGTCAAAACCTTCCCTTGTAAAAATCACATGCTCAGGGAATACAGTACTTCCTTTCATGCTGGGGGGAAAAATAGTTCAAGGAAAGTATCCGTGCCTTATAAATGAGCAGCCTTCCCTAGAGATCTGAATAGCTGGGCACTTAGAGCGATACGCTAGGAAGGACTACTAGTAGGTGTGGCCTCACTGCATGTAGCCTAGTGCAGCTCTTCACAGCTGGCAGTTAGCAGTGGCTGTCACTCTGACAGTTCTCTGAAGTTCTCAATCTGTATTGCCAGTCTGTTTCTGTCCTCCAACCTCAAAGGTATTCCTCATCACTCTACCTGTAGTTCTCATAAAATCCCACTAGGTGGCATACCTAGCCCATTTTCCAGACAAACTCTCACTCATCCTAGGATGCCTCCATGCAACAAAGTGACATTTTTTGGAATCCCTACATTCCTTTAAAGAATCATTTATTATGTATTTCTGGGTGCAAGCATGCACACACACACACACACACACACACACACACACACAGATACATGTACATAGTACCTGTAATATATATAAACACATATAAGTGTATTTTATATACAACATATAATATATAACATAATGTTGTATACAAAAGTGTGTTATATAAGTGCTATTATAAGTATGTATGCATATATATACATATGTACTAATGTAAAATAATTGTGATAATATGTAGTATGTATAATAGATGGCATGTGTCATAGATATGCACATATATTACACATAAATACCAAGATATTGCTCTGACCAATAAGGGAAGGAAAAAAAGGGAATATTTAAATATGAAAAACCAACAGTGTGGGAAACCAGATTCCAAGGGACTCTCACCATAGTCAATAAAGGATCCTTTTAACAGTAGAAGAATTAAGTTAAAAATAAAGAATTGTTTTCATATATCTATAAATATTTTATATGTATATATATACATTTATCTGGTCAATAAGGGATCTTTAAATAATAAAAGGGTTACATTTAAAGTAATAGATCCTGTATAAGTGTGTTGGACCATGATGTTTATACATATACACTGTGGCAGTGGCTATATGACTTGCCCAGGATTGTACATCTATTAAGTGCCTGAAACAGGATCTATCCTCAAGTCTTCCTGGCTCTAAGTCCAGCGCTCTATTCACTATGCCATGGTAGTGTATCAGTTACTTATTGTGCTTATTTGCCTGTTCTGTCTCGTTAATATATTAAATAAGAAAATTGGTATCCATAAAGTATATGTGTATACATGTATTTGTAGGTGTATATACATATATGTTTGTGTATATACACACATATGTGTCCATACACATATGTATATGTGTCTTTCTTTTTTGTATTTTTATCTCCTGGCACAGAATGGGCACCTAATAAAAATTTATTGAATATTTAATTAATGCTAACTAGAACCTATCAGTGTTGGGGAGCACACCAAAAGGGGGGTCCATGAATTATAGTAGGAAGACCCCCAAACCCTAGGTTACCTCTAGACCTCTAAGGGAAGCAGCAGTGATGATTCTCTGGGGAACCTGACCTGCTAGTTCAGCATGAGCTGAGAGAATTAGTCCAGAGTGAATGCTATGTCTCCAAAACAGGGGTGATAATAGTAGCATGTTACTCATGTTGTTCTGGGGATCAAATGAGATCATGTAAACAAGTACTTGGCAAAACTTAAAGCCCTATAAAAGTATCAGCTACTATTATCCTAGAGCCCAAAACAGGGTCAAAGAAATAACTTATACAAAATTGCTTCCGTTAGAAAAACTCCTATTTCTATCTTTTCCAAGCACTTTTCTTCCTGGGATAAGGACTCATTGTTTGACAGTACCTACTGAAGAATTAATAGGAATTAGGATTAGAAAAATATTCATACCATATAACTCAGTAAGCTCCAGATGGGTACTAGATAGATTAGATGAGGACAGCTAGGTGGTGCAGTGGATAGAGCACCAGTGCAGGAGTCAGGAAGATCTGAGTTCAAATCTCAGCTCAGACTCTGGACACTCACTAGCTGTGTGACCTTGGGCAAGTCACTTAACCCCAATTGCCTCTTCCTGGGTCATCTCCAGTCACCCTGATGAATATTCTGGTCACTGGATTCAGATGGCTCTGGAGGAGAAATGAGGTTGGT
>CM053769.1:251142727-251199123 GCA_028658325.1 Potorous gilbertii
CCCTTCTTGTGATGTCTTCCGCCATTAGAATTTAGGCTCCTCAAGAAGGCAACTAACTGTCTTGCTTGCTTATATTTGTATTTCCAGTGGTTAGCACCATACCTGGCACATAATAAGCTCTATCTCTCTATCCATCTATCTATCTATCTCTCTATCTATCTATCTATACTATCTATATCTATCTGTCTGTCTGTCTGCTAGCTATCCTTATCCTTGGAATTAAGGGTGACAGAAGGAAAGCCAAGGGAAAGTTCTTGATGTAACAAGAGGTGTCTGGTGTCCATTTAGACAAGGGGGCACAGAAGCAGTATCATATCAGTCAACATGCACTTTACTAAACCTCAGCTATTTGCTGGACACTATGCAAGATTCCAAGGATGGAAAAGACAAACAGTTCTTGCCCTGAAGAAGTTTAATTTTTTTCAGATGAAACAACATGTGTATGTATATAGAGACATACATACATATGTATGTGTATTATATACGCATATATGCAGATACAGACACACACAAAACAACTACATGATCATTTTATGCAGTAGACCCAAGCATGGGGCGGGTGGGGAGGATGAAGGCAGGGAGTGGGGAGGAGGGGTCAAGAATGGCATTGTGTAGGGGTGGCATTTTGGGACAACTTTGCTAAGGATTCCAAAAGATAGAAATGAGGAAGAAGTGCATTTCAGGCATGGGGGACAGCCTGTGCAAATTAACTGACAAGAGACTCAATGTCTCATGAAGCCAGAAGCCCAGTCTGGCTTTAGTATTGAGTGAATTGAGAGGGGTAATATATAATGTAGCTGGAAAAGTATTTTGAACCAAGCTATGCAGTTTTAAATGTTAAACAGAAGAGTTTATGTTTGATCTTAGAGTCAATAGGAAGCCATGGGAGCTCCTTGAGTAGAAGAACAACTTGTTGAGAATTGTACCCCTTCAACAATTGTTGAGGAAAACAAAGCAGAAAAAGTACCACTGACTTTGGGGTCAGTAGACCTGGCTTCAAAGCCTGGCTCATTTGCTTGTTTACCTGTGTAGTCTTGAGTAAGTCTTTAACTTCTGTGGGCCTTTGTTTCCTCATCTGTAGGATGAAAGGGTAAAATAGATGTTCTTTGCCAGGGTTTCTGATTATGAGGAATATTTATATCCTATTGAAAAAAAAAGAAGCCAGACTAGATTTCAATACCTTGTGACATGACCTTAAAAAAAAAGCATGGAATAATTCATATTAGTTGAAGAGACTTCCAAGAAGCCTATGGCTAAGGTTCAAGTCAGGCAAGTTCTTGATATAATCTTGAGTTCTTATTATCCCTTCAAGATAAAGAAGCTGAGGCATCAAGAGGTCACTTAACTTTCCAGCTTGTGGGAGAGAGAGAATTAAAACTCAGGTCTTCTCCATTTTACTGACCATTTGACTACATAATAACCTATGGGAAAGCATCTTAACAGATAAGTCTAGAAAAGTAAAATAAAACCAAAGTTTCAAGGGAATTTTCTGTATCTACATTACATAGGTCTTCTTTACAGATACAGCATCTTTTCTGGGATCATTCTTCCAACTTGCAATGGACTAACAGACTAGATTCCCTGGAGGTAAAAAACTGCTACTCAGCTCAGAGCTCTAAGGGTTACTCTGAGGAGTTAGGGTTTCTAGTACTGCCATTCATAAAGTCACCATCAAGTGTGTTCACCATTATAGATCAACCAGCTGACATTGATTAGTTTTTACAAGAGTACATTTACTGAGAAGGTATAGCAGGTACAGTAGTGGAAAACAATTCCTCCTACCAAACCAGGGGATTCACTCTCTCCCTAGGACTGGAGCCTCAAACTTCAAGAACAAGTGTAATAAGGCATATATGTAGGGAATATGTGGCAATGAGCAGTGCCTTATGATTCCTGACCTTGGCAGTTTTTTCCTAACTTTTTAGAGTCCTCAATAAATTTGTTTCAGGATAAGACACTCCATTTGCTCAAGTGTATTTGCTTCTTGAAGAATGTGATGTCTCAGTTAAGGGGTAAATATACTGCTGGGCTGGGTCAGGCAAGTCACCCAGCTAGTACATTGACTCCTCACTGGAGTAGACAGCTGATACTCTCGATTCCAGTTGCCACTTAGATTTGGTCTTACCAAATATTCTCACCAAAGTATTCATTTACCAAAAATCAGGAAAGTATAAACACAAAAGAAACAAAGGCAAAATCTATATATACTCAAGGATACATGACTATCAAGGTGGGAGATACAATCACCTGGACATAACACTGACAAATTTTAAACATAACCTTTCTTTTTATTAGATGTCCCCATACCAAAAACTAATAACTTCCAAGCTGTGTGGAATAAAAAGTTTTCAAACTATAGAGATTTAATGGAGTTAATCAAAACCATGGGGGAACAGGATGAGATACATATTGTCCCTGTTGCCCTATCAATTACAAGAATTGTTTCTAGAAATGCTTTGAATGATCCTGTAAGGAAGAAGATGAGCTTATCGTTCAGTAAAACACACACACACACACACACACACACACACATGCACACACATACCATCATAATCATTTATCTCCTCCTCCTCTCATTCATTTATTTAAAAAAATAGGAAATTCTCATAATAAAGATGAAGTGTCTAGAGAAAAAGTTCCACATTGGAAAAAGTTCCACATTGATCATTTCCAAATATATATATATATATGTATCATTTTGCATTTTACATCCATCATCTCTCTAGCAGGAGATGGGTGGCATGTTTCATCTTTGGTTCTCTGATTTTCTGCAACATCATCTTGATCCCTTTATTCAGTTACAAAAATAGTTATTTTATCTTCCTCTTAACAGTATAGAATATTAAGTAGGGATAGACTGTACCTATGATTTCATTAGTATAGGGAACTTTTAGATGAGGAAATTCCCTCTACCAGTGTAGGTCACCGCCTTCTAAAACAATTAGAATATTAAAGAGTTACCTTATGAAGGTTCTTGAGAATAGGAACTATTTTTTTCTGTGTATTTTCATTGCCTAACTTAGTGCCTTAAGCTTAGTAGACAATGTTTGTTGAATGTAAGAAAGAATGAAAAATATGAGAAATAGTCTTGTCAGAAGCAGTGGAGCGTAACAGCTAGTGAGCTGCTGTCAAAGTCAGGAAATGATAGGTTCAAGTCTTACCTCTGACATATATTGGCTGCTTTGTCATGGGTAAATCACTTAACCTTTTAGTGCTCTAGGTAACTCTCAAAGAATATTAAAGAAAAATATTAAAATAAAAATAGCACTATAGCAAATTGTTCCAAGACAATTCTATCTGAACGCCATAAAAAAAAAAGATAAGGTGAACAATGATTACAACAATAGACGGGCACACTCTTACTTTCCAGTTCTGTACCACCATATACCACCAGCTGCTGTAAATATTTTTATGGATTAATTTCTTCCTTCCATGACATCTTTGGGACATGGATTCAAGATACATAATGAGAAATACATTTTCAGACATGGGAAAGGTGGGAATGTATTTTAATTATTTTTGTTTTTCTCTTTTCTCATTTAAATTGTGGAGTAGGAAAGAAAATAGAAACTAGAAAATGAAATGAAAATCAATGTCAATGAAATTAATAGCCCTCATTTCTGTACCACCTTTATGTATTAAAGTTAACAAAGCCCTCTACATTCATTATCTCATTTGATGCCTTGAAATTTGACTTCTGCTTTCATCGCTCAATTGAAACTGTTTTCATGTTGCTTTTTGTCTTTCATTTTCAGACCAATGACAGATATCACAAGGTGATGTCTTGACTTGCTCATGAATTAAATTTAAATGAAGTAGAGTTTCACAAAGTCATCAGGCTGGCTGTCTCATTCAGAGTCACTGAAGTCCACTGGCAAGACAAAAGTGGAGATGACTGGTAATGGTCCGGGGAGCACTGGCTGACTGATGTCTGGCCAAGTTCTAAGTGCTCCATAGCACCTGCTTCAGCCACCTTCATAGCCACTGGAACAAATTGTTTTCATATGTGCATTTGGCGAACTCATCAATGGATTTGAGGTTCAAGAGTTATTCTGAATTTAGTTCAGCCTGTCTGCTGAGATGGTCTTACTAGGGGGTGGCTGCTGCACATGCTGTAGCTTCATGGAGCCACAGCTGAGAGTTGTGGGAAAGGTGGACACCAAATGAGTAGCCCTAAAAAGGGCCTGGCAAGCTCTCTCACCAGAGGTGCTGGTCTTCCCTGAACACCCCATACATCTCTTAAGCAACTAGGTGAGATAGTGGATAGAGCTCTTGGCCTAGAAGAAGACCTGAGTTCAAATGTGACTTCAAACACTTACTAGCTGTGTGACCTTGGGCAAGTCACTTAACCCTCTTTGTCTTAGTTTTCTAATCTGTAAAATGAACTAAAGAAGAAAATGGCAGTATCTTTGCCAAGGAAAAAAAATTGCAGAGGGTAAGGAAGGGATTGATGAAGAGCTGGACACAACTAAACAATAACATTCTCAGAACTTAGCAAAATTCCTGGCACATAGTGAGCAGTTGAAAAATTATAGACTAAAAGCCATAAATAAACTCTAATCACTAGATCAGCATTCCTTTTCTTAGTTCTGCTTCATCTTGGCCTGCAGCATTCAATGATTTCGACCACTCCTTCCTTTTTCCAAATCTGTGTTCCCTTGGATTCTCCTGGATTCCCCTGGATTCTCCTCCTCTTCTGATCATTCTTTTTACTTTCCCCTAGAATTTCCCCTTCTTCCAGCACGTTAAGTGTTGGAGTTCCCCAGGTTCATTGTCATGAACAAAGCCTTCTCCTTTTCAGTCTAGCCTCTTCTTTTCAGTGATCTCATCCACTCCCACAAATTCATCTGTTATCTTTACTGAGATGACTAACATTTCATATCTCCAGTCCTATCCTCTCTCCTCAGCTGTATTACAACATTTCACACTGTTTGCTAAATGTTTCCACTGGGGTGTCCTATTAACACCTCAAAACCAATGTATCTAAAACTCATTAACTCTCGTCTCCACACCAAGTCTTCCTCTTAACTTCCCTATTTTTATGAATAGTGTTTACCTAGATTCAAAGCCTCAGTCATCTGTGAATCGTCTTTCCCTAGTCTCTTCACACCACTCCTGAAGTCATTAATTCCTGTCATTTCATATTTTGCAATGTGTCACACACTTATCTTTCCATTTCCCACTACTGCCTCCACTCTAGTTGAGATTTTTATCACCCAAAAGCACAGGCCCATGAATGTAGAGTTGAAAGTGACCCCAGAGGTCACATTCCCCCTCATTTTGCAGTTGAGGAAACTGAAGCCCAAAGAGAAAAAATGATCGTCTTAAGGCACTAAGTATCAGAACCCAAGTCTTCTGATTCCAGAACCAATGCTATTTCAATTGTCTGATACCTGAACAATTCAATACAATTCAATAATCATGTATTAAGTTCCTACATTATATGGAAGGCAACAAGCCTAGTGTAAGGGATATAAATAACAGTCCCTGTCATCAAGCCTCTTATAATCTAATTGGAAGAAGAATATGGGAAATATATGGGAGATGGGAAAATATGGGGGTAAAAGCATGATACAAAGTAGAATGTAATAAGGGTAAATAGAGATCTGAAGTTCAATGAGAAAACTGAGATCACTTTTCGCTGAGATCAGGGAGGCATTCACCAAGGAAGTGACAACTATGAGAGGGTTAGGAAGCAAAGAAAGAGTTTAACAGGCAGAGATATGGAAGAAACACGTACCTAGGGGTATGTTTATGTGTTTATTTGTATGTATTTGTGTGGTTGTGTATACATAAGAGTATATATGTGTATTGTCTGTTTCTGTATGTGTGTATGTATGAATTTATTCAAGTCTGGACTTGGAAGAGGGTCTGATGAAATCAGAGAACAGTTAACAGTTCAGTTTTGCTGGTTCATAAAATATCTGAAGGAAAGCAGTATAAAAGAAGGAATTTGTAAGATAATTTTGACAGTTGTGTGAAGGCTAGATTAGAGATGAAAGAAATTGAGGACAGGAAAACTATTAGGAGACTACTACAATAATCTAAGGAAGAGACTATTAAGACTTGAAATAGTGTATCTGCGTAACTGTAAAGAAGTGGAGGAATTCCACATATTACTCAAAGAGGTCTGTGATCTCATTGATACGTACATCCCCAACTGAAGCGGACCAAAACCTGTCTGTCTTGGGTGACATTTGTCTGTGTCCTCCCAAAAGTTTGCATAGGGCATTGACAGTGTGCTGGAGTCTTCTTCTCTATATTAGGACCTTATGAGGCTACCAGTGTATATTAACACTGACTTTGAAGGTTTATATTATACACACACACACATGTGTGCATATACATATATACATACATACATATGTATGTACTTACATACATGCATACACATAGGTATGTACTGTGAGATGGGGTCTAAATCAGTTGCCATCCAACTTCATTTCATAGTCTGGGTAATAGACATTATCTATCCATTTGGTTATTTCCTGGATGGATGGTTGTCAAATTCTTTTCAGTGGTTATAGTCCTCCTTCAGAAGACTTTGTAATATACTAGGCTTTTTCACAACCAACATGGTGTTTTCCACAAACAGGACTGTCTGGAAGACTGTGTGGTAAAAGGGACTTTTTTTTTTAACTATCAAAGGCAATCTGATGTTAAAGTCTAAGTATGGTGATTCCATTTTCCTTGACATCCAAAAAGAAAAAAAAACCCCAAAGGATTTGTTATAAAAACCCTTGAAGATCTTTTCCACTTTTCTTGTTTGTTGTTCTTCCAATTTTTTCCTTAAGCACTTTTGCTTTGTTGAGTTTCTCATTTTTCTTCAAATTGGTTTTAGTTTCCACTTCCTCTGTCTAGTTTATGAAGCAATACTGCTCATCTTCTTCCATCATCTTTGACATGTAAACAAGTTTATATTCTAATCCAGTGTATTCTTTGCAACTCTGTTTTTCTGCTTGGCAAATAAATCAAGTATTTACTTACTGATCAAAGTGTTTTTTAGACTTGTTTAGTCTCCTTATAATGACAATTGATTTATTTTAGTTAAATGTCAGTATGAAATTAATCTATGTATGTATCCTTTCCTTTGTCAATTTCTATTTTTTTCACCCCAATAACTAGTTTAAACAGGTCAAGATTAAGTTATTTTAATTGAATACCATCTTTTCCTCATTTTTATTCTTCTACGTTTGTATTATTTTGATCTTAAATTGGTGGTCTGGCTATACATAGACAACTCATTCAGAAGTGACTCTCACATTAATAACAAGTTGTTTCCTGTCAAATATAATAATTTTCTTCTTTTTTGTTGATGCCAGCTAGGTGGTGCAGTGTTTAGAGTACTGGACTTAAAGTCAGAAGATCTGAATTATAATAACACCTGATAGTTTCTAGACAAATCTCTTACCTGCTCTTTGCCTCAGTTTCCTTAACTATAAAATGAGTGTCATAATAACACATACCTCCCTGAATAGTAGCACCTACTTCCTAGGGTGGTTGTGAAGATCAAATGAGATATTATTTGTGAAGTGCTTCGCATGTAGTAGGCACATAATAAATTTTTATTCTCTTTCCTCCTTCCCATTCAACGTTTAAAATTTCCAGAACCTACTTGTTCTTTTCAAATAAAATATTTGATATATAGATGTAGGCTACTCCCCCAACTCTTACTCACTGATTGGGTTCCCCAGAGAATGACTATCCCTAGGTTCAAGGTTCTCTGTGGGTTTATACTCCTAATACTATAGCTTATGAATCTCACAGATATAGTTACTTTTCAATAGTCAGACAGAGGATACGATTAGTTAAAAGTGAAGTCATTTCACAGAAATAACAGTAAAAAAAAATATATGTATATATATATATATATATATATATATATCCCATTAATCTGTAATACATTCTTCCACAAATAAACATAGCATTGATACAGAGAATAGACAGGCATAAAGCTTACAAGTAAAGAGAGAGATGAACACAGAAAACACATGACCAGTGCACAAGAGTGCAAGAAGGGACAATTTACATCTTTGAAACTGAAGGCCACCCATACATTTTTGTGATAACTACATGGGGCTCCTCACAGAGTGCAGCATCTTTGATGGAGTCACTCTTCTGGGATCCTTGCGCCTGCTCTATACTAGGCTAAACACATAGCTTCATTGCAAGACCATATTCTCTACTACCTCTATTTTCTGTCTCAGAAAAAATCCTTGTCTGGGGCCTGCCAGATTCTTTCAGAGAGAATCAGAGCCTTCATCTAACACTGGTTGGAATTGTCCCCAGTTCTACTCCTCTGGAGTCACAGCAGTATCCCCACTCCAGGGACCAAGTTTTCTTTCTTCCAAAACCCTATCCATAGTCCATTTCCCTGATGCTTACACAAATGAATAAACAGAGAAAAGACACTGAGGCTAGCCACTGTCAAGGACAAGTCTATCTTCTCCACAAATCCTCAGCCATATTTCCTGACCCTTTCATACATAAATAGGCCTGAGGCTTCTGTGCAGTCTAAAAAAGTCTTTGCTTTTTTCTTTTCTTATTTCTGATCCATATTTTCTGATATATTACTCATCAACTTTACCCATCATCATTATTGTATTAAATAGCAAAGTACATGTTGATTGAATTTTAAAGGTCACCGCATTCTTCATAGAATTTCTTTGCCTTTTCATCCTGTGCAATATGTTAGTGCAATAAGTTGCAATTATTTTCTCTGTTGTTTTTTGAGATTTGTTTGGTTTTGTCGGGTTTTTTTTTGCTTTATCATGAGCACTCTGATATGAGATGACTAAATATCTTGTGAAATGATATTTTTTTGTCTTTAGATGCAAAACAAAGTTACTTCTGCCAAGTTCTTTATTTGTCTTTTCCTATGAACCGTTCTATTTAGCAGCAACTTCTTTCATTCTTCTAATTGTGTTTACAGCAAGAATGTCAAATTTGGGATGATTCAATTCCTTTAATCATTTGTCCACTAAGTCACTAGACAAGAATTTCTTATTTAGATGAAGAATAGTTAAATTAAAGTTTATGGAGATTTTACATCTCCCTCTGCCAGTTTTCTACAACTCAACCATTACAACTGCCAAGTAAAATAGAGTTGCAGAAGACTAAGGACCATTTTGCATTTTCCCCTGTTTTCTGGGTTGCCACAGCCAAAGAATTCATACTCAAATGACCAGCATTATGGTGAGGCACCTCTTTGTACTTAGGTAGGCTAGTTCTTGGAAAAGAGGCTCATTCTGTTGCCAGGGCTGTACTTGAAGCCTTTCCAATATGATAGAAACTGTCAAACCTTGTCCCTGAGCTGATGTACACTTTGAGAATCTAGGGTCACCTCCAAATAATTAAATGGCATAAGACTCCAGAGGGAGGAGTGGTAAAATTCACAGGATCTGACCATTGATTAGAATCCTACTTATCACCCAAAGATCAACTTAAATGCTATCTCCTTTTCGCAGCTATGTTTTATCACTGGACTCAAAGATATCTCTTCCCCTTGTCAACTCATCTAGGTCCATATTTTCACCATTCCCATTTATCGATGTCTTAGGCAGTTGGGTGGGCAGTGGATATCCTACTGGACTTGGAGTCAGAAAGACCTGAGTTCAAACCCTTACTTTTACCTCACTATTTGTGTCTCTGGGCAAGTCACAATCTCTATTGACCTTGGTTTTCTCATCTGCAAAGCAGAGATAAGAATATCTACACAAGAATGTTGTGAGGATTGGATGAGATAACATATTTAAATCTTAAAGTACTATCAAAATGTTAGCTATTATTATTTATGGTCCTATTTTTTTCCTTTAACTGATCAGCTTCTGAGAGCAGGGACCACATCTTATTTGTCTTTGTATTACCACATTTCACAGCAAAGTAGCTTTCTCACTCAATAAAGATTTCTTAAATAAATGCCCAATACCTTCTACAAATATTTTTAGGCACCTGCTATATTCAAGGCATAGTTTTGGGCATTGTAGGTACACAGATCATGGGGCCTAAAATCTGCTAGGGTAGAAATAATAGCTACAATGACAATTGTGATATGAAGGAGAATGTGGTGGAGACAAAGTTGAAGTCAAAACAAAGTGTTGTGAGGAAAGCGAGTCGAAATCCATGTCATGAGAACACTGACCTGGGAGTCAGAAGAGATTTGAGTTCAACTTCTGTTTTTTGACTTTTATGTGCTCGTTAGTAGATCGTGTAACCTCACTAAGCCTAGGTTTCTTCATCTGCAAAATAGATATAATAATATTTTCATCCTTACTTCACAAGGTTGTTATAAAGATCAAATGAAATAAGTTATGTAAATCACTTTATAAACCTTAAATCGCTATATCGATGTTGGCTATTACCATGTTTCCCCTGATAAAGGTAGGGATTACTTCATTTTTGTTTTTGTTATGTCCAGTATTTAGCATAGTTCCTGGTGTGTTATGGTTGCTTAATAAATGCTTGTTAATTAACTAATTGATTATCTTTTGGGGGGGGTAATGGAAAGGTGATCAATGAATGTTTCAATCAAAGTTTCTAAATTCGAAAGTTTCAATTCCTTAGTTGAACCTCAAAGGAATGGAAATAGAGCTAAATAGGATTTCATCTAATCGAGTAGTGGTAGTTTTGGACCTCTTGAACTTGGAATCCTTACAGGGTAGTAGTGTTACTGGTGTACTGACTCATTTAAAGAGTCAGTACAAGGAATAAGCAAACATACCTTCTGCATGCCACATAAATAATCTCCCTTAAACATCTATGTAAATATACACTTTATATATTTTTCATATATTAATAGTGTTTGAATGTATGCTATTGGGATTAATAAAAACAAACTCATTTAAAAAGAAAAAAAAAGATTAACTGAATCAAAGTAGCCTTGTCTCAATATGTATTTTCTTAATCAATGCATACTAATAGTACATTTACTATTATATACTCAAAATTATTTTAAATAAAATAAACAAGTCCTTAAACTCAAAAACAGTGAGAAACATTGACCAAACAACTCTTTCATTTAACAGCTAAGGACACTGAACCCAGAAAAACAAAGCAATTTACCAAAGTCACAAAACTGGTAAGTGGCAGAGCTAACAGTGGAAACTTGATTTTCTCTCTCCAAAAATAATCTCTTTTCTATTGGTTGGTTGGTTATTGTCCTTTGTTCTTGAAGAGGACCAAAATAACATTACTATGATAAAGTGAAATTTCAGTGTGTCTAACTGTGACTGATCAGACCAATCCAAGATCGGAATGCTCTACCACAGGTTGGTCACAGGTAATCCGTGTGAATATTTGGGGTGGGTACTCCAAATTTGCCCATGCTATGTTTACTTTGTGCTGTCTCAATTCTACTTTGCTCATAGAGCAACAATGAGGTCAGTGTAACAGCTCTGTTGACCTTCAGTTTGGTAGTTAGTCTAATACCTTTTCTCTCCCAAACTTTTCTTCAGAGCCTCCAAAACACTGAGCTAGCTCCGGCAATGCCTGTGTCAACCTCATTGTCAATGTGTACGTCCCTGGAAAGTACACTACTAAGATAAGCGAGCTTATCCACAGCATTCAGGACTTCTCCATTTGTTGTAACCAAGGGTTTTATGTATAGATGGTGTGGTGGTAGCTGATGGAGCACCTGTGTTTTCTTGGTGTTAATTAGCATAGACAGCAGAGAATTGTTCCATACTTTGTTGCATCTCAGCTTCAGAGGCTGCATTGAGTGCACAATCATCTGCAAACAGAAAATAAGTTAGACATGGGAGCAGAGGAAAGTTCCAGCTCTAGGTATTATAGATGAATGAATTAAAAGGGATGTTAGTGGGGAGGGAGGGAAAAGGGATAAGCATTTATATAGTACCTAACATATGCCAGGAACTATGCTAAGCACTTTACAAATATTATCTCATTTGATCCTTCCAACAACCCTGGGAAGAAGGTGCTGGTATTTTCCCCATTTTTTCACTTGAGGAAACTGAGGCAAACAGAGGTTAAGTGACTTGCTCAGAATCACACAGCTAATATCATAATAATGAAGAGAAATTTGAACTTAAGTTTTACTGACTCCAGGCCCAGTGTTTTATCCACTATATTGCTTAACTGCTCAAAGGGGACTTATTCAAGATGTTTGGTGAATTACGGAATTACTTTATCTTTGCTGGATATAAAAATGAGGAGAATATTTGTTTTTAAATCATAAGGCTATTGACTAGGTCAATGAGATGCCATCTTTAAATCACCTGGGGCTGATGAAAGGCAGAATAGTACAGTGGCTAGGGTACTGGACTTGGTTTATATAGGACCATTGATTTAAAACTGAAAGGGACTTCGAAGGGCATCAAGTTCAACCCTTATTATTTTACAGATGAGTATAGCCCAGGAAATTTAAGTGAGGCGGCTAGGTGGCACAGTGGAAAGAGTCTTGAAGTCAGGAAGAGCAGATTTGAATCTTGCTTCAGATTCTGGGTGACCTTGGGCAAGTTATTCAACCACTCCTGGCATTATCTGTAAAACTGGAATAACAGTACTGATCTTAAAAGGCTGTTGTGAGGATCACATGTGCTTTGCAAACCCTAAAGTATGATAGCAGCTTTTAAGTGGCTTTCCCAGTCACACAGCTAGGAAGTGTACCAAGCACGTCCAAGAGACTAGGGCTCAGATCCAGCTTTGTTGTTCAGTCATTTTTCAGTCATGTCTGACCCTTCATGATTGCATTTAGGGTTTTCTTTGCTAAGATGCTGGAGGGGTTTGCCATTTCCTTCTCAAACTCATTTTACAGATGAGGAAACTGAGGCAAACGGGGTTAAGTGATTTGAGTCACACAGATGGTAAGTATCTGAGGTGAATGTGAATTTGGGAAAATAAGTCTTCCTGACTCCAGACCTGGAACTCTATCCAGTGCACCATCTAGTTGGCCCCAGATCAGTCAGATTCAATTTCACATATTTGTTAACACTGTGCTGAGTATTTTAGCTTCTCAAAGTTTTAGTTTTCCTGTCTGTAGAATGAAAGTGATAATATTTTGTCCTACTTACCTCATGGAGTTGTTATAAGGAAAGTACTTTACAACCCTTAAAATTTTACGAAAATGTGAGTACTGTACCTCTGAACCTCATTTATGCTTTAAAGCTATATCATGATATGGAAACTCTGTTCAGGTGATGTAGGTGAAAATTTGAGGATTGTCAAGCCCCAGAGAACTTCTAAGCTAGACAAAGGTGTTAGTTCCTATGCATTCTTCTCTCTTAGGTGTCCCACTAGAGATACTTATCTGGTGACTTTCCAGCAAGACGTGGGTTGAGGGAGGAAGCAATCATCCTCATCCATTATTAGCTTCAGCTGGGCTCCCTTACTCATCTGGAGAAGGAGTCCTATGGATGCCTGAAGGTTTGTGTCTATGAAGTAATAGTTAAAGAGGTCTAGAAAATAAACCACCTGGGAGCGGTTGAAGAACAACACACTGACTAGCCTAGCCTTGTTGTTCTAGTTCTCAAACCAGATGGGACAGTTCGATCTTGCACAGATTTTCGCTGGCCTCATGCCCTCTCTCTAAAGGGAATGCATGGGCAGTGCCAACAACACATGCAATTCTGGGACATCTGGCCAAGGCAGTATTTACAACCACACTGATAATAAAAAAAGGCCATTGGCACCTCCTCAGTAGCCTTGATTTCCCTCCCAGAAAAGGTGGTCTGTCTTTCCTCCTCAGGAGGAAGGGTTATTTCAGAAGAAAGTATTTCAGGAGAAATCTGTTCAAACACATACACACATACACACACATATTCATACACATACTCTACTTAATGTCAACTAAATAATGTGACTGTATGTCTTTAAGGTATGATTAAAAGCTGTGTCAAATTAATACAATTAATGTTAAAGAGGTTCTGCAACTCTGCTGGCAGGCTGCTTTGGAAGACCTTTCAAATAGGCAGGAAAAATATTCAGTTTTATTTGAAGGGTGGGGGTGGAGGCTGGAGTGTGGCCACCACCCCCTGAGGCTACCATAGAACTGTGCAGGACTCATGACTACCATGATACTTCCCCATAGGAAATGAACTAGTTCTTTTGCCCTCTCCCCAGCCATATTACTAACCATCCATCCATCCATCTATCTATCTATCTGTCTGTCTGTCTGTCTATCTATCAATCCTTCTGCCTGTGTCTATCTTTTTATCTATTTGTTGGCATCTTTTGTTTTTATATCATCTTCATGTTCTAATAAAGTTCCTCCTCAGAGGGCCATCTCTTATAAACAAGAGTTAAAAAGAGAAACAAACAAAAAAGTTCAGGGAGACTAACCTACATTTAAAAACAAATATTTTGATATTGATTTTTGTATCTAGTACATTCTTTCACCCAAGTAGAATAATGTATTTCTTTTGGGTATGGACTATTTATTTTGTTCTTTGTATTCCCAGTGCCCAGGATACAATAACATCGTAGACCTAGAACTGGGAGGGATCTCAGAGGCCATCTATCCAATTCTTACATTCTACAGGTGAGGAAACTGAGGCCCAGGGAATTTAAATGCCCAAAGCCACCTTGGGAGTATCAATATCAGGATTTGAACTCAGGTCCTCTGACCTGATTCCATTACCATGCTTGTTGAATGGGGGAGAGGAAATTTCTTCAGTATGACTGACACATACCTGCATATAGGAAAACAAGAATGGAGACAAGAGGGGAGATTTAAATCCTTTAGAGGAGTTCATGCTATTTTTATTTAATTTTTTTTTACTAACATTTGATCCAGATAAGTCAAGATATCAGTTGTTGAAAACAAATAAAATAAAAAAAAGATATCAGTCATTTTGTGATGTTTATTTGTTTTTTTCCCAGCTTAATAGTATTTTAGTTTTTCCAATTACATGTAAAGATAGTTTTCAACATTCACTTTTATAAGATTTTGAATTCCAAACTTTTTTTCTCCCTCCCTCCTTCCTCTTCCCTTCCACAAGATGGCAAGCAATTTGATATAAGCTTTACATGTACAATCATATTAAACTTTATTTATTTTTAAGAGCAAATAAAGTTACTCAAGGCCTGAGCTTTGAGAAATCATTTCTTGCCTTTGTTTAGTTCCTTATCTACAAGAGGTATTTATGTTCAGACACTAATTACTTTGGCTCTTTTATATGCAATCATATCATCTCTATAGCTGTCATCAATTACTATAAAATAGATATACTTACCGGAAAGTCATCCTAGGAATATGACAAAGTTCCACGTGAGATTCTGTGCTGTTTCTCTCAGCCTGACCAGGAGGGGTCCGTAGATCATGAAAACAGAACAAATGATAGGATTCTCTAATTGAGAGCAAGAAAAGACTCTTCCCTCGCTGCCTCGACCCCCAGCCGTTTCATAAATGAGGAAACTGAGGTTTAGAAAGGTTAAATGCTTAGAAAGCCAGGAATCAAATCTGGGTCCTCTGTTCCAGTTCTTTTCACTGCACTTTGCTACTTACCTTCTTTAGCTCACCTCTCTATTGCCTTACAGTTGTGCCTGCGTGATTTTGGGAAAGGCAATTAAGCTATTGAGTCTCAGTTTCCTCATCCATAAAAAGAGGAAGTTAGACTTGATGTTCTTTACATCCTTTTCCAGTTCTAGACCTATGGACCTATATGTAGTCCTATGAAATACTGTGATCATCGCTAACAACACAAAAAGGTATGAGCCAGCATTCCTGAACATGACACTTCATCTCCCACTTTACCATATTTCCACAAACCATACCCCAACACCTGGAATTCACTCCTTCTTCATTCCAGGGACTCATAATTCTTTTCTTTCAGAGCTCTGTTTAGATACAACCTCCACCATGAAGCTTTCCTTTATGTCACCCACTCTTTTTTTTTAGTACTGTGCTTTTAATTTTGTTCATGTTTGTTATCTCTCAGTGGGATGAAAGCTTCTGTGCTGGGACTCTTTTCTTTTTATCTTTCTAACCTCACCACCTGGCAAAGTGCTTTGCCCAGAATGGGTATGTAAAATGTATTTGTTTAATTGAATAAAATTCCAACTATGTGACATTTTATGTGTCTAGAATTGAAACTGCTAATGAATGGAGATAGGCTCCACTTTCAGTTTCAATCTTGACTTGGTTGGAGAGGCTGCTCAATTTGACTGTACCTCAGTTATTCCACTCTCAAAAGAGGCTATGATACTTGATAATTCTTTCCTTCCTTCAGTGTTATTGCACAAAAAGGTATGAGCTCTCTAATCTTCCTAGTCTATGCTTCCAACAAAACATGGCAAGCCTCTAAAACTTTCATTTTTTTTTTTTTACCAAATTACAAGGTACTTTGAGGTTCCATGCATTCCTATTTATTGATGAGGAAAGGATTGAAAACTCAAAAATTATACAGAGATTTATAAGAATGCCAATAAATTACCACTGAATAGCTGGATATCACTAACGCTTTCTCATTCTAAATTAGCCTTTCCTAGGCTATATCCCTGGCATAGGTCAGACGGCTTCATGTTTGGATCAGAGATTTAAAGCTACAAGGGACATGAGAGTTAATCTAGACTAATGCTCTCATTTTACATGTGAGGAAACCACAGAAGGAAATGACTCGCCCAAGGTTACACAGATAGTAGTTGGCAGACATAAAGGTCGGGGTCTTCTGGCTCTAAATCCAGTACTCTTTCCACTATGCCACATCATATTTTCTCTGTCTGCTGGTATGCTCAACCTCAGTGGGTTCCCAGACCAAGATGAGTAGCCATTTCAGGAGGCTGGGCCAAGGGCCTTGGTTCCACCCAGCTTACAGTTCCCCAGGTTCAGCCCATTTGTAGGTTTATAATCAGTGCCACACTCCCAGCCCAAGAAGAAGTCACCCCAACGCCCACCTGGCCCTGGCACTCCACCCACACATACACACATAGGGTTTACTAACCTATAGCTACTCACCACACAAAGATTAGTGCAACCCATTGCCAGCTGAACCCCAAAGTTCTCAAACATTACATTCCTTTTTTACATGCCAGGAGGACTACCTCACCCATACCCCCACTGCAAAGTCTTGGGTTAGGGTTAGGGTTAGGGTTGTTGTTGATGTTGGGTGTTGTTCCTCGATAGGGAAAGGGACATCATCAGCTATCCCTGATGCTTCTGTCATTTCATTAGTTATATATTACAATTAAGTACTTTGTGCCTGATTCTGCTTTTATGATGTTAAAACAAACTAGTTTAAAGGAAGTCATAGTGTCAATAGAAATAGGGCAGTAAGTATGTGGGGAATCACTTCTAAACATGTTGCTTGCTCTCTGAGGGGAAAAAATGGAAAGCCAATCAGGCAAAATGTATCCACAGCTGAAACTAAAAGGGAAGCACATGATTCCCTCCTGAATGATGCCACAGTCCTCTAGTCCTACTATAGGTAGCTGGGCAAAGCATGGAATTAGAGGGAAACCAAATAAGTACAGTCATATCACTATTTCTGGGTGATCCTGGAAGCCACTTATCCTCTTTTTGTACCTTGGTTTCCTCATCTCTAAGTTTCAGGGTATCCTCCCTCATGAAGATGTTGCAAGAACTGACTAATCCAAATTAGCTAATGTCTCAATAATAATGGTGCAAAGAGTGCAGGTGCTGGGAATATCTTTTCTGCTATGGCAATCCAGAACCCATGAATGGCCTCATAATATAAGGATGAGTATGAACCAAAAACTATCTCTCAGTACTCAGTGTGCCTTATATTCTGTCTTTGTCTTGAGTGGGAAGAATTTCATTCAGCATTATACAGAACTTGCATTATACAGATCTGTCTTTTGAAAGATCAAGGCATTTTTACAGCTTTCACCTAAAGAAGACTAGGAATAACACTGAGGGAAGGGAAGAATTATTATGTATCATAGCTTCTTTTGGGAGCGGAATAACTGAGGCACAGTCAAATTAAGTAGCCTCTCTAACCAAGTTCAGATTGAAACTGAAAATGGAGCATATCTCCACTTAGTAACTTCAATTCTAGAAACACCGAATGTCACAGAGTTAGAATTTTATTCAATTAAACAAATACATTTTAAGTACCTACTCCATAGAAAGCACTTTGTTAAATGGTGAAGTTAGAAACATAGAAACAAGAGTCCCTGCCAAGGAAAGCAGAAAGCTGGGAAACAATTTTTACAGCCAGTGTCTCTGATAAAGGCCTCATTTCTAAAACATATAGAAAACTGAGTAAAATTTACAAGAATACGTCATTCCCCAATTGGTAAGTGGCCAAAGGATACAAATAGGGAGTTTTCAGAGGAAGAAAGTAAAACTATCTATAGTCATATGAAAAAAAAAATGCTGTAAATTACTACTGATTATAAAAATGCAAGTTAAAACAACTCTGAGGTATCTCATCACTCTTATCAGATTGACTAACATGAAAAAACAGGAAAATGATAAATGTTGGAGAAGATGTGGAAAAATTAAGTTGTGAACTGATCCAACCATTCTAGAGAGCAATTTAAAAGTATGCCCAAAGGGTTATAAAACTGTGCATACCCTTTGATGCAGCAATATCACTACTAGGTCTATATCCCAAAGAGATCATAAAAAAAGGGAAAGGATCCATAGTTCAAAAATATTTATAGCAACTCTTTTTGTGGTAGCCAAGAATTAGAAATTGAGGGGATGCCTATCAGTTGAGAAATGGCTGAACAAGTTGTTGTATAAGAATGAAATGGAATACTATTGTTCCATAAGAAATGATGAGCAGACAGATTTCAGAAAAACCTAGGAGTTACATGAACTCATGCTGAGTGAAGTGAGCTCAACCAGGAGAATGTTGTACATAGTAACAGCAACATTTTGCTATGACCAACTATGATAGACTTAACTCTTCTCAGCAGTGCAATGATCTAAGACAATTCCAAAAGACTCATGATGGAAATGCTATCCAAATCGAGGGAAAAAAATATGGAGTCTAAACGAAGAGCAAAATATGCTATTTTCTCTTTGTTGTTGTTTTTTTCTCATGGTTATTCCCTTTTGTTCTGATTCTTCTTTCACAACATGAGTAATGTGGGCATATACTTAATGTGATTATACATGTATAGACTATATCAGATTTCATGCCACTTGGGGAGAGGTAAGGGAGGGAGGGGGAAAATACTTAGAATTCAAACATCTTTTAAAGTGAATCTGAAAAATAAAAATTAATTAATTACTTTTAAAGAGAGTCCTTACCCAGAAGAAGCTTTCATTCAACTGAGAGATAACAAAAAGATAACAAATATAAGTATCGTACCAATAAAAAATAGAGGGAGAAGGGATGAAATAAAGGAAATCTTCGTGGTAGAGGTGGCATCTGAAAAGGATTATGAGTCTTTGGGATGAACAGGGTATGAATTCCAGGAACTGGAGTATGGTTTGTGGAAATAAACAAAAGTGGGAGATGGAGTGTCATGTTTAGGAAACAATTTGTAGTCCCTCTTGATTGAAATGTAGTTTTAAAAATTATTAATATTAATAACATAACTAGCATTTGTATAGCACTTTAAACTTTTCAAAGTGCTTTTCAAATATCTCACTTTATTTTCACAACAACCCTGGGAGGTAGGTGTTATTATAATTCCCTCTGAAGTAAAATTTGAGCTTAGGTCTTCCTGAGTCCAGTGCTAGTGCAGCTAGCTTCTCTGAGCTGCTATATAAAGGGGATTCATTTAAAATGTCTGGAGAGGTAGGCAGGAACCAAATTATAGAGGACTTTAAATGTCAGAGGAGGGAGTTTGCATTTTATCCCGTAGACAATGGTGAGACATTAGAGATATTTTCAGTAGTAGAGCATCATGGTCAGGACTGTATCTTTGGAAAGACATTTTGGCAGCTGTAAGACATAGAGAATATCAGAACTGGGAGGGATCTTAGAACATACAATGTCAGGATGAAAGTTACTATACTCCAATTCCTTCTTTGTACCATAAAAGAAATGGAGATCTAGAGAGATTATACAACATGGGTCAGACAGCTAATAAGTAGTCTTGTCAGGATGACAGTCCAAGCTTTCTGATTCCAAGGAGAGGGCACTTTCCACAACACTATGTATTTGACCCCCTCCTGCCTTCAGAGGACTTTGAAAACTGGATAAAAGCAAACCATGGATAACTCTGAAAAGCCGCTATTTTGAATTTTCAAGGGGAATCTATCTTCAATAAAGTGTAAATAATCTTAAAGCCTCTCTTGTCCTGTCTCTTCCTTCTCCACCAATAAAAGCAATGAAAATCCTTCCCCTATCATCAAGCCCTGGTATTTATTGGTTCTCTTAGGTTCCAGAGATTATTCTGGAGAAAATGCATTATCTATGATTTCTAGTTTTTTCCCCAAGCTATAGCTAGGAACATTCCTAAGCTGATCTGTTTGGCTTTTGAATATGCTTAGCCTTGATCAAAATATAAAGAAGTAATTGTATTTGTCCTTTCTTGAAAAGGACCATAACATCAAGATGATGACATGACTGGCAGTTGACTTTGATTTGAGGAGGGCTGTGCAAGGTCACCAACCTCATTTCCTTCTCCTGAACCATCTGTGTCCAGTGGCCTGATATTCATCAGGACGACTGGAGATGGCCTAGGATGCAATGGGAGACCCTGGCCCTTTCAGGCTAAGGTCCTATAGCATTCTCACCTTGAGTGAGATACACCCACTCAATGAACAGGCTTCTTTAAGTGGTTACTTAAGGGATGGCCACTTAATCAAATAGATTAGGGTTCCTGGGTTAAAAGAGAAACAGTTCCTATTTAGTAATTACATTCATCGTGTGCTAGGTGAGTGGGGACTTGTCCAGTCCAGAGTGAATTGGGTTTACAACTTAATCTTGGAGCAAGAATGTAGCCAGCAAACCCAAGTAATCAAAATTCAAGTAATAGGATTTTTTATAAAGAACTTTTAACGTCCTACTATGTGCAGTAAATACATCGTGCCATGGCTGAAGATATTCTTCCTTCAGGATAGCAAAACGTTTTTATTTATATATGTTCACTTGTAGGCAATAAAATAAAATGGGAAGAGTGTTGGACTGAAAATTGTACCTAAAGGATCACATGAAATGTATGGCAGTATCTATAGTTATCATTAGTGATATTTTAATAGATATGGAAGTATACTGTTTTAATATATAGATAGGCAGCTTAGCATAGTGCTAGGAGATTAGCCTTGAAATGAGGACGAGCTGGATTCAAATTCTGCTTCAGACTTTTAATAGCTACATGACCTGGACAAGTCAATTAAACTCTATGTGCTTTAGACAACTCCTCACTTATCTACTAAGTCACAGACTAGTTGTGATCCCAGTAAGCTTTTTGAATTGCAGGAGGGTAAGGAAGGTTAATTTATGTATCTCTTCAAGACACTTTGTTTCAGTACCCAGTACTGTAATACTGGCAATGAAAATGTTGTAGGCAGAAACATTTTTAAGAATTCAAGGATCCATTATTACATCCTGAGTTGGAGCTCTCAATCCCTCCACACCTTAATAGGCAATCTTCATGAATTATTGATGTCCAAAAACATTCCTGACCAGGTGATCATCTCTTTGGTTTGATAAACCTTTCTGAATTTCACTGGCTTGAATGTTGATGATCCATTGCTGAGCCCAAATAAGGAGTCCATAAAATGGAAAAACACCTCATAGTTCTTTATCCTCTTCCCCCATACTTTGTTTGTTATCTCTCTTCTTAGGTCCTAAATGAAAAAAATGAGAGACTCAGACTCTATTTCATATTCCATGTAATTTTCTTGTGACAAGAATGTAAAATAATCTTTTAGGGGAAATCTTAGGATTTTATGGAAGGAATCTCAGAGGATTTTGAACTCAACCTTCTCACCTAACAGATGGAGGCAGTTAAGCAACTGGCCCAAGGTCTCCTGTGTGTCTAGGTCAGCCCTCTGATTCTAGAGCTGGTACTTTTCCTATTGCATTAGGAGATATCAGTGGTATTCGTAATAGACAGAGAAGTTGTCCTATCCATGGACCCAGGGGATATTCCAATAGAAGACAAGAATAAAAGCAGAGGTGATATTAATTCCCTTTCCCCATACCTCAAGTTTCTTCTCTGAGGAGTTGAATGGATAAGCAATATATGGACTGCCAGATTCCTTTTTAGGGCATTCAAGGACCTCCAAAATCTAGTATTACCTATTTTCCCAAACATTGCATATTACTGTTCTCTATTCACTCTATGCTTTAGCCAAAATGAACTAGTCTTTGCTCTCTGTTTCATTGCAATGCAAGGACTTAAAAAAACCCCAATGGACTCAAGGCAAAACACCTTCCACATCCCAAGAAAGAGCTACGGACATGAATCACAGATAGAAGCAGACCATTTTCTTTTGTATTATGTTTTGTTTTGTTTTGTTTTATGTTTTGTGCCATTCATTTTAATTCTTCTCTGCAGCATGTATTTAATAGGAATGTGCATGTAGACACTATATAAGATTGTATGCCATCTCAGGGAGGGAGTGGGGAGGGAGCTTCCCACAATGGGAAGGCCCATCAAAATGGATGGGAAAGATCCTCCCCAATCACATTATTCAATCAGAGGCACTTTTGGTAAAACAAAAACAGCAAAAGATCCTAATTTGATTGCCATTAGGCCATCTTTTCCAGGTAGTCTTCTCAGATGCCCCTATTAATAACGATCTTCTGTCTCACAGCTTAGAGCAGCTAGGTGGCACATTGGGGGATGGGCAACCTGCAGTGCCTAGGTCGCATGTGACCTTGAATACAGCCATTTGACCGAGTCCAAGTTTTACAGAACCTATCTTTTTATGAAGGGGATTTGTTCTGTGAAGTTTGAATTCAGTCAAAGGGTCACATTTGAGGACCTAGAGGGTCACATGTGGCCTCCAGGTCAGAAGTTTCCCATCCCTGGATAGAGCGTTAGGCCTGGAGGCAGGAAGATTCATCTTCCTGAGTTCAAATCTGGCCTCAGACACTGACAAGCTACATAACCCTGGACAAGTCACTTAACCCTGTTTGACTCAGTTTCTTCATCTGTAAAATTAACTGGAGAAGGAAATGGTAAACCACTCCAGTATCTCTGCTGAGAAAACTCCAAATTAGGGTCATGAAGAGTCAGATATGGCTGAAAAATGACTGAACAACAACAAATCTTAGAGTTTGCACGGCACTTGGTTCTACAGCTCTCTATTCAATTCAATGAGAATTTATTAAGGGCCTATATATGTTAGGTGCAATGTTTTATCTGGGGAAGGCATAGCTAAATAGAAATCCACATGAAAGAAAGATCTGAAGTTGTTGGTGGACTGTAAATTCAACATGAGTTGGCAGTGAATTATGGTAGCCAAAAAAGCTGCATTAGTCAAACATAGTGTCCAGAAAACAAGAGGTGACAGTCTCATTGTACCCTGCTCTGATTATGACAGCCTCATTGTACCCTGCTCTGATTAGACAATACCTGGCATTCAGTTCTGGTGCCACATTTTAGGAAGGATATTGATAAGTTAAACAAGTGGACTTTCAGAGAAGGTTGTTCAGAGGATAACCAGAATGGTGAAAAGATTAGAATCAAGACTGTTAGCTATCTTCAAGTATTTTGAAGAATGAGTATTTGGAAAGGGGATGAGTAGATTTAGGATTATGGAATGATAGATCTAGACTTGAAAGAGACTTTTGAGGCCATCTAGACCGATCGTCTCATTTTATAGAAGAGGAAACTGAAACCCACGGATTTAAGTGCTTTGCCCAAAGTCAGGCAAGCGTAAGCAGTAGAGGATTATTGTTCCTGGTGTCACAAGGCAGACCTGGAAGCAATGGGTCAAAGTGCCAAAAGATAGATTTAGGTTTGATCTAAGAAAAAAATGTTCTAACAATTAGAGCCATCACAAAGTATGTGATGCCTCAGGGGGTACTGAGTACTTCCTCACTATAATTATCCTAGGTATGAAAGGACGAGGGTCTGCTGAAGAGGTGGAGGGATTCCTGGTCAGGTGGGAGGTAGATTGCATGACCTCTGAGGTCCCTTCTAACTCTGAGATTCTATGATTCTTTAAAAAGTCCTCATCGAATTTTGTGCTTTCCGCACTGTAGATACTTAGTAAATGTTTCTGAACAAATAACTCAGTTGTTCTAATTACATTGTGAAATATCGTTATCAGTATTTTGTCTCATCTTCCTAACTCTCCTAAGAATAAGCACAAATAATATTCACCCACCTGGCATTAGGCATTTAATAATTGTTGGATTGATTTTAGCTGAATTAAACTGTAAAATAGCTAATGTAAGCAGGATTTAGGGGGACTTTATTAGAGTTGAGTAGGATACAATGGAGTGAAATGGGCTCTTGGAATAGAAAACTTCCAGGTTGTAATCCCACATGTCACTCTTACACATGTGAAGATGCACACTTCTCCAGGCTTTAGTTTTCTCATCTCCAGAATAGGAGGAAATAATACCAGTGACCTCACATATTAAGTGAGGATCACTTAATATGAATCCTATACTGATAGTTGGTTAGTTTTGCTGGGCTGAATCTCTCTGTTTCTGTGTCTGCGTCTGCGTCTCTGTCTCTCTCTCTCTCTTTCTTTCTCTCTCACAGTGTGATAGCTTGCTATGCTTGGAATGTTCTACCTTCTCGGCTCCACCTCTTGGTGTCCTGGGCTTCCTTCAAGACTTAGGTCAACTCCTACCTAGGGCTAAAAGCATTGTCCTATAACCCAGCCTCATCTCATTTTACTCTTGTCCGCATTTCCCCCAAGCTAACTTTCCCTTTGAATTTACCCCCACTTCAATCTGTATATATCTTGTCTCAACATAATGAGTTTTCTGAGGATTAGGTCTGTTTGTTTTTGCCTTATTTGTATCCCCAGTTTAACACAGTGCCAGTCAAGTAATGAGTTTAATAAAATGCATGTTGACTTGTTGACTTCCAGTGTAGAGGAGGGAGAGGAGGAATATATTCAGAAACGAAGTAGATGCAAAAAACTAAAGCTTGCAACTTAAAAAAAATAGATGAGTGCAAAGAGGTTTGAGGGAAGGCTAGGGTCAGGTTCAGTAAAAACAATCCTTTGGAGTCTCTGGACCTATGTTCCAAATCTGTCCAGATGAGGTTGTTTCCTCATTTATGAAATGAAGGAGCTCGATTGGAAGACCTAAATTCCCCTTCAGTTCTTACAGAACATTTAAGTCCCATTCCATGGTCAGGGCAGCTACGTGGCACAGTGAATAGAGCACTGGGCTTGGAATAAGGAAGACCTGATCGAGTTGCAGAAACCTCCTAGCTGTGTGACCCTGGGCAAGTCACTTAACCCTGTTTGCTTCAGTTTCCTTATCTATAAAACGAGCAGAAGGAAATGGTAAACCACTCCAATATCTTTGCCAACAACAACAACAAAACAACAAAATCCCAATGGTGGTGATGATGATGATGATGGTGAATAAGACGATGATGAAGAAAGACAGAGAAATGATCCTTCCTCAGACGCTGTCACTAAACTCTTAGCCTTAGTTTCCTCACTTGTAAAACGAAGGGCAATAATATCTTTAGGACTTACTTCACAGAATAGTTATGAAGTTCAAATGATCTAGTGTATGGAGAACGCTTTGCAAATCGTCACTAGCTAAATAAATGCCACCTGCTACTGATGCCCTGAAGGAGAGTTCGGTGGCCTGGGCGCTTAGGAAGGAAGGGGGAGAGGCCAGGTGAGTCGGAGAGAGCCAGCAGGGGCCCTGCGCCAGGCGACCTGGTACCATATGCAAATCCGCAAGCTGGTGGGGGCAGTCGAGTCACCTCCCCAGCGGCCGCTCGGGGATAAAACACCAGGCGGTCGGGGCGGGGCCGGCGGGAGCAGCTGGAGCCGCCGCCGCCGCCTGGGAGCCGGGGCTCACCAGCGCAGGGACAGATCTGGGCAAAGCGTATAGCACCTGCCCGCACCTGCCCTCCAGCGAACCCGGCGGCCAGTTGCAGGAGGCAGCCCAGCGCACCCCAGCACCCCTCCACCTCGGCAGTGCCCGAAGACTCTCCGAAGGGCCAAGGCTGCTCAGGCGGACCGAACGCATCGTCCCGAACCTAAGTTCGCGCTCGCCTCCCGCCTCCGGTCTCTTCTGCCCTCAGTCCTTCCCACGCACCCTGGCATGCGCGCCCCCTTCATTCTACCCCAGGTAAGGGTCGGAAGAAAATCGGGAAAGTGTTGCCGAGAGAGGGTGGGTGAAGAAGGGAGCCTGCGAGTCGGGAGAACCCATTCGCGATCTGGAGACTTGGGAGAAGGAGGAAAGGAAACTTCCACCCACGTTTACAGTGGCTTCAGTTTTACTCCTTCGTTTCTGAATGGGAAGCCCGGGATCTAGGTGGCTCACATTTCTTAGCGCTTTTCTGGCTTAGCAGTCGCTTCCCTCTGTGTTCTCCTGCGAGGCCGGGAGCGCAGATAGTATTATGCTTTTTTGCAGACTGGGAAACTCAAGTTCAGAGGTGAAGGTCACAAGGCTGGTAGGGGTCAGAATTCAAACTGGAACCCCGTCTGCCAACCAAGACCTTTACATCTCGAAGCCTCGTGAGGAACTATGAGGCAACTCTTAAGTTCCTTTCCAGGTGACAGTCTTTTAAACTGTCGCATCAACATCAGGCAATTACGTTTGCAGGTGGCACCTCTTTAGTCCCCTGAGAATAGGGACAATCCATCCCCAGATTCTTTGCAATAAAGACAGAATGAAATTTTTGCTGTTTTAAATGGATTTAAAGGCAATTGGGGTTCAGTTGACTTAAAACTGCCTCAAAGAATTAGTTATCAATTTCTTTTAGTAAAATTCAGGGTTTTTTGTTTTTTTTTTTAATTCGCATAGTGGAGCGCTCTTATATTCCACTTTGATCTTCTAAGCAGGTATTAAAAGGAGGAGGTACTTGAGAGGAAGGAAAGACAGATAAACACCTAGAGGGAGGGGAGACAATGGAAAGAAGAAATGTGTGTGGGTGTATTTGTGTTTGAAGGAGCCGAACTAATGGGATTTAGTGGTAAGACCTCTTGGGTAGAAATTCCTAGGTACCCAGAGTTAGAAACCAGGTTTCCTATAAGCCACTTCTCTGAAAGGAAGACATGCCCCATCCTCTGTAGACCCAGATTTTAAGAGTTTTTTAGAAGAGACTTTAACAAAGGCATGTTCAGTTTTGTGGCTCCATAGTTAATCTTTGATGTTAGAACGGCAAGGATGCATGGATTATGTATTCTGTTCCTTTAACTTTAGAAACAACGAAATCGAAGCACAGAGGGAAAATGACTTGTTGAAAGTAAAACAAAAAAAATTACTACATGACACAACCAGAATTCAAACCCAGGTCTTTTGACTCCAAATCCAATAATTATGCCACTAAGGTTTTTCTTTGGCAAAGAAGGGAAATCTCATTTCTTTTACACCTATTTCCCCCAGCTTGGTATCGCACCCTTCCATCCCTAAAATCAGTTTTGCAGGAAGCCCATGAAGTCCATTCAAAAGGTGGATGTATTAAAGGAACATCAAGTTCCCAAGCTAGGCCTCCTGATTATTACAGGTTTTTATGAGGTCATATGGGGATTTGTCACTGGAATGGGGTGGAGGGAAAGGAAATGGAAAACCTCCTTCTGCTCTTCCACCTCCACCTCCACCTCCACCACCACCTTCCTTCTTCCCAGGAACCAGTTGGAACAACCCCGAGAAAGCAATGCTAAAAGCTTTCTTTGACTTTCAGGAGACCAAGCTCCTGACTAGTTGCCCTTTTAGGTACTTGCCATTTTTAAGTAAGGGGACTGCTTTAGGACCATAAAATTTAAAGTGGAAAGGAGTTTTCAAGATCACAATATTTTAGAGGTGAAAGGGACCCTCTAGTTCAATCCATACCCACTACAATATGCCTGAAAAGTGGTCCTCTAGCCTCTGCTTGAAGACATCTCAGGACGGGGGAACCAGTCATCTCTTGAGACAGCTGATGATACACTTGAGCAGTTTTAATTGCTTGCAAGTTTTTCCTTATAGCAAGCCTAAAATTTGCTTCTTTACAACTTCCACCTATTGTTCCTGGTTCTGCCCTTGGTGCCAAAAAAAAAAAAGTTTAATCCACCTTCCACATCAATTTGTAAATCAATTAATAAACATTTATTAAGTACCTGCTGTGTGCCAGGCACTGTGCTAAAGGTTTCAGTTATTTGTTACCTTGTCCTCCTGAGTCTTTTCTCTCAGCTAAAATTTCATTCAGCCAAAATATATGACTTGAACTCGTGGCCTTTAACAATCCTTGTTGTTGTCTTTTGGACTCTTTCCAGTTTATCAAGGTCAATACTAAACTATAGTCCTACTCCATCATTTTATAGTGGTGAGACCTGAGAGAGTGATGTGCCTGAAGTCATAGAAATGATTCTAACCCTGACTCCAAAGATTTGAATCCAAATCCAATCTAAGGCTGTTTCTCTCTGTACTACACTATATCTACCCGTGGCAGGTCCACTCCCTATTCTCAGTCCTGTAGATCTGGTCCTGGGAAGAGAAAAAAGCAGGTAGAAAGGTCCTTACCTTCTTTTCTTTTATATGTTGGTTTTCTTTTTCCTATGTTTTCTCAGTAACCTTGACTAAAAGGGAAGACTTCAAGCATGTCATCAGAATTTTGGTTAATTTCTGCCCCTGGAGATATGGAGAATTTGCAGGCTCTGGAAAGGATGAACACAGTAACCTCCAAGTCTAATCTGTCCCACAACACCAAATTTGCTATTCCTGACTTCAAGGTAAAGCCCTAGAAATTGGAGGAGTTAGGGAGGGTTGGGAGGGAGGGAAGAAAAAAAGCAATAATTAAGGAGAAGGAGGAGAAAAGGCTGCTCCTTATTTTAGCACCCTGGAAGAAGATAGTTAATTTGGTTTTGTGGAAAGAGTGTTGTATTATAATCTGATCTGAGTTATGAGTTAGGCAAGTCATTTAACATAACTGCCTCAGTTTTCTCTTGTAAAATGAGGTTAGACTAGATGACTTTTTGATTCCTTCACCCCATAAACCTATGGTCCTATAAAAAATGAGATGATACTCTGAAGGCTAATGAAAAGTAGAAAATGGCCATCAAGAGCAAATGACCATAGGATCCTAGAACTTGAGCTAGAATCGACCTCAGAGGCCACTGACTAACCACTTCAGTTTTGTAAATGAGTAGACAGAGGCCCAAGGAGTTTAAATCAAAGGATTACAGAGCTAGTATGCATTAGAGGCAAGATTTTAATTCAGAGTCAGCAAATTTTCTGTTATATCACATGCCAAGCGTAAGCGGCAGAAATGTCTGATTTTACAGAACTAGGAACATGAGGAGACATCTTGAGATTAATTGTGGTATCATGGAAAGGGATGGATAACAGAGGGATCAGAGAAACTTTCTGCTTAATAACTAACAAACTTTTGGATAAGGAAAGAATAGTATCTCCTAGTTGAGTGGGTTCTATTAAAGATGGAACTAGCTAGCTCCCTCTTTGTTTCAAAAACTTGTTTCTTCTCTGCTAAAAGTTTTCCAGGACAGTCTACTGATTGGCTGAGTTAAAACTCCTGGTCTTATTTTAAATTCCCATTCTAATGCCTTCTGGTGAGGACTAACAATCTGCTATAGTTTGGAATTTGCCTTGTTTGTCTCCATTCTTAAGTGTACTTTTGACCCACTCTAGGGAAGGTATGAAGGGAAAGAAATTCAGTGTTCATGCCCAAGATCACTTTTTGGTTCCCATATGTCCTGGCATTGAGTAAATTTTCCGATACCCCTTATTCAATGTGAAAAGGGAAACATTCTTGAATTCACAATGCTTAGTTGCATAAGATTTTTTTTTTTTTGAGACCAGGTCTCTCCCCATCACACCCAGGCTGTAAGTACAGAGGCCAGTGACAGGCCCACTACTGATCAGTTCTGAAGCTTTGATGACCTGTTCTGTTTCTGACCTGGGCTCCTTGGTCAGCCTGGTGGCCCTTGCACTCCCTGGGGTTGACCATATTGATTGGTGTCTGATTTAGCATAGACCCTAGATGGCTTTAGCCCTATTCTAGCTCAGAACTCTAGAGCTCAAGAGGTCACCAACTCTCCAGTAGTACAAAGTGTGTGTCATCCTGGCCTGGCCGAAATGATTTTACAAAATTAATTCCCTTACCTTCTTGACTACACCAGCTAGGTATATGTATCCCTTCCCAAAGTGAAAGTGAGGACCAGAGAGATTGGAATCACTTACAGTGGGAAATAAAAACTCCCATTTACATAATGCTGTTAAGGTTTATAGTCTGTTAAGTCAATAGTGTAGCGGTTAATGTCTCAATTTTATTGGAAAAGAAACTGAGACTTAGGAAGGTATTGGCTTGCCTAGTGTTAACACAGCTAATGAATATCGGAGTCTGGACTTGAACCCAGTTCTTTCCCAACTGGAAGTACAGCATCCTTTCCACTATATCACATTGCCAAAGTAATCCTTAAGGAGATCAATATATATTAGTACAATGGTTTTATTTTAAAAGAAACTGGTATTGTTTGTATTTCATACTGCCTTAGAAGGAAGACTACTGGGATGAGGTTATCCACATTTAGTGTGATTATGCTCTTACCTCACAGGATTTTGTTAAGATAAAACGCCAAGAAATAGGAGCTATGGATGCTGGAGAAGTAGTAAACAGTACATCTGGAATCAACCAAGCGAACATTAATAAAGTGCATAGTATAGGTTAGGTCCTGTGAAATATAAAGAGAAAAGGAAGACAGCTCTTACTTCAATCAATAAACATTAAGCACTTACAATGTGAGCTTACATGTACATACATTAATATGTATATAATGTATTTATGTATAATTACATACAAAATAAGTACAATGTAGTTTTGAGTGGCAGACCACTAGTAGGTGGGGGAAGAAAAAAGACTTTCTGTAGAAGCAGTAATCCAGACGTTTAAAATAATGATGTGTACACTAACTGCTCTTCAATCAAGGGTTTTTAAATTTTTTATTTGTATGTCATAGACCCTTTGGTAGTCTAGTGAAGCTTATGGGTGCCTTGGAATACAGTTTTACTGCATAAAATAAAATGTTACAAAGGAGACTTAATTACATTCAACTACATTTTTTATCAACATGTTGAAAAGGTTTCAGGACCCTAGTAGGTTAAGCACCCTTATTCTAACTTCTGCCAGTGCTTAATCTTCCTTTACTTCAAAAAAGGGATGAGCACAGGAAATCCCTTCATATGCTATTAATCTCATTCTTTCTTTCTTTAACGAAACCTTCAACACAGTTCACTCTGAAGCTCATAGATTGGACCACAATAGGTCCCTGCCCAAGGTCCACTTAAAGGCTATATTTTGACCCCTCCTGGTTTAGAGTGAATGTCAGTGATAAGTATTTCTCTTTGGAACTGCAACCCTGAGGGTCTTCTCCCAGCTTCAGTTATTTTTTCTCTTTTCCTAATTAAAGGAGTCATCCCTTGACAACTTCTTAAAGAGGCCTGTTCACTGAATGTACCAGAAAAGGCCTTAGCCTAAAGGGTCCAGGTTCTCCCATTGCATCCTGGGCCATCTCTAGTCATCTTGATGAATATCTGGCCACTGGACCCAGATGACTCTGAAGGAGAAAGTGAGACTGGTGACCTTGTAACAGCCCTCCCTCACTAAAATCAAAGTCAACTGCAAGTCTATGGCATCATTTCCCTGATGCTGTATTCTGATGTCATGGTCTTCTTCAAATACAGAGTACAAACACAATCCCATTTTGCAGATGAAGAGCATAGATTTAAGACCTTGGAGGTTCTAGTCCAATATTCTTCCCATTTTGTAGACACGGACTCCCAGGAACCAGAGATGTGCCTGAGGTCACACCAGTAGAAGAAGCCTTGAGTTCAAACCCTAGATTTCAGTCTCTTTCCAATCTACTGGCTATCTTTTTTTAATAGAAGTTGAAAACATTAGTGTCATGGGGAGTGAGGAGAAGAACCCTTGGGGAAGGGAAGCCACATTTTTAATTTTATCAGAGATAATTGGACATTGTTGTGCATACTTCTATTCGTTCTCTGATCCCTTTGGTGAGCCTGAAGGAATGTTTGTAAACTTTCAGAAAATCTAAGAATATTGGGATGACCCTAAAGGAGCCCTACCCAAATCAGATCCTTTTTCTGTAGCAAAAACTCTACAAGGTGTGGGCTGAAATCACTTGAAATAGAAATACTTTTTAAAATTTTTAAAATTTAACTTCCCAATTTGATTCATTTAATTTCATAAACAAGAATGCCTACCATGTATAAGGCACTATGCTAATTTCTGACTTCACAAAGACAAAAAATAGAAATAGTCCTTGCAAGCAGTTGGATATTCTATGAAGTTTTCAAGTTTGCTTCCACAGATATCTCTTGCTGAAGTCAAACAAATTGCAAAATTGCTATTTTGAGAAGTAGGATCTACCATAAGATAACATGCAGTCTTTTCTATGGGAAACATATGACAGTGAGGAGAACCTAAGGTCCAAAGTTTCCATTATTAAAGAATTTTAACCAAGTTTCTAGACTCTGGATTAATTTATCTAACAATGAATGGCTCTTTCAAGTAGGCAAGCATAGAATTTCCCACTAGAAGCTGTTGTGTTAAAAAAAAAATTTGCAAAGTATCTTTCCCATAAAGCTTTTGTACATTTAATTTATACTCTTTACAGGTGGGAACCTTGGATTCTCTTGTTGGTCTCTCAGATGAGTTGGGGAAACTTGATACCTTCGCTGAAAGGTAAAATAGTCCTTATTTACTACATACAAATGAGAATCTGACATTGTTTTTAGAGGACACAGTGTTCTTGCATTAACTGAACCCATACCTGCCTCAACCTGGTGGTAGTGTACCAGTATAGTGGATGGAAGAGGTTTAACCTTTTTCTAAAGGCTGCTGGGTCATCCTGGTAGCCACATAGAAAAGTATGCTGCTAAAGAAGACCATAATATTGAAGGCAATTATCCTGAAATAAAAGTGGGACTCTTAGCATTAAGCTCTGGGAATCAAGAAGTTTTCTTTCCTTCTAGAAATTGCCCCAAGCATTGTTTAGAACTATAGCTTTTCTGCTTTTTGAGGTTGCGAAATCTGCATTTCTCTTAGGACATAGAATTCTGATTCTTAAATGCTTTGTGAGCAATAGTCTTGAGAGGGATGACTGTGGATGCAAGCTTTGAAATGTGAATATCTTGGGGTTCCAGGGAACATAGTTGAAAAACAATTAGTATTTATGGTTGTTGTTATACGATTGGCATTGGAAAATCCTCCCTACCAACTGCCTATGGCGTTGTTGAGGGCTTTTATAATTTATGATATCTGGAAAAAATTTCTTTGCATAGAGAACATACTTGTTAATTGTTTATTGAATGAATGATTGAATGAATAAATGTTTTCATTTTACTTATCTGTAAATTTCGGTGATACAACTTAGCTTCTTGTCTGTTTAGTGATATTATGAAGGTGAGGTGATAAGATCAGTGTACATGCTTTGGGAAGTTCTAAGGAGAAATGATCAGCATTTTCCATAATTTTGGGAGGGGCAGAATGATTCCCTAGAACAGTTCACAGGATTAAAAGCCAGAATTAAGCTCAATTAAGCAAACATGAAGTATATTTTATGTTTGAGTCACTGTGCTAGGTGCTGGGGATAGTCCTATGATGTCATTAATATGGAGAGATTCTGGTGAGAAAGCTCCACCTATCAATTCAGGTTAACACCTTCTCTGTAACTCAGTCATCTAGAACACTGAGAGGCTGAGTCACTAGCCCAGTTATATGAGACCCAAGTCTTCCTGGCTTGGGCTGGTTCGTGATCCACTACGTCATGCTGCTGAGGATATGGAGACAAAAATGAAACAGTCCCTGCTCTGAAAGATCTATTTATTTGTGGGTGGATGGGACCATAGAAATGATCTAATATAGCCAACTCATTTTATAGATGAGAAGATCATGTGTAGTAAATGCTTGACAAATGTTATTCATATGGTATTCCATTCATGCATCCATTTATTCATTTAAAGTAACAGAACTCAGATTCAAACTGAGTTTGTCATCTCTGTGCTCTTTTTCTTTTTTCTTTTTTTAATATATTACACTGTCTAATGGTTGATAGGTATTAATGTTACCTTAAGATGTTCTAATAATTTACACACTGCTGTTGCAATTGGCTAAAATTCTGAGTAGTATTCAATGTATCAATGAAGTATTGTTTTGTCTCCATCCTACTTTAATGTTTCTTTTGTATATGGGTTTGTCATCTAGGTTGCTTGTGATGTTATGAAGGAAATGTGCAAACATTAATAAAACTTATCTAGGTAGAGGTATGTGAGCATGAGTGTGTGTATAAATATAATTAGAATTGCAGATTATTAACAGCATGAAGGAACTATAGAGAGGTGGCTAGTTATTCTTCGTTTTAAAGTAAGGAGATTGGGATCCTGTAAGGTAGACACAAAGGTCACACAGTGAATTACTGACAGCAGAGTCAGGACTAGATAAAGCCTAGGTATAAGCAGCCTTTGTCTATGATGTGGTGCAAGGAACACTGCACTTGGAGTTGGGATGTTTGGATTTTGGTTCTTGCCCTCCCCCCACCCTCTCTAAGTAACTGTGATCTCAGAAATCGAAAAGAGAAGACAGCATGGTCTTTCCCAGGTCTCAGTTTGTCTGAAGCAATGCCCATTCAGTAATTAAGGCTAGCTAAAAATGAGGCAAAGAGTGGCCTCTTTTTGCTGGTCAAAAAAAACCAAACAAACCAGAATCAGTCTGGTAGAAGAAAGACCCTCAGGGTTTCTGGCCAAACCAGAAACAATGAAAAGATACTGTGTTTAGACCTGTGGTCAGATTAAGATTTGAGTTGGGAAGAGTCCTAAACTGTACTCCTGCCTTCTCCTCCACCCCTCACTGTTACAGTGAGAAAGCTGGGCCACATTTATGAAACAGTTTTCTAAAGTTAGTGAGCTAGTAAGTGGTAAGTAGGATTCAAACCCATGTCTCCTGGCTGTAAATCTGGAACTGTTTTCCTTGGACATCATTGCTTCTGTTAGATAGGCATGATCTCTTGACCACTCCAAAGGGTCAGTTCAAGCTCAACAAGCCCAAGGTTGCCAGCCACCACCCCTGCCCACACAGTGCGAATAAATAATGTCAAGGACAGCTTATAAAAAGTAGAGTATTTGAAGAAACTGTTCATACTCAGCTTTAGTTCTTTGAAAAGAACTACTGGATTCTCTGAAAAATGTTTAAGTGTTGTTAGATAAATAAATACTAGCTGTGCTTGTAACCTAGGCAGCACAAACCTGTCAGGACCGCCTCTGGTCAGGAGAGTAGAGAAAGGTACAAGAGTTTTCAGGGTGTATTGTTTCCATATCCTTTTATTATTTATTTACTCGGCTAGACTGAGTGTTTTTCCATGTTAGTGTAAGGCAACTTTTGGCTCTTTCATCTATTTTTGATTTATTCCCTAGCAGTTCTTTTGGGGGAATCTGCTAATTATTTTTATTTCAGTGTTTGAGGTCTAAGAATCAATACTTTTGTCTTAGAAAGCAGCACATTCCTTCCTTTTCTGTGTATTTGAGCCCTTTAAGTGATCTTAATCAGGTTAACCATTGCTGGTGGAAACATTACATGTCCAGAGAGCTTTCTTAGAATGCAGTTTGTATTAATGAAGGGGAACAAAGAATGGACCACGCAAACATTTACATAGGATCTAGTTAAGCCCACATTCACAGATACTCATTTTTAACCTAATACAATCCACCCCCAAGAAGACTTTAGAATTTAACCTCCCCATTTTATAGGTGGGTAAACCAAAGGCTCAAAATTTAGCTAAGTAGAAGTGACCCACGCAGCACAATTATCCTTTAATGGATTATTTGTGGCAGAAAAAATAATCTTAAGAGGTCGGAATTTAGAGATTCCTCTAGTCTAGCCCCCTTATTGTATAATTGAAGAAACTGAGGCCCTAGAAGAGGAAATGATTTCCCAAGGTTATACAGCTTAAAATGAGCAAATCTTTGACTCTAAGGCCTTTTGGGTTCCTCATCTAAAATTATTTCCCTTCTTCTATTCCTTATTTGGGTTCCAGGCTGCTGGAAGTAAGGCTGAGCTGATTCTGAGTGTGAGATTGCAGATACAGTACATGGGGTACTTTGGCTTTTAAAACACTTTACCACCTAGTGCCAGCCTACTTCTCAGGCCTCTTATATGTTAGTCCCCTTCACTTCACACACTTTATTGTCTAGCCAAGCTGACCTTTACATACAACATTCCATTTCCCATTTCCGTGCTATAGAGCATAGCACAACAATACTATCCATGGAATGATGATTTGCCATTTCCTTCTCTAGTGGCAAACAGAAGTTTGTAACTTGCCCAGGGTTACACAGCTAGTAAGAGTTTGAGATCAGATTTGAACTCAGGTCTTCTTGACTACAGGTCCAGAACTCTTATCTGCTGAGCCATCTAGCTGCCCCTGGTGGTATATTCATCCTTCCTTGCCAAAGAAGACCATGCCATCAGAGAAAGGATGACTTGCACTTGGCTTTGTTTTGAGTGAGGGAAGGTTGTGCAGGTCACCAGCCTCACTTCTCCTTAGCCATCTAAATCCAATGACCAGGTATTCATCAGGATGACTGGAGGTGACCCAGGATGAGGCAGTTGGGGTTAAGCAACTTGCCCAAGGTCACACAGCTAGTGAGTGTCAAGTGTCTCAGGTGAGATTTGAATTCAAGTCCTCCTGACTCCTGCACTGATGCTCTATCTACTGTACCACCTAGCTGCCTGCCTCTGGTAAATATCTCTGGGTATACACTATGGAGGATGTAGATTGGATCCATGACTTCGTTGGTATAGAGCCTCCTACAAGGGGAAACTTCCTCTGTCAATGCAAGTCTGTACCTTCTCTGCAACTTGTAGTCCTAGTCAGTTGCCTAGAGCTCTGGGAGACCACATGATTTGCCCAGGGTTATCCAGGTGTCCCAGGTGGACATGAACTACCTACTACTGAGGTCAGTTCTCTATCCACTATGCTATGTTGTTATTAGGCAGATAAGGTTCAAGTATAAGAAGATACGAAAAGTAAATTTAAGCCTTGGGGAGCCATTAGAACATGGGCTAGGGGAATGAGAGGGATCAGCAAACGTCTCATGTAGGAGGTGGTACTTTAGAAGTTTTTACTTTGGCAACTATGTAAAGGATGGGTTGGAGAAGGAAGAGATAATTAGTGGAGATGAGAGAAAGGGAAGGAGTAATCAATCAAGAAAGTAGAAAAGATGACTATAAGGCAGAATCCCCAGGGAACAGGTGTATTGTGGGAGAATTTGAGAATTCTGTTTAATACAACAAATGTTTATAAAATGATGCCTTTTGATAGAAAGTAAAGTAAAAAGCCACACAGTCCCTACCCTCCAAGGGTTGTAATATGAAAGGAAGAATAATGGCAAAAGAGAGTTTCAAAGGGTAGACGTGCATATGTTTTTCATTGTGTTTCTTGTGTTTAAAGAAGCTCCACATGTTCTGGGTTGGATTTAACAATAGCCAAAATTGATGGATTTGGGATGAAGATTTTAAAACTAGAGAGTATTTTTGAGATCATTTTGTTTGATCACCTCATTTTAATGAGGAATGAAGAAACTGAGGACTAGATTTGCCAGATTCTTGACTACTAAAAATCAAGGAAATAAATCAAAGGAACAACAAAAAATGATTTAACAGTCTGTGACTTCTACTAAGGTCTAGATGTAATTATAATAGAATATAAACTCCCTAAGGGTAGGGACTGGTTTTTTTTCTTTGAGTTACTACTGCCTAGCAGATATTAAAAATGGTTGTTAAGATATACAGGCAATGAGGCATAGAAATCTATATTGCCCTACTGAAAAAGAGAAAGGATAAGAGAGGGGTGTGGTGGAGATAGTAGGGAAGGGCAGGTTGGGGGAAGGGTAATCTGAATGCATGCTCTCTTGAGGTGGGGGGAGGGAAGAGATGGGGAGAAAATTTGGAACTCAAAATCTTGTGGAAGTGGATGTTGACAACGAAAAATAAATTGATTTAAAAAAGGTTGTTGAATAGCATTAATGTTTTATTTTTATATAAAAATTGCCAAATTATTTCATTCAAAGGGTACTAGTAGGATTTATTATATATTTTTGTAAAATGATTATTATGTGGTTTATATTATGAAGATGACTTCCTTGAGGGCAGGGTCTATATCAGAGGTGAGGCCTTGAGGCTACAGGTGGCCTTCTAGGTTCTTGAGAGAGACCCATTGACAAAGGTTGCATTCAGTCAAAGGACTGAACTAGTACCCAGAGGGCCACATGTGGCCTTAATCCCTAAGGTTCCCCACCCCAGTCTGTAATATATTTTATTTCATCCTTGCATTTCCAGTGCTTTGTACATAGTAAGTCAGTCAACAAACATTTCCCCCCATTTTTCTTTTAAATTAATTTTTAAATTAAATATAAAAAGGCAAAACCCCCAACATTTCCTTGTACACAGCACAACATAAAAAGAAGGATTCAATATAAAACCATGAGTTTCTATTTCACATTATTTGCTTTTTGGGAGAAAACTGTGTAATAAATATTATATGTCATTTTCAAAGTTACCTTGCTTTTATATACTTCCTTTTAAGTTTTTTTTTTGTTTTCTGCTGTGTATTTTTTTCCCTCACTCCTCACACTGCCCTAGGGAAGGCTACCATTGTGCCTGTGTATGTGTGTGCCTGTGTGTGTGTGCATATGTGTATGCACGCAAAGCCATATTTATTATAGATAATTCTATTAATTTTTTTCTCTGGATGTGGATAACATCTTCTTTATAGATCCTTGCAGATTATTTAATTATATATGGAACAATATTGCTGTTACTGTGTACGATGTTCTCTTGATTCTGCTCATTTTGCTGTATATTATTTCATGTAAATCTTTCCATGTTTTTCTAAAATCAACTGTCTCTTCATTTTTATACCACAGCTTGTTTAGCCATTCCACAGTTGATGGGCATCCCCTTAATTTTCAGTTCTTTGCCACCATAAAGAGAGGTAGTATAAATATTTTAGAACATATAAGGTGTTTTCCTTTTTCCCTAATCACCTTGGGAAACAAACCTAATAGTAGTATGACTGGATCAAAGTGTATGCAGTTTTGTAACTCATTGGAAATAATTTTAGATTGCTTTCCAAAATGGTTGGATCAGTTCACAGTTCCAATTTTTCCACATCCTGTCTAATATTTGTCACTTTGCCCTTCTATCATTTTAGCTAATCTGATGGGTGTAAGATGATATTGCAAAATTGTTTTAACTTGCATTTCTCTAATCCATAGGGATTTAGAACATTTTATATGACTATATATAGTTTTGTTTTCTTCACCAAAAAGCTGTCCTTTCATACATATCCTTTGACCATCAATTAGGGAATGACTCATTCTTACAAATTTGACAAAGTTCTTTATATTTTTGAGATAATGAGACCTTTATCTGAGAAACTATCTATAAAATTTTTCTTCTAATTTTGAAGTTTTTATGCTGTAATATATGGTCAATTTTTGTAAATATGTCATGTGCCATTGAGAAAATTGTGTGTATTCTCATTCAGTTCTCTCCAGATATATATCCTACCTAGCTTATCTAAGATTATATTCACTTCTTCTTATTTATTTTTTTATTAGATTTGTCTAGTTCTGAGAAAGGAAGGTTAAAGTCCTTTACTATTGTGTTATTATCTATTTCTTTCTGTAATTCATTTAACTTTTCCTTTAAAAATTTAGATGCTATAGCATTTGGTGTATATAGTATTGGTATTCCTTCATTTTCTATGATATATAGAAAATGTATTCTCCCTATTTATCTCTTAATTAAATTTATTTTAGCTTTAATTTTGTCTGAGATTGTGATTGCTACCTCTGCCTCTTTTTTTTTTACCTCTGCTTAAGTAGAATTCTAATCCAGCAATTTATTTTAACTCTTTATAGCTTTCATTTTTAAAAGTGTTTCTCATAAACAACATCTTCTAAGATTCTGACTTTTAATCCATTCTGCTATCCATTTCCATTTTATGGAATAGAGCACTGGACTTAGAATCAGGAAGACTCATCTCCATGAGTTCAAATTTAGCCTCAAACACTTATTATCTGAGTGACCCTGGCACTCAGGCTGAGGGACCCAGCTCCCATTCACATTCAAAGTTATAGTTATTAATTTATTTTCCTCCATCCTATTTTTCCTCTCTATTATCATTTTCACCCTCTCTTTTTATCCTATCTCTCCTCACACCATCTGATTTACTCCTAACTACTAATCCATAATTTTTAAGAATCCTTTCCTTATCCTTTCCTCTTACCCTCCTATTGTTTAAGCTACCATCCTTCCAAGAATCCCTCCCTTATGCTGTCCTCCCATCCTCCAAAAGTCCTTCCTTTATCCTGTCTCCTCTCCTCCTATTTCTTTATAAATTTAGAAGACTTTCAAACCTTTCTAGATATATGTTATTCCCTCTTAAACCCAGTTCAACTAGCACCCAACACTCCAATCCCACCTGCTTCCTCTGTAACAGTTTTTCCATTTACCCCTTATTTGAATGAGATAATTGCTTCATTTTATTTCTTCCTACCCAGTTTTATTTTTTAGAATCATTCAATTAGACTCAACACAACCCACTGTATGCCCTTTCAAACTATTCAAGGAGGTACAGATGACATTTTTCCATATAAGAAGTAAACAGTTTGACCTTCTTGAATCCCCTATATCGTAATTAGTCTTTAACATTTACCTTATATTTCTCCTAGTTCTTAGATGTCAAATTTTCTGTTGAGTTCTGGTCTTTTTCTCACAAATACCTGAAAGTCTTTCAATTGATTAAATGTTGAATTGATTAAATTTTTCCTTCAGTTTTGTTGGTTAAGTTATTGTTGGTTTCAAACTTAGAGTCTTTGCTCTTTGAAATATAATATTCTAAGCCTTTCAGTCTTTTAATGTAGAAGCTGCTAGATCTTGTGTTATTCTGACTATAGTTCCATAGTATTCAAATTGTTTTCCTGGTTGCTTGTAGGTTTTTCTCTTTAACATGGGAGCTTTTAAAATTGACTATGATATTCCTATTTCGTCTTGGGATCTCTTTTTAGGTGATGATGGATGGATTTTTTTCTATTTCTACTTTGCCCTCTTGTTCTAGAACTTCAAGATGATTTTTCAAATTTTAACTCATTTTCTTTTCCCCTAAGCTCACCCACATGCTGAACTTCACTGCTTTGTGGTTGAGTTGTTTCAGTTTTGTGTGATTCTTTATGACCCCATTTGGGGTTTTCTTGGGAGAGATCCTGGAGTGGGTTGCCATTTCCTTCTCCAGCTCATTTTACAGATGAAGAAACTGAGGCAAGCAGGATTAAGTGCCTTGCCAGGGTCACTCAGATAATAAGTGTTTGAGGCTAAATTTGAACTCATGGAGATGAGTCTTCCTGATTCTAAGTCCAGTGCTCTATCTGCTGCACCACCTAGTTACCTTCGCTACTGCTGCCCAGGCTATAACCATTCTCCTACTTAGATTTGTAACCTCAGTATCATCCTTGACTCTTTAATCACCCTTGCCCCATATATTCTATCATTTGTCAAATCTCATTTTTACCTATACAACATCTCTTACAAAGGTCACCTTTCTACTCACACAGCCACCTCCCTAGTTCTGGCTCTTATCACTTCTGATTGTGTGATCCTTCATACAGCTGTCAGAGTGATTGATTATTCTAAAGTCTAGATCAGACCAGATAGTTCCCCTAGCACTCTGCTACTACTGTGCTTCTCTGCTACCTCTAGGATCAAATACAAATTCTTGTATTTGACATTTAACCAGGCCCCTTCCTGTTTTTCCAATCTTTTTCCACATTGTTCTTACTTCTACCTACTCTATGGTCTTCTGTTTAATGCAGGAGTCTTGCCAATCAATGCCCAATTGGGCTTGTATGATTTTGCTTCCTAGGCAAGTAACTATTTTAAAGTACCATTGTTGGTAGCGTGGTGTCAGGGAAAGAACACTGTAGTGGGAAGGAGTCAGGAGAATCAAGGCTTTGATGCTTAACCAGCTATGTGACCTTAGGCAAGTTTTTTTAACTTCCAGGAAATCTCTGTTTCTTCATCTGTAAGAGGGGGAAAATACTTAGACTATCTGTTTCACAGAGTTGTTATGAGGAAAGTGTTTTGTAGTCCAAGAACTTTAGAAATGTGAATTACTATCACCATCCACCTTTCCCTGAACTAGATACACATTCCTTCATTTGTCAGTCAGCTAGCATTTTTTGTTCTTGTTGAGTCATCTTAAGGTATGACCCTTTGTGATCCCATTTGGGGTTTTCTTGGCAAAGATACTGGAATGGTTTGTCCTTTCCTTCTCCAGCTCATTTTACAGAAGAGGAAACTGAGGCAAACAGTGAAATGAGTCTGAGGCAGAATTTGAACTTAGATCCTCTTGACTTCAGGCTTAGCTCTCTATTCACTGCACCACCCTAGCTGCTCCTTGCATATGTTTTAGAAACAACCAAAAGTTATTTAGAATTCAGTTTAGCAAATAAAATGGGTGACTGAGTTGGATTGTACCATATGGTGTCATGGAAAGAACCTTAGATTTATAGGGAGATTGAGTTTAAGGCCTCAGTTAACTGCTTCTGACCTTTGTAACTGACTAATTTCCTCTGGACCTCAGTTTATCCCTCTGCAAAAATGGTGGGTTGGAATAGATGATTTAACTGCTCGTGAATAAAAATACATAATTTTGGAAGGGACAATATTTTCCAACCTCTTTATTTTACAGAGGAAGGAACTGAGGCCCAGAGAAGGTACATGCCCATAGCCACATGGCTAGTAAGTAGCAGAACTTGAATTTGAAATAAGCTCTTTTTTTAAGTTGCACATAATGGAGATCTGTGGTTTCATAATAACCAGGCCTCTTTTTCTGTTATTTGTACAGGGAAATGTTCATGTTTGTTGATACTAATAAAGTTAATAATAGTAAGAAGGATAATTAAAAAGTATTTTGAGCCCAGATATTTTCATTCTAGGGTTTTCCATTATAATTCAGCCTCCTTCTTTTGTAGCCACACCTTTCTGTTCCTGCTGCTTTGCTCCAGGGTAGGTTGGTTCCATTATCCCTATTGGCCTAGGAGGAAACAGTAAAACAAAGAAGCTGGGTGACTTGCCCAGGGGTTCTTTGAGTCATCTGTTGGGCCTGGATCTGAACAGTCTCCCCTGTTTGGTGCTTTTTATACCTCTGGGCCAAACTATCTCACTTCAGACTTTCCTATAATGCAAGAGGAAGGAACATCAAAACTTTAGCTTTTAAAATACCCAGATCATCCTCCCTTATGGTCTTGCTCAGCTCACCTGGGAATCCTCTAAGGAAGCCTTTGTGTTGTCATCTAGTTTGTTTGAGCCTTGCTCCATCTACCTGCTGTAAGAACCTGGCTGTAAACAGAACTAGCACTGGCAAAAGAAATTCTGGAAACAAGTCAGCTAATTTACAAGGATTTATTGAGGCTTGCTGTGTGCCAGGTGTCAAAAAAGGAGTTAGGGTAATGCTACAAGTACAAAAGGGAGGGCATTCCTTGCTGCCCTCCAGTGATGTAGACTAAATAAAACATGACTGTACATAAAGCTATAAATTCAAAATGATTTGTAATTTGTTTCTGAAAAAGTATATGTTGACTTTTAAAATTTTTATTGATTGCTTTTGTTTACATGATAGTCATTTCTGATTATCTTACATCATAGTCCTCCTCCAACCATTCCTTCTAACCAAGAAAAACAATTATACAAAACCAACAAGCAAAATGGCCTTTTGACATAGCATCTTACAGTATACACCTGTAGTCAGTCTCACCTCCATGCTAGTGACAGAAGTGTGTTTAATCATCTGTTCTTTAGTACCAAGACTGGGCATGACAATTAGTCTGAATTCTGTTGTGTGTAGGGCTGTTTATATTATGGTCATTTTGTCTACAGTTCTGGCTTCTCATACTTCATTTTTCATCAGTCATAACTTTCTTTCTAATTATGGGATTAGATTTGTGACTTTTTGTTTATTCCAGAAGACAAATACTCCCTTCTGAGAACAAACCTTAATAAAACACTACTTGGGCTTTCTTGGGCTTTCTGGTCTTGATTATGATTGGGAGGAGGGTAGTCTCAAATGATCACTTTGGGAGCCCCTTCCTGAGGGGTGTTTTAAGTATCCTCTAGGACACCTTCCTTTGTATTCTGCCTTGCCTTCTGGTGCTTTAGCAGGGTAATCCTCTATTTGGAGAGGAACTAAAGCACTGAACCCTTTTCTCTATCCAGTCTCATTTATTATTTTTTAAAACCTCTCCTTGTCTATTCTCTAGAGGCCCTTAATGTTTCTAATGTGATAATGGGGACTAGTTCCAGTCACACCTTTGTGTTTTTAACTGAGAGCCTTCTGGTGTTCTTTCACTCCAAAGAATGATCTCCTTGGCAAGGATTGCTGGCATCCGAAGCTGACAGGGAAATGTTTTGGGGAGACAAAAGAAGGCCTTATAGCAAACTTTAGAGGTGAATGCCTACTCTATACTTCTCTGCTTCAACCTATTTATCATCTCTATGCTGATCCAGGTTTTAGCCAGTCCTAATCTCTTTCCTGATCTGGTCCAGTCTTTGTATCTCCAAGTGACTTTTGGAAATCCCAAACTGTGATATCCAATAGATATCTTAAACTCAACAAGTTTAAAAAGAACTCATTATCTTTCCCCACAATCCTTCCCCTTTTCCTAACTTGTGGGTGTTGACATCTCTATTCTCTATAATGTTAAGTGTTTGTGGACTACCTAATTAACCTAATGAAATTCCATTCACAGGATTTACCATTGGAAGGGACCTTAGAGAGAGAGAGAGAAGCATCTAATCTAATCCAAATCTTTCATTTTACAAATGAGAGATCTGTGGCCCTGAGAGGACTCGGGAATTTCCTAGATCAAACAATATAAGTATCAGAATCAGGATGAGAAGTCAGGTCTTCCAGCTCCAGAACTACTACTATGGCACACTGCTTGTCATACTACTTTGAGTACTTTAGAGAAACCTAATGTATTTGGCTTTAGCCTATATTTACTCTTTCATTTCCAAATGTAATCACTCATTTCTGTAGTGTTTTATTAAGGTTTGCAAAGCACTGGACTAGGGTATGAGTAGTGAACATCTGATTATCCACCGTGCCCCAGTCTGTCTGTGAAATTGTCCTAAAGTTTTAGTTTATCTGTAGTCTCCTTTGCTAGACCTATGAGTTTTTGAAGAAAGGAATTGAGTGTCGTTTTTCTTTGAGCCTCCTTTTTTTGGTGTTATTTTTGAAAAATGGCCATGATAGCTCCCATTTCTAGAGCACTTTAAGGTTTATCATTAATTTCCACAACAACTGTGTGAGGTAGATAGTGTATGGCATATGAATTGTAGTCTTCATCTTACATGGGAAGAAGCTGAGGTTCAGTTAAAGTGACTAGCCTAAGGTCACATAGTTACCAAGAGTCAACAGAAATGTAGGTTTCCATATAGTTATTATGGTGTCTCTCTCAAAGCTTTTTTGTGATCTTTCTTATCTCTCCTCAATTACAAGCATAGTTACGTTTTAGAAATGTTGAGTTTGCAATGTCTACAGGATATATACAATTCGAAATGTCTAATAAGCAGTTAGTGACATAAGCTTGGGAAGTAGTTGTCTCCCATCAACATCATCATTGATGTCATCATCACCACCATCTTTATCATAAGGTCCTTTACAAAACGATTTAAGTCCTGAAAAGCACTTTGCATATATTATGGGATCCTTGTCACAGCTCTGTGCTTTACCCCTAGTTTATAAATGAGGAACCTGAGGACAAGAAAGGTTAAGTGTCTTATTCTTGATCACATAGCTAGTATATGTTGGAGGTAGGATTGTAACTCCAGTTTCTTCTAATCTGAAATCCAGTGTCTTTTTTTCCTTTTTAAAAATTAATTTGTTTTCAGTTTTCAACAATCACTTCCATGAGCTTTACATTTTCTCCCCCTCCCTCACTCCCTCCTCCCTCTCCAAGATGGCATGTAGTCTTATATGGATTCTGCATATATATTCCTATTAAACACATTTTCACATTAGTCATGTTGCGTAGAAGAATTGAAACAAATGGGAAAAACCATGAGAAAAATCAAAACATAACACAAGAGAAAATAATCTGCTTCATTCTGCATTCCAGTTCCATAGTTCTTTCTCTGGATGTGAAAGGCTGTTTGTATCATGAGTCCTTTGGAAATATTTTAGGTCCTTTCATTGCTGTGAAGGGCTAAGTCTATTAGAAACAGTCCTCACACACTGTAGCTGATACTGTGTCTAATGATCTTTTGGTTCTGCTCATTTCACTCAGCATCAGTTCATATAAGTCTATCCAGGTATTTCTGAAGTCCCACTGTTTATCATTTCTCATAGCACAGTAGTATTTCATTACATTCATATACCACAACTTGTTCAGCCATTCCCCAGTTGATGGGCATCCCCTTGATTTCCAGTTTTTGACCACCGCAAAGAGAGCTGCTATAAATATTTTTGTACAAGTAGGACCTTTTCCAATTTTTATGATCTCTTTGGGATACAACCCTAGAAGTGATATTGCTGGGTCAAAGGGTATGCATATTTTTATAGCCTTTTGGGCATAGTTCCAAATTGCTTTCCAGAATGACTGGATCAGCTCACAGCTCCTCCAACGATGAATTAGTCTACCAACTCTCCCACATCTTCTCCCACATTTATCATCTTCTTGTTTTGTCATGTTAGCCAATCTGATAGGTGTGATGTGGTACCTCAGAGTTATTTTAATTTGCATCTCTAATCAGTAGTGATTTAGAACATTTTTTCATATGATTACAGATATCTTTAATTTCTTCCTCTGAAAACTGTCTGTTAATATCCTTTGGCCGTTTATCAATTAATCCAGTGTCTTTTTGCTATAACATGCTGTTACCTTCTTTATAACAAGTTTCTTATTACCTGATATGTCTGCATACATTCCTATGGTATTTTTCCGCTACTAATATTTTTTCTTCTCTTTCTTCCTTCAAAGCCTTATAAAGAAGATGGCTCAGAGTGTAGTAGAAGTTATGGAAGATGCGAAAGGTAGAGTTCATGAGAACCTGTTGGCCAATGGAGGTGGGTAACATGCATGGTCCTAGTGTGCTTTGGGGGATGGGGCCTGAGGGAGAGCTTGCAGACATCTTTGGCAGATCCAGCCTCTAAGTAGAACTTAACCTACTCAGTGTTGGAGACACTGCATACCTCTGGTATGACATCTAGCTGCTCAACACCTGTTAGAACCTAAAATGGCTGTTTGGAAAAGCTTTAAAAAGTCCTGGTCTTTTCATGACAGAATTATTGTACATATTAAAGACCTTTCTCTGGGTTGATCTGATAGTTTCTCAAAGTAATGATTTTTAAAAACATGTTAAAGATGTTTTTCTTCTTAAAATATTCTCAAAGCTTTTATAGGTGGCCTCCTCATAGCAGGGCTGAGCGGTAACATAGACTTCCCAAGACTAGTGTATAAATGGGATATCGATCTTGGCAAGGCCTCCCAGATTGCAAAGGCTTTTGAGTACAAGCCTGAAGACTGACTGTGGAGTTGTTGTCTAGAGTATATTAAGAGGCAGATGGAAGTTTGTTGGCAAGTTGGCCAAAAACTTGCCTTTTTTTTCACCCGCAGCATCTCTGAGGTGACCATCTATCAAATTGTAGATAGCTTGTGATCTGTGTCAGTGGAGGAGACTTATCTCTACCCATCAAGTCTCCAAGTACTAAAGTAGTAAAATATTGCATACATGTGTATGTGTGTACACATATCTATGTATTGAAAACAAGCCTTCGTGTTTCAGAATGAGTCTTTGAAATCCTTGTACCCCAGCTCCCCGGATCTGAGCCCTACTCCAGTGCCTTCATATAACTCATAATCCACCTTCCTGTATTTCAGGGTTGAAGGAAAAAATGAAATACCTCAAAAGTAGGTTGAGCATGGTTTGCTGTTGTCATGGTCCTGTTTGATGTGTGCATGCTACCCAGAGGGAGGAACCGTGGTCTGGTTGTAGGGGTACAGTGATTGGGTTATGATGGATTTCTCAAGTAACCACCTCGTAGCTCAGTCATGATATCCAAATGACTCAGATGGTCGCAGTTTTAGACTTTTGGCTTGTTTCCTGTGTTACTAGTTCCTTGCCCAGTAACTGATCTAGATGTCATGTAGGAGGGGGAAATTCTTTAGAAGAAGGCTTACTGCTATCCTTTGCATAGTCCTTAAAGCGAGGACTTTATATGCTTTATCTCATTTATTCTTCTCTTCTCCCCTTGCAAGGTCAGTGGGACTTATCCTTGTAAGTGTAGATAACTGAAACATTCGTTTGAGTGACCACCGCCTTCATTGACTTGGATCAGAGCACTTCTACTGGGGCGATAGGCTTTAAAAACACGGTGGACTGTTCAGAAAACTGATAGTCTGACAATAATCATGATGGTGGTAATGTTAAGAATTAGCATTTATATAGCACCTACTATGTGTCAGGCACTATGCCAAGTGCTTTATAAGTATTATCTTATTGGATTGTCACAACTCTGAGGGGGGAGCACGATGATTTTCTTCATTTTACAGTTTGAGGAAACTGAGGCAAACAGCTTAAGTGAACTACCTGAGGTCACCCACTAGTGAATGTTGAGGTTGGATCTAAACTCAAGTCTTCTGACTGGAGTTCTCTCTACTATACCACCCAGCCATCTCTAGGCAGGTGTTCACTGTGGAAGTGTTATTAATCCTATTTTATAGATATAGGAACTGAGTCTTCTGGAGGTGAAGTGACTCCCCTGGGACCACACTGTAAATATCCATATCGTCTGACCCTAAGTCTAGTTCTCCATTCCCTCTAGTACCCTGCTTCTCTTTCTGAGATGTGTATGACTTCATGCATACCTTGCTGAGCTCAGAAATATGGTTGTTTTTCTCTGTTACTGCTTTTTTTCTGATGGGGTCACAGGGCATTGCTCACATGGTCTCTATTCCAGACATGTCTGTGGGAAAGACTGTCCATTAAAAAATTAACATACTTTGTTTTTGTTTGTGTGAAGGGTGCTATGACATCTCCTTAGGCCATTTACTTTTTAATATCCTTCTGGTTTCTACCGTGAGGCCTTTGTGTTCAAATATGCTGGATCTGGTTTGGATGAGGGAGGAGATTTTGATTTTTCTCCAACCAGGTCAGTCATCACCCACGTAGGCTGGATGGCTTTAAAGATATATTCTTCTGTGTGAATCTAATCCTGTTTTCAGTTCAGTTCAATAGATATTTATGAGGTCCTTTCTGGGCACAGAGCACCAGGTTGGGAGTGCCTGAGATTTGAAGTTTAGATACAAAGCAGTTCATGCCCTGGCAGGACTTAAACTTACAGTCTAGTGAGGAATAAGATAAAAGTATATAGATGACTGTAATGTGTGATAATTGCATCTGAGAGGGGCAAAGGGGATGAGATTACTGAGTCATGGTAGGGGGGAATCAGGAATCAAAGCTTCCTGAAGTAGGTGACATTTGAGTTGAAAAATTTGTTAAGCACTGTCTGCCTAGTCCTGTGCTAATCCTAGGGCAGATACATTTTGGGCAAGACAATCAAATGCTCTTAAAGAACTGTTGTTCCAGCTAGCCTTTATATGATACTTTAAATGTTCCCAAAGTGTTTTACGTGCATTATTTCATTTGAACCTTACTACAACCTGAGGAATAGTACCTGAGTGCTACTGTTATCCCCATTTTTACAAATGAGGAAAGTGAGGCAGAGGTTGAGTACTTCAGGGTCAAAGAACTAGAGTCTGAAGCAGGATCCAAAGTCTTTTTGGCTCCAGGTCCAACACTGTCCATGGTACCACCTAGTTGCCCATATAGAGTTTTTAAAGGGTTTCTATCAGAAAGGCTTTCCAAACCAAATCTCTCTTGTACAGTTGCCCTGCTAATAAACCCTAAAAGAAATTAGCAATTCCTTTTTGTTAGACTGGTAAACCAATCTGATGGTTTTAGTCATCATTTGTATTGGATTTGCTCTTCTTGCCTGTGTAGACCAGATCCACCAGCAACCTGGGAGGTCGAAAGGCAAGTAATTGGCCCACTCCAGACTCAATCTTTCTAGCCTTAGGAAAAACCTTGTTTTAAGGGGAAAGGGTCTCAGAACCCTTCATTTGTCACTACTGTAAGCTCTTTGTAAATAGGGATCATTTCATTTACTGTATTTTTACCTTTAGTGCAGTGCCTAGTACAGAGTAAGTACTTAATACATGCTTGCTGATTTGATTTTTTACTAAAAAATGTTTTTGCATCTTAAAAGAAATTAATTTGTGAACTCATGATAGCCAAGAACCTTGAAGACTCATTCCGTTTACCCTGAAGACAGCCTAGTAGAAAGAGCCCTAGAGGTGGTGTAGTAGAGGATTAGGACTAGAGTCAGGGAGCCCTGAGTTCAAATGCTGTCTCAGACACTAGCTGTGTATTCATTGGAAAGTCACTTTACTCTCAAACCATTTCCTCCTCTTTAAAATGGTGATACTTATAACACTTATATGTATCAGTAAGCACCCCAACATACACAGGGAGGGCTTGTTATCACAGGTTCTTAGATAAGCATTCATAAAAGGAAAGGCAACTTTTGAAAGCATATATATCATTCTTGTAACCAAGCACATATATCATTCACCTAGTTCAGGGGAGCCAGCACCATGAACTTCAAAGAAGATACAGAGAAATCAAAGATCAACAGACATGACTTCCTCTGCCTGAATTCAACAGACATTTGGAACCCAACTGTCTGACCGTAGTTACCAGAGAGGGAAGCCCAGACATCTGGGTTTTCAAAGCCTGAGGGCTCCTTAAAGTGGTTTCCCAGAGTTCTGGTCAAACACTTCCAGTCAATAAGCCCCAAAGTAAAACCTCAACTCGGCGTATTTATACCTTTTTTAGAGCCAGAGGGCATCACAATCCTTGAGAACTAGTGCCTCTAGCAAAAGGCTTGGGCCTTCCCACAAATCATCTCTAGTCAAACTTCCCTTAATGGGCAGGACCATTAATGGGTGGGAAAGATCTTTAATCACATTAAAATAATTAACAATACAAATATATATTGTTTCTAGTTAAAGAAACTCTGGTTTCTGTACTTGACTCCTTCTAAGGACAATTGATTGATAAAGGCAAACTTCTATGAGAGGCACTTGATGATACTAAAACAAAAACTGCAAAAGCTTCTATTTTGCTTGCCACACGCTATACCTTTTAGTGTTGTTAATGAGAATCAATGAGATATCATGTAAAGTGTTTTGCAGACCTTTAAGTATTTTATAAATGTTACCTATTGTTATTACCTGGAGTTGAAGGGGATGGATTAAAATCCTGGTTTTGCTGTTTACTACGTGTGAATCTGAGAAAGTTAAGAGAATTGTAAAATTTCAGAGTTGGTTGTGAGGGACCTCCGAGGCATCCTGTCTGACTAGCACATGGAAAAACAATCTCCCCATATTTAACAAGTGGTAATCCGGCCTTAGCTTGAAGACCTTATCTTACCTCCTCTGGATCTCAATTTCTTTATAAAATTGGGAGTACATGGGGAGAGGAGGGAATGAATTGACCTCTTAAATCCCTTCTAATTCTAAAGCATAGTATCTTTTTAAATAAGACAAGACTGGAATCAAACCAGCTCAGAAACGATATTCTTTCAAGTCTTCAGAAAAGAAAAACTTTTCAGAAAAACTCTTGACCTCTTTTGATGATGATTTTTGTTATCTCAAGTTTTTGTCACAATTATACTCTTTTAGAATTGAGAAATGGAGCTCTTAAATATGATAGTAGTTCTGAACTGTAAACAGAGTCAAATGAAAGTTTTTAAGGACTCTCATCCCCATGCCACCTAGTATGGATACTCATTCATTTCAAAATACATCATCAACTTCATTCACTATTTAATTAAGCCATGATCCATGGAGATTACCTCTGAGTAATTCTATTCCCCAGAGTTTTTAATTCTCAGAGGCAGAATTTGAGCCAATGTCCTCTACAAATTGTACTCTTTCTCCTAGACCATATTTCTCCCAGTCTGGCTTAGGACCCCAGAAGAGATTAGGAGCTACAAACTTGAAGAGAGGGAGGAAGGGTTTATGAGAAAGAAACTGATGATATCCTGATCACAGAAGAAGCAAAAGAAAGTGTGAGAAGTAGATGACAGAACTTAGAAAGCCTAGAGACCTGGGGTCATTTAGTATAAGGGCAAATTATCTTGAGCAGTTTAATAATACCTAACCGTCATAAAATATTGTAACAATTAAAATTGACAACAATGACCCAGATTATCTAGAAGACATTAAATAGCTTTGTATACAGGGCAGATGCTGAAATCTGAAACAATTTAGGAAGGTATAGCAGGGCAGATGGTAAGGCCTTGTGATTTTCCATCTCATCATTAAAGGGGAAAGAAAAGAGGGAAAGGGCATCCCTGATATCATGTATATATTTTAGGTGGCCTGGGGCAGGGGAAATAGGATAGGAAAAGACCCTTAATGAGGGTAGAACATTATATAGCCACAAAATTTGTCTTGGGAATACAAGCACCTAAACCCCTATTTCATTATTTGTTGACTTTTTTTTTTTTGCTTGATCCCTAAGCATTAGTATTCATTTCGATTTTATAGTCACACTTGGACAAAAATGTGTACATTAGGTTGCAGGAAGAACTGGTCCATGATATTTGAAAAACATGTGTCTAACCCAAGCTTTAGGGTACATATGGGAGATAAGGGATAAAAGCTTGTTAGAGTCAAGTGATTAAGTGGCCCTTAAGTCTTTGTCTTGTTTTTGACTCCTTGGATGTGACATAAGCTTAAGTGCTTCTGTGGTATGGCTACAGAGCTGATTAAGTCCCTGCCAACAATGCTTTTGATCTAATACAGAAAAATGCAAAACAAGGTAGTCATGCTTCACTTCCATTCACATTTCATCACTCCTTTCCCCCTCAACTAGGCAGGAATTTAAGGCAAACATCATCAGTGAGGGCAATTGGCAAGAACTCTTTACCAATGGAAAGGGGAGAAAGTTATACAATGTTAAAGAGATGGGACCAAAAACTTCAGAGCTGAAAAGGGCCCCTAGCTGTTAGTGCCTTTATACTTCTCCTCCTCCATTATCTTATGTGGTGTATATTGTCTATATAGTTCTATATATTCATATTATATTCCCTCTGATAGAAATAACCAGCTCCTCAAGAGCTGACATTATTTCCTTTTTGTCTTAGCATTTTCAGCATCTAGTACTGCTTTTGAGTAAGACATGGAGCTTGAGATACATGTGCTCAAGAGTTCAGAAATATTTGATTTGTCTTTCTGTTGGGAGCTATAGATAATGCTATGTTCTGATGGCACTAACTCCATTGGGATTTGATGTTTCTGATGAGGTGGAAGTGAACCTCTGCTTAGAAAACTTTTTCTTCCTACAGAGTGTAACTTAATGATGTAAATAAATAAGATTGTTGAGGAAAGTTTTTCAAGTTCAGAGAACAAATTCTTGCAATCATTTTATATTGACCTTTATAAAGTCCAAAGACACTGGTAACTATAGATACAGATATTAACTATGCATTTTTGTTACAAGACATTAATTTTTTTCCTATAGGCTAGGGTGCATGAAGGAGGAAAAGGAAAGGGAGAGGGGGAAGAAAAGAAAAAAGAAGAAAAAAGATCATTGAAACATCTTTAGCAGACAATAGGCAAAAGGCTAGAAAGAAATACAGACAAGCAGAACAGATTTGAAAACTGTTGAATTTATGCATGCTATGCTGAAAAGATATATGCAGTTTCATATACTGTATTCTTTGTTCTTCCATGTGTATGAAAATAATTTTTTTTTTTAGTATTAAGCTCACCATAAAAAATTTAAGACTTAAAAGATGAAATCCAAGGTTAGGTAATGTAAGAGTGTAACAGTACTGTAAGGATAGTACGCAGGTTGTTATAACTAAGCCTAAGTCAGAAATGCTGAAGATAACTAGAAGATGGGTTTTATTCTTTCATTTTACTGGGTAAAAAAAGATTTGAAGAGATAGTACTGTTCCTTCAGATGGATAGAATCATGACAATTGAGAGAAGACAAAACGGCTCCACTCCTATTTTGTCTCTATTTTATCTGATAAGGAAAACAGGATTTCAACTGGAAAAGACAGAATATAAAAGACCAATAAGGAATTGAGACCCAAGATAAGCAGGTAGATAGGAAGAGAATGGCCTATAGCTGCCAGTTTTCAGGGCCAGACAAGGTACTGAAAGTACTGGCAAATATAATTGCTGCGTTACTATCAAGGATATTTGAAAGATCATAGAGAAGGGGAGTGGTATAGCAGGACTGCCTAACAGTAAATATTTTATTGATTTACAAAAAAGAGAAGATAGTAGAGTTTGCCAGCTATAGGCCAACAACCATTGTTTCAATTCCTGGAAAAATTCTAGACTATATTAAAGGGATGGTTACTAAATATCTAGAAAAGGAAGTAGTGATCTCTGAGAGCCACGGTGACTTCATGAAGGATAGGTCATGCATGACTAGCCTTTTTTTTTTTTTTTTTTTTAACTAGTGCTAGCCTGATAGATCAAGGAAATGAAATTGATGAAGTTGATCTTGGGTTACACATGTGGGCAAGTCACATTTTTACACTATAAAATAGGGATAACAACAGCACCTATTTTCTAGGCTTGTTGTGAGGATCAGATGAGGTAATGTTTGTTTTTAAAAAAGCTTTTAGTATAGTACTTGGCATATTGTAGATACTATATAAATGCTTATTCCTTTTACCCTTCTGCCCTTTTGGGGAGATGCTTCTTGCCAACTGTTCTTACTGTACCACTTTAATTAATTTCCATTTCTAAAAACTAAGTAAGCCTGAGTAATCAGCTGATAATCAGTGAGGGAAACATTGATGGAGAAGCCCTACTCAAAAGTTACTCCTAGAAGACAGATGGGGAAAAATTATAGCCTCACTCTAGGGAACCAATGTACTAGTCTGTGTGGGTTCTCAGAGAACAATAGTTAATATGTTAGATGACACTGGACCAAATTTAATCTTATAAAATGAAATTAAATAGGGATATACTTTTTTAAAAAAATCATCATAAGATGAAGATGGCATGACTTAATTTCAATACATTTGAAAAAGGTATGGACTATATGGTGCAGTGGGTAGAGCACCAGCCCTGGAGTCAGGAGGATCTGAGTTCTTATTTGCACTCAGACACTTGATACTTAACTAGGTGTGTGACTTAACCCTGCCCCCCTCCCCCCTTCCCCCCCCAAAAAAGATAATGGAGAATTTAATGCATTGTAAGTGAGTCAATAGTGTGATAGAATGCTCAAAAAACTAATGAAGTCTTAGACTACATTAAGGGAGGCAGAATAGTGAGGACTAGGAATCTCATTATATTATTCCCTAGTCACATCATATGTGGAGTATTAATAGTTGTAATTCCTAGTATCTGTCACAAACTGGAGTGAGCTGCTTTTAGAGGTGGTAGCTCTTCTCACTAAATATATTCAAACAAAGGCTGGGTTTTCCCCTTTGGGGATGTTATAGAAAAGATTTTCCTGGTGTGAATTGGACTAGCTTTGAGGTCTCTTCTATCTCTGACGTTTCCTGATTCTGTGAAAAAATAAGAGCTTGGGAAAAAATTACCCCTAAATCCTATTTGTCCATTATCCTAAGAAACATTTGTTAATTCATTATAACTTTTTTTTTAAGTATCTGATACATGTAAGGCCTGTACTCTGTGCTGTGGAGAATACAGATAAGACTAACTTCCTGGGATTACATGGGAACAAAGAATCCATTCCAAAGTGCAGAACAAGAGAAGTCCTGTGAGAGTTTAAGATTTGGTGTGGGGGTAAATGGACATAATTTCTGGTTGGAAACATTAGAGAAAGTTTCCTGGGTAAGAGGGAAAAACATTTAATGTGTCTTGAAAAATCAGTACGTTTTGACAGAGGGTGAAAGCATGTTGCTTTGTTTTGCTCTCTTAGAGAGCCCAAAGGGCACAGCAGCTCCTTTATCAAAGTAGAGAGAGCATTGTGTGTGTTCATCTTTCGTTGCCAAAGATCATGCCATCAGAGAAATGATGACATGACTTGCACTTGACTTTGTTTTGAGTGAGGGAGGGCTGTGCAGGTCACCAGCCTCACTTCTCCTCCAGAGCCATCTAAATCCAGTGACCAGATATTCATCAGGATGACTGGAGATGACCCAGGATGAGGCAGTTGGGGTTAAGTGACTTGCCCAAGGTCACACAGCTAGTGAGTGTCAAGTGTCTGAGGTGAGATTTGAACTCAGGTCCTCCCGACTCCTGCACTGGTGCTCTATCTACTATACCACCCAGGTGCCCCAGAGA
>CM053769.1:251199623-251219920 GCA_028658325.1 Potorous gilbertii
CACACACACACACACACAAACATACACACACACAGAGAGCACAGGGTGAGTTAAATAGGAAGGGATCATATCTAAAAAATTGAAATTAAGGGGTGAGATAGGAATATATTGGGAAGAGAAAGGGAGAAATGGAATGGGGCAAATTATCTCTCATAAAAGAGACAAGAAAAAGACTTTTCAACGGAGGGAAAAAGGGGGGGGGGTGAGAGGGAAAACATGAAGCTTACTTTCATCACATCTGACTCAAGGAAGGAATAAAATGCACACTCATTTTGGTATGAAAACCGATCTTACAATACAGAAGGTGGGGGAGAAGAGGATAAGCGTGGGGGGATGATAGAAGGAAGGGCAATGGGAGGAGGGAACAATTAGACATCAACACTCTTGGACAGGAACAAGGTCAAAAGAGAGAATAGAAGAAATGAGGGACAGGATAGGATGAAGGAAAATATAGTTAGTCTTATACAACATGACTATTATGGAAGTCATTTGCAAAACTACACATATATAGCTTATATTGAATTGCTTGCCTTCCCAATGGGGTTGGGTGGTGAAGGAGGAAGAAAGAGAAGTTGGAACTCAAAGTTTTAGGAACAACTGTTGAGTATTGTTCTTGCATACAACTGAGAAATAAGAAATATAGGTAATGGGGTATAGAAAGTTATCTTGCCCTACAGGACAAAAAAGAAGATGGGAATAAGGGAAAGGAGGGATGTTAGGAAGGAGGGCAGATTGGTGGTAGGGGTAATTAGAAAGTTCAGCACTTTGGGGTGGGAGGAGGAGAGAAATGGGGAGAAAATTTGGAACTCAAAATTTTGTAGAAATGAATGTTCAAAATTTAAAATAAATAAATTTTATAAAATTATTCATTTTATATCTCACAAGACTATCTCTTGTTTGTTCATAAATTACTCATCTGACTTTAAGTCTGATAGGTATTATGTTCTTTGTTCTTCAAATTTTCTTGTAATATCTCCCTTTATATCTAGGTCATGTATTCATGTATTGACCTTATCTTGGTAAATGGTGTAAGATATTGGTCTATGCCCAATTTCTGCCAGATTACTTTCCACCTTTCCTAACAATTTTTACCAAATAATGAATTCTTATCCCCAAAACTTGTCTTTGTACATCAAACACTAGGTAACTATATTCATCTGCTGCTGTAGATTGTATGTCTACTCTGTTACACTGATCTACCTTTCTATTTCCTAGCCAGTACCAAACAATTTTAATAATTACTGCCTTATTCAACTAAACCTCTTTCCTTTAAATTTTTTTCCATTGGTTCCTTTGATATTCTTGACTTTTTGTTCTTCCAGGCAATTTTGTTATTTTTTTCTAGCTCAGTAAAATAATTTTTTGGTTGTTGTGTTCATCCTTTGTTTTCTAAGAGGACCATGACATCAGAGAAATGATGACATGACTTGAACTTGACTTTCTTTAGAGTGAGGGAGGACTGCACAAGGTCACCAGTCTCATTTCCTCCTCCAGAGCCATCTGGATCCAGTAACCAGATATTCATTATGGTGACTGGAGATGACCCAGGTTGCACTGGGAGGTCTTCGTCTTTGGGGCTAAGACCTTTTCAGATACTCTCTTAAAGTGAAGTAATGCCCATTCATTGAATAGGCCTCTTTAAAAAGTAGTCAGGGGGTTGGCCCCTTTAATAGAAAAGAGAAAAAAAACAGATAAATCTAAGTGAAGGAAGGAAGGAAGAAAGGAAGGAGGGAAGGAAGGAAGGAAGGATTTTCATGGTTTTGTCCATATAGATTCTGGGTTTGTTTTGGTAGGTATATTCCCAGATATTTTATACTATCTAGAGTTATTTCAAATGGGATATCTCTAGTTATCTCCTCCTGCAGAATCCTGTTGGTGATATATAGGAGTGCTGATGATTTATATGGGTTTGCTTTATATTCCACTATTTTGCTGAAATTATTAATTATTTCCATCAACTTTTGAGCTGAGTCTTAGGATGTTCCAAGTATATCATCCTATCATCTGCAAAAGGAGAGAGTTTTGTCCTCTGATTGCCTACTCTGATTATATTTCTTTTTCTTCTCTTATTGCTATTGCTAGGATTTCCAATACAATATTGGATGACATTGATGACAATGAGCATCCTTGTTTCACACCTGATCTTACTACTTTATCCCCATTACAAATAATGCTTGCTAATGATTTTAGATAAATGTTTCTTATCAGTTTAATGAAAAGTCTATTTATGCTCACATTTCCAAGTGTTTTAATAGAAATGAATGTTGTCCTTTAGCAAATGCTTTTTCTGCATCTATTAATATCATCATATGATTTTTGCTACTTTTGTTACTGAAATAATCAATTAATAATTTTCCTTTGTTAAACAATCCCTGCATTCCTGATATGAATCCCACTTGGTCACATTGTATAATCTTTGTAATATGTTGTTGTAATCTTTTAGCTGGTATTTTATTTAAGATTTTTGCAACTATTTCATTAATGAAATTAATCTGTATTTTTCTTTTTCTCCTTTTTCCTTTCCCTGGTTTAAGTATAAGCAACATATTTTTTTTCATAAAAGAAGTTTGGTAGGACCCCTGCTTTGCTTATTATTCCAAATAATTTATTTAATATTGGAATTAGTTGGTCTTTACATCCTGTTCAATTTCTTCTAAAATAGGTCTATTTTAATATTCTATTTCCTCTTCTGCTAATCTGAGCAGTTTGTATTTTTGTAAATTTTCTTCAATTTTGTTATTGATATAACCAATTACATTAATAATTTTCCTTAATTTAAATCATCACTGCATTCCTGGTATAAATATCACTTTATCATAATATATAATCTTCATAATATATTCTTATAGCATACTATCTAGTATTTTATTTAGGAATTTTACATTCAAATTCATTAATGAAGTTGGTCTATAGTTTCTTTCTCTGTTTTTGTTCTATCTGGTTTAGGAATCTGGTACTGATATATGTTTCATAAAAGGAGTTTAGTAGGACTCCTTCTTTGACTAGTATTCCAAATAACGTATTTAATGTTGGAATTCATTGATCTTTAAATGTTTGGTAGAATTCACCTGTAAATCCATCTGGTCCTGATGCTTGTTTTCTTAGGAAGTTCATTTATAGCCTGTTCAATTTCTTTTTGTAAAATAGGGTTATTCAAATATCCTATTTCCTCTTCAGTTAATCTAGGCACATTTATTGTTAAATTCATTGGCATGTAATTAGACAAAAATAATTCCTCATGATTATTTTGATTTCATCTATTGATATAGTTACCCTTTTCATTTTCAATATTACTAATTTGGTTTTCTTCTCTCTTTTTTAAAAATCTTATTAACCAATGGTTCATTTTTTTCATAAAACCAACTCCTAGTTTTATTTATTAATTCAATGATTTTCTTATATTCAATTTTATTAATCTCACATTTAATTTTTGAGATTTCCAATTTGGTGTTTAATTGGGAATCTTTAATTTCTTCTCTTTCTAGTTTCTTTTTAATTGCATACCCAATTCATAGGTCTACTCTTTCTCTATTTTATTGATAAAAGCATTTAGAGATATAAATTTCCCTCTGATTATTGCTTTTGCTGCATTCCATAGGTTTTTATATGTTCTCCTTAATGTCACTCTCATTAAATTAATTGTTTCTATGATTGGTTCTTTAGGCCACTTATTCTTTAAAATTAGCTTGTTTAAGTGAAAATATATTGAATAGAAATGTATGTGTAGAACCTATATTAAATTGTATGCCATCTCAGGGAAGGAAGGGGAAGGAAGTGGGGAAGGAGAAGAAGGAAGGGGAGAAAAAAATATAAGTTATATGGAAGTGATTGTAGAACACTGAAAACAAATAAAATATTAATTTAAAAAATAAAATTAGCCTGTTTAGTCATCAATTAGTTTTTAATCTGTTTCCACAGTCCCTTATTGATATATTTTTACTTCATTATAATCTGAAAAGGATGCATTTAATATTTCTGCTTTTCTGCATTTAACTATGTGTTTATGCTCTCAATCTTTGAAAAAGTCCCATGTACCACTGAGACTATGGTATATTCCTTTCTAGTCCTGTTCCACTCCAGATAACTATCATATCTAGTTTCTTTAAGATTCTATTCACCTCCTTAGCTTCTTTCTTATTTATTTTTTGGGTAGGATTAGATGATTTTTAAGATCCCTTCCAACTCTGACACTCTGTGATTCTATGACCTAAGTTCTAATCCTCACTTTCGAACTCACTTGCACTGAGATCTTGGGGAGATCATTTAACCTTTCAGTTTTCTAATCCATCAAATAAGAAGATTTGAGTAGATCATCTCTTGGGGTTATTGTTGTTGTTTGTCCTTCATTCTCAAAGAGGGCCATGACATTAGGAAAATGATGCCATGATTTGCAAGTGAATTGGATTTAAGTGAAGAAGAGCTATGCAAAGTCACCAGCCTCACTTTCTCCTCTGGAGCCATCTTGGTCCAGTGGCAAGATATAGAGCAGAATAACTGAAGATGAGCCCACATTTAATCATTTAGGATCCACCTAAGGATTTAATCATTTAGAATCCAACATTCTATGATCCTATAAAGAAAACTTAGCCTAGAAGTGACTTACCCTCTCTGAAATCCAAGCTTTGAGGAAGGCAAAGGGAAGATTTTATCTATTATATGTTATTGTCCTTATTTCTACTCTATAGACAGATACTACATCCTTGCTGAACTAACCCTACTGCTATTACCCACATAGAGCTTGATCACCCCAGTCTTTGAACCTTTCCACCAGCACTCACTTTTACCTTATTCAAGTAAGAAGGTCCATTATATGGTATCATCTGAAGAGTATGGGAAGGAATCTGGCCAAAAAATATGACCTTCCCTGAATAGTTCCTGTACCTCAAGATCCCACTGTTGGGGAATAATTCCTTTGATAGAAAAAATTGTTCCCCTTTAAAATGCAAATACCATTGGGAAAAGCTAACCATTATAATTTGTTTTATCTTGTTGCATATTCTAAAATCTCAACCTGGAAGAACCTTATGAAACCATCTACTCTAACCTGTATCTGAACAAGAATTTATTCTTCAATATCCCTGGTGCTGATCATCCAGTCTACAAGTAAAGACATTCAATGGGAAGTTCACAACTTTCTGAATCTAGAGTGTCTCATTCCACTTTCAGATAACTCTAATTATTAGCCAGTTTTTTCTGATGTCAAACATAAATCCACCTCTTTGTTTCTTCCACCCATTACTCCTGGTCCTCCTTTCTGGGGCTAAAAACCAGTCAAGTTTCTCATCTGTAAGACCATGTTTTCAAATATAACCAATGTTCAGTAATCACAGATTCCTTATTTGCAAATTTGCCTACTTACTAAAATTTATTTGTGACCCCAAAATCAATATTCACAGTATTCATAGTCATTCACAGATATGCACAGTAATGAAAAAACTGAGTTGCTGATTGGAAACATTCCCAGCTGAGGCTGAACAAGATGAGGAGTTATCTTCTTGTTTCAGCTCTCATAATAGAAACAAGTATTCTTTTTATGGTCTATTTAATTCCTTGTGTTTTTCACATTTGTGTGCACTTTTTGGTGATTTTGCTGTTTAGAATGGTCTCCAAATGCAGTGCTGAAGTACTGTCTAATGTTCCTAAAGGCAAGAAACCTGTGATGTGCCTTATAGAGAAAATATATGTGTTAGATAACTTTCATTCAGGTATGATTTATAGTACTGTTGACCACGAGTTCCATGTTAATTAATCAACAATTGTACATCCAGAAAAAGGAAGAGGAAACTAGCCAATCTGTATATGAAACCACTCAGAAAATGTTAAAGCAAATGTTGTGACCAGAGGCTCATAGGAACTTAGCCCTATATTTCCCAAAGGAATAATGAGTCCATATTCACTAATTCAGTATTTGGAATGACTATAGAAGGCAACTACTTCAAAAAACAGGAATTAACTGTACTTGAAATCCATTATCATATTTACCCCTAAGCTTTCTCTTCTCTGGACTGAATGTTCTTAGTTCCTTCAACTGACCATTGAAAGAAATCATTTCCAGTCCTTTCACTCTCCTGGTCTTCCTCTTCTGGAATGCTCCCTTTTGTCAATGTCCTTCCTAAAGGAATGAGCACACTGAATGTAGTCTAACCAGGGCAGAATGCCATGAGACCATCTTCTATTATTCAGATACAGTGATCCTATTAGCACAGCTAGAGCTGACAATAGCTTCTTCCCTGCCATGTTGTTGTTATGTTGTGTTTGTCCTTTGTTCTTGAAGAGGACCATAACATCAAGGAATGATGACATGACTTGCAGTTGACTTTGATTTGAGTGAGGAAGGACTATACAAGGTCACCAGCCTCACTTTCTCCTCCAGAGTCTTCTGGATTCAATGGCCAGATATTCATCAGGACGACTGGAGATGACCCAGGATGCAATGGGAGACCCTGGCCCTTTTAGGTTAAGGTCTTTTCAGGTTCTCACTTTGAGAGAGGTAACACACATTCAGTGAATAGGCCTCTTTAAGAAGTAAGTCAAGGAATGGTCCCTTTAATAAAAAAAAAAAATTCACACTGGGAAAGGAAGGCCCCCACGGTTGCCGGCCAAAAGAGAAAGTTACTATTTACTTCACTTGGAGCCAGGAGGACCCAAAAAAGAGCCATTAAATGGTGCTTGGGCAGGGACCTATTGTTGTCCAATCTATGAGCTCCAGAGTGAAATGAATTTAAGGTCTGGTCTTTGAAATCTAGCCAATAAACCCTAAGTTAACTAGGCAGCTTTTGGCCATTAAAATTTACCTTCCTTTGTAGAGGAGAAGGACAGGAAAAGAGAGAGAGAAAGATAGGAGGGGTAGAGGGAAGAAGAAGAGGGAGACAGAGAGGGAGAAGAGGAGCTGTTACCCAATTGACTGGGTCCCCATTGAGGCAGCTCAGGCTACTCACAGGTTATGTTTGTCCTTCATTCTCTATGAGGGCAATGACATCGGGGAGGTGATGACATGACTTGCAGTTGACTTTGATTTGAATGAGGGAGGGCTGTGCAAGGTCACTAGCCTCACTTTCTCCTCCAGAGTCATCTGGGTTCAGTGGCCAGACCTCAAACCACCAATTTTTTCCCCACACAATTTGTTGTTTAATCGCATCTCCCCACATCCTATATTTACACACCTGATTTTTTTTTGTAGTCAATGCTGTCATGTATAAAGAAATGCTGAAATTGCAGCTTATGTGTGGAAGACATGGTTTCTGAGATTTATTTATGGCTCTCTCAGGCTTACTGCTAATGAGAACAAGCAAAAAAAATTTTAAACATTAACAATCTGTGGGGTTGAAATAAGTATTAGTAAGAATCAATACTTGTTAGCTATAAGGTGGTGGGGATATGCATCTAAAGCCCCACCAGGATGTTTGACAAACATCCAGGAATCATCCCAACAGTATCACGGCATTCAAGGGTCTCAGCCATTGCCCTGTTCACCCATTTTTATTAATGATGGCTAACTTTGAGAAAGTCATTTAACCTTTTCCTGTCTTGAAGGTTTAGCTGTTTTCAAGTGTTTGAAATATTGTCATGTAGAAGAAGCAGAAGTTTATCCCAAGAAGACCAAACCAAGAACCATAAGAAGAAGCTTTGAAGAGACAAATATTATTGGCATATCATTATAACTTTGTAAAGAAAAAGCTTCCTAAAACCCTGAGATGTCCAAAAGTAGAGTAAACTGCCTAGACAGTCAGTGGGTTCCACATCACTGAAAGTCTACTTGTTGGAAATATTGCAGAAAGATTTCCTGTTCAGGTAGTTCTAGACTGTTTCTAAGACCATTTCTAACTCTTCAATACCTCAGAATCAAAATTCCAACTATTACTAGGCCTTTCAACTTGGTAAAATCAATCAAAGTCTATAGTCTATTGTGGTCTTCAAGACCTAGGGTCATATGTTATGCTATGAACAGATAATAATATGAAGTACAATTCTTTTAATAAGTTTTTATTGAAGTATTTTGCTTATTTATCATCATAATTTTCCCATTATCCATCCCATATAACAAACAGTATTTTTGAAGACAAAAAACATTCAAAAAGAAAAATCAGCACAACAAATCAATAGATTAAAAAAATCCAAAAACATGTACAATGTGCAACAGTTATGACTCTCCCATCTCCACAAAGTAGTGGGGTAGAAGCATCCTTTTCTATCTCTTCTTTTGAGTCACACTTATTATTTATAATTTAGCATCTTTTATGTGTATGTGTATAATGTGTTTGGTTTTTTCCATTTACATTGTTATAGCTATTGTTTATACTGTTTTCTTGGTTCTACTTCACTCTGTATCAGTTCATGTATATTTTTCCATACTGTTTTGTATTCAGGCCACTCGTCATTTCTCACAGAACAGTAATATTCCATTACATTCATGTGCCACAATTTGCTGAGCTATTCTCTAATTGATGGGCATCTATTTTGTTTCCAATATTATGCTTCCACAGAAAGCACTTCTACAACTATTTTGGTATATATGATGACTTTACTCTTAGCAATGGTCTCCATAAAGTATAAATCCAATAATATAATCTCTGATCAAAAGGTATAGACACAATAGCCATTTTATTAGCATAATTCCATATTACTTCCCAAAATGGTTGCACTAATTCATAGTTCCACAAACAATGCGCCAGTATACCAATCTTCTCACAACCTGACATTGATGGTTACCACTTTTTGTAATCTTTACCAATTTATAGGAAATAAGGTGAAACCTCAGGGTTGTTTTGATTTGAATTTCTCATGATTTGGAGAATTCTTTCATATTAGTTTTCTAGTTTTTTAAAAATATTTTCAATTTATTAGTTTTTTTTTTAATTTGTTGATGCATCTTTATAGGAATATGATTTGTTCCCATTAAGATTGCTTTAGTTGCATTCCAGAAACTGGTATATTGTTTTACTATCTTAATTTTCTGTCACATTCTTACTCATTGTTTCTATAATTTCTTCTTTGACCCTTTTATTATTTAGTATTTCATTGGATCTGTGTCTTTCATTCATGTTACCTGAACTGATTACTAATTTTAATATAGTATGATGTCTGAAGAATATGTTTATTTTTGCCTTTTTATATGTGTTTTTCATATCTCTGTGGACTGAAGTGTGGTCAATATTTGCAAAAGTTCTGCATGATATTGCTATATTCATTAACAGTATTATTTAGAAGATTTCACAAATCATTTAGCTCTGGGTTCTGCAATTTGCTTAATACAATATTTTCCCTTTTGTTTTTCTCTTATGTTCATAAGAAACTGGGGGACATTGAAATCTCCTACTAATATCATATTACTATTGGTGTCTTCTTATATTTTAGTAAATATTTTCCTCTTAGAATTTAGATCCTGAGACATGTAAAGCATATTAATTTAATACTGATATTGGTTTGTTGTCTCTGGTTCCTTTCAGCAAAATGTAGTTTCCTTGTTTGTTTCCTTTTTATCTTGTGAATGATAGTTTTTCCTTTGTCTAATACTATGATTTCAACTCTTATTTCTTTTTAGATTCTTCTAATGCATAATACATTTTTTCCAGACTCTCATTTTTATTCTGTGTTTATCTTTGGTCTTTAGGTATGTTTGATGTAAGCAAAAGATTGTGTTTTCTTATTCAGTTCATTACTCTTTTTTCATGTTATGGGTTTTTTAACCCATTCAACTTTAAATCTACTAGAGTAAGGTTTATATTTTCCTCCATTCATCTCTAATATTGAGGGGTTTTTTAGAGTTTGAATTTTTTTCCCTCTTCCTCTGTAAAAACAATATTTTGTCTCCAGGTATTTTAACTAAATCTAGCTTAAGGCAATTCTTTTCACACTGATTCTTCTGCCCTTACCCTCAAACCTCTCCCTCCCTCCACTTGTTACCCTAGGGCTTTTTTTTAGTTTTGCCTGACATTTCTTTTTTTCTTTCCTTCTTTTATCTAGTTATTAAATTTATCTCCTGTCACCTGTTCTCTTCAGTTTTGTTAGTCAAATAAAATTCCTTTCTCTCTTCTCCTTCAACTTGTTTAATTTATTAATTTTAAAATTTCATTTTCTGAATCTTTTTTCCCTTCATTTTTCCCTTTCATTCTTTTTACCTCCCCTGCTTTTATTCTTTGATTCAAGCTCTTGTATTTGTATAGTTCTTTTTTAGTCTCTGTATTACTCATAGAATTAAAAGCTTCTAAGGTACCTATTTGGGGCATATTCTTCTAAACAGTTTCTAGGTTATCATCTTGTAGATCTTACTCCCTTAATTCCTTTTTCTCTTAGAAATACCAGTTTCTACAAGCAATAGAGGAGATGTTGCTCCCTTGGTAGCAATTTTCCTATGTCCTTGATTGTACAGTTTATTTTTAACCTTTGTACTCGCCAATGTTATTTTTCCCTCATTTGTCAGGAAATGTACTTTCTAAGTCTATGACTTCCCACTATTGTAGGTATCATTGCCTACAGGAGTTCTGATTCCCCTTCACCTGAGGCAGATCAGTGTTTGTTTGTTCTAAGAAACAAATTCCTGCAGATTATATTTATTGCAAGTCCCCTAACTCATCTCTCTCTGTCTCTCTGTCTCTGTATCTCTCTCTCTCTCTCTCTCTCTCTCTCTCTCTCTCTCTCTCTCTCTCTCTCTCTCTCTCTCCCCTTCAAGAAAAAGAAAGAAATAATACCTTCTCTAACGACTGAAACAAGATTTCCTTTATTTCACCCTTTTTCAGTTCCTTCATTTGCCTCCTCACTCATTTTTCTGTAGTCTCTCTTCCTTCGGAAAGACTACAGGAAATAATTTCCCTTCATTGTTCACCTTTTACATCACATATTCCCCTCTATCTTTTCTTCCCCTCTTTTCTTTTATATATACATTCTCATTCTGTAATTTGTTGCCATTTTTTTTGTTCAGTCATTTCAGTAAGTCCAACTCATTGTGACCCTATTTTGAGTTTTCTTGGCAAAGTTATTGGAGTGGTTTGCCATTTCCTTCTCCAGTTCATTTTACAGATGAGGAAACTGAGGCAAACAGGGTTAAGTGACTTGCCCAAGGTCACACAGATAATAAGTAAGTGTCTGAGGCCAGACTTGAATTCAGGAAGATGACTCCCTCTTCTGTAATTTAATCCCACAAAAAAAACAAATATTGATTCACCAGTGAACAGATGTTATAGAGTTTAACCTATGATCTTTCAGGCCTGTTTCTCCACTATCACTTCTGTTTGATTATTTTACATTTGTCTGTTGTATACTCGAGTTGTAAACTGGTTCAGATACATTCTGGAGAGCAATTTGGAATTATGCCCAAAGGGCTATAAAAGTGTACATATCCTTTGACCCAGCAATACCACTTCTAGGTCTGAATCCCAAAGAGATCACAAAAATGGGGAAAGGACCCCCATGTATAATATATACAGCAATATAAGATATATATAGCAGCTCTCTTTGTGATGGCCAAGAACTGGAAATCAAGGGGATGCCCATCAATTTGGGAATGGCTGAACAAGTTGTCGTATATGAATGTAATGGAATACTGTTGCACTATAAGAAATGATGAACAGGAAGACTTCAGAGAGGCCAGGAAAGACTTATATGAACTGTTGCTGAGTGAAGGGAGCAGAACCAGGAGAACACTGTATATAGTAACAGCAACACTATATGATGACCATCTTTAATAGACTTAGCTCTTCTCAGTAATGAAGGACCTAAGATAATTCCAAAACACTCATGATGGGAAATGCTATCCACATCCAGAGAAAGAACTATGGAGTCTGAATGCAGATTGAAGCATACTATTTCTCTCTCTTTTTTCTTTCTTGTGGTTTTTCCCTTCTTCTTTACAACATGACTAATGTGAGAATATATATAATATGATACACATATAACCTATATCAAATTACATGCTCTTTTAGGGAAAAGGGAGGAGAGGGAGAGAGAGAAAAATATAAAACTCAAAATCTTACAAAGTGAATGTTGAAAACTAAAAATAAATAATTTTTTTAAAAACAAACAACAAAAAACTACATTTCTCTAGTTATTAGTGATTTAGAATATTTTTATGTGATTATTGATCATTTGAATTTCTTCCTCTGAAAACTGCCTATTCATATCCTTTAAGCATTTCTCAATTGTAGAACAGCTTTTATGCTCTAATTCTTTTATATGTATTAGAAATGAGACCTTTATTAGAGAAACTTGGTTAAAACTATTGTTTCCCCAATTCCCTGCTTCTCTTCCATTTTACCTACATTTATCTTGTTGGATCTTTTTAATTTTATGTAATCAAAATTGTCCATTTTATTTCCTTTGAACCTCTCTATATTTCTTTGGATTATGGAATCCTTTTCTATCCGTAAAGATGACAGGAAAATTTCCCTGTGCTTCTCTAATTTACTTATGATGTCACCCTTTATGCCAAAATCATATATCCATTTAAAGGTTATCTTGGCATACAGTGTGAGATGTTTGTCTATACCTAGTTTTTGCAAGACTGCTTTCCAGTTTTTCCAAGAGGTGGTTGTTGCTGAATACTGTGTTCTCACCCCAGTGAAGGTTAGATTACTATGCTCATTTGCTTCAGTATATTGTGTACCAAATCTGTTCATCAACCTCTCCACTTCTTACCTAGCACCAAATTGTTTTTATGATTATAGCTTTGTAGTGTAGTTTGAGATATGGTACTGCCAGGTCTCCTTTTTTCCCACTTTTTTTATTAATTCATTTTATATTCTTGACCTTTCATTGCTCCAGATAAGTTTTATTATTTTTTTCTAGCTCCATAAAATCCTGAAAATTATTCAAATCAATTTCTTGTCTTGAAATTTCACTTAGATTATATTTATTTATTTAAGCAAACACATACATATAGAACATATTTCTAGGAAAGGTGTTATTAAATGATATCTTTAAACTTATTTAATTTAGTAAAACCTTCAATTTAAGATTCATGTTTTCTTGTACCAATCTTCAAATTCTCCAAATCTTGGTACATTTGATTATTTTTTATGTTTTCAAAAGCATCTTAGTTGATCTTGACTGCAATGCAGTAAAAATTCTTCAATGACATTCATCATTAAAGTAAGCTCTTGTAAGAAATTAGTGTTAGCTAATCTCTTTACCAAACCAGAATAAGGAGAAAAATGCATATGTAATGCAAGTTATCTATACTATATAGCAGTAGTGATTTGTAAACCACCTGCTGTCCATTGAGTCCCAATATTTCCCTAATTTTAATAATTTCAAATTCTTTAGCTACAGTTTCTCATTCAGTTTGATATGATTAGATTGGTGATGACTAGAGCAAATTTTATCCAGAAATATTTTTAAATAATTAATTTGTTTTATTTCAGGTATTGAAACAATTGATAATCACAATCAATGATTTAAATGGTGCTAAGCGATGATTTCATGAAAATTTCTAACTACTTCACAAACTTTTTTCCCAATATTGTATAAGCATCATCAGAACAAAATATAATGAAATTTACTTTCAAATACTTATTATTATTATTAAATTAAATATTCATTTTTTAATAATCATTTTAAGTAGACAACCATATTTTGAAAATACACTCTGCTATGGTTGACACAAATTCTTTTAAAGCAACATATGCTACCAACACAAGAGTTAATTGAACTGTATACTGGCTTTTCTTAACAACGGGGTCTCAAAATTACTGAAAATTTAACAATCAAATCCTGAGAGCCAGTATGATGTGGCCCCAGCACAGCACTGTTTGTAGCCCAGAGATCATTCCTCAATGTGTGAAATTCCTTGGAGTACATTTCCCAGAAAGTGTTATGTCTGGGTGCAGAGCAAGCACAAAGCCATAAGCAATAAGTTTTCTGACTGCAGACACAGCTGGGACTGTAATTTAAGCAAGGAGAAGAAAGCAGTGCCATTATGGGTGAGCCTGTGTTGGTGTCCTCAAACTCAAGAGCACAAACTGTGCCTTGATAAACCTGGAGCCAAGAAATGATGGAATCTCAGATTCCATCTGAGTGGAAGAGTATAAATATTCATATAATTTCAGGCACTGTACTAACCCTGAGAGATAGGTGCTATTATTGTGTTCATTTTACATCAACATTTTACAGTTGAGGAAAGTGAGTCAAACAAAATTGAAGTGACATAGAGAGTCAGTCACACAGCTAATAGGATTCTAAGGTGGGATTTGAACTCAGATCTTTCCGACTCCAGACCGGCACTCTAGCCATTGCATTATTAGCTGCTAACTCATAGAGATCAATGAGGCCAAGCTAAGAAACGATGGAGAAACACTGTCTCTTTCCTCACCCCATCTGCCCTACCACCACCACCACCATCACATGCATACATACATGAGATGACTGTCTCACAACACAAATGTTAATTTTCTAGGGAAATTATGCACATTTTCATATGAGTGTTGAAAATGATTCCACTGCTTGATTTTTCCTCATTATTTACTTGTATGAAATGTATCAATTACTTTATTTAAAGTTTTTCTGTGGTTTACCCTAGAATATATACTGAAATAGAAGTTTGAGATATATTTACGTAATTACTATTACCAAAATGCCACACCTGAATCAGAGGTAGCATGGAATGGAACTTGTGCTACATTTGTGGGTTTGTCAGGAATTAATTACGTTATTGAAGAATATTTAAATTATTATTACTAGGCTACATTTAAATTTGTCGGGGGTTTTTTTGATCCTCAAAGTCTAAGCTGCAATTTGGAAGCATTATCTCCAAGAACAAGCTTTATTACAAATCAAATAGAAACTTTGAATAAAATAACCAAAATATTTTGTTGAAAGAGAATAACAATGGAAATATTACAGGGGAAAACAAGCTGTAGAATCACTCTCAATCCACACCCCCACCTGATACACAAGTGAAAAACTCAAATAAAATGTCATTGCTTCTGAAAGATACATACAAATGAAGTCCTAGGAATCTCTCCTAATGAATGGCTTTCATGATCCCCAAGTATCATCAGAAATGAAGTGAGGGTTTTTTTTTCATATGTTGACTACAATCTATCTGATTCTTGTTCTTATTTGTGATTTCTTGGTGATCAACCAGAATAGGAATAATATATTTTGTTTTACTTCAGAAAAATGTTAAGGTTATTGTTAGAACTTTCATGCTTTCCCAGAACAATGGTCCACAGCCTGCATATGATCAATTTTATTTTCATTAAGGCCATCTAAACTTTTTGAAATTGTCTCAAATCAAGATCACGCAAACCTAGTGCAGTCTATTATTTATTTTGTTTTGTTTGTTTTTGTGGGGGTTAGGGTTGTGTTCCCAAACTTGAGTCCAAGTGGACTCCCAACAAACCTGCAACCGGTTAAGATAAATAATGGCACCTCAGAGACAGGGAGGAGAATAAGCCTTTATATAGTGACAGGCACTGTGCTCACCTTGAGAGACAGGGGCAAGAGGAGAGAGCTTTTCCTTTGTCTAAGCTGAACCTAAAATTCTCTTTGAAGAAAATTCTACAGACAGTGATCTTTTCCTCTTCTTCTGATGTGACTAAAAAAACTAAAAGAAATAGGTTCTACCTTACCCTATCTGGCTCAGTGAGGTGGGGAAGGACCTGATACTATGGCATTGGTTAGGTATGCTCCAGAGAAGTCCCTTGAGGTACTTAGGAAGCATCAAGATTTATGAAGGTGGCAGATGAGTCAAGCAAGCTGGTTTATTTAGCACATATTTATGACTAGAAGGAAACAGCTCAGTCATGAACTTACAATCCCTTCCTCAGGAGGAAAGTGACCCCAGAAGTTTTGCTGTTTTAGGGAGGAGGTAGGGGTATAGGGGAAACATATCAGTGAAACCTGAGACAAAGTCCATTTGCATGGGACTCCCCTCATGGGGGAGATTATTGATGCTTTATGCCTGCATGAGGGCTGGAATTGTCAGAGCTTGAGGGAGAAAAGAGATCTTGATCATCTGGCTTCCAACTTCAACAAAGAAGACACAAGGTTCTCAGGTTCCTGAAGAAAGAGAAAGACTTTAGGAAGAAGCTGACATGTCAAGGAGCCAACAACTCCATCACATCTCTTATCCCTACCTTGCTATACCAGAGACTTTGGGGACTTTTTCTTGGGAGAGATCTGGGATTTTCTCTCAGTTAAGCTATCTCACTCATAGTAAGAGAGTTCATTCACTCAATATTTTCTGATATATTCTCATCTGGATACCTTCTCTGACTTCTGTTTTGCTACTGACTTGGTTAAATGAGTTTTTTACTATTTAAATGGATGCTATTTACTAATGGTGTTCTTTGTGGAACCAAGAGTAGGTAAGAAGGGAGTCAAGCCTTAGATATATAGCTTGGGCAACTTCTTTGATCAGGAACTCACTTGACTCCTAGACCATTGCCAGTCATTTTGACTATTGTCTTGCCAGTAGACACCAATGATTCTGGAGGAGAGAGGGAAGCTGATGACTTCGCACAGCTCTGGCTCACTTCAATCCCATTCACATAGAAGTGAAGACATCAACCTCATGATGTCATTGGCTCTTCAAAAATGAAGGACAAACCATCTTTGAGTAGCACTAGCTGCCCTCCGGGGACCCAAGTGGTCATTTCAAGTTGGACAACACTATTATCATCATTATTTCTTCTTCTTCTTCTTCTTCTTCTTCTTCTTCTTCTTCTTCTTCTTCTTCTTCTTCTTCTTCTTCTTCTTTTCCTTCTTCATCTTTTTCTTCTCTTTCTCCTTCTCCTTCTCCTTCCTTTTCTTCTTTTTCTCCTCTTCTTCCTCCTCCTCCTCCTGAGAAAGACCTTAGCTTGAAAAAGTCAAGGTCCCACTGCATCTTGGGCTATCTCCAGTCTCCACCCCACCTCCCTTCCAGTCTCAGTTTGACTGAGGCAAAGGTCATTTAGTGATTAAGGCAGAGAATAGCCTCTTTACCTAGTCAAAAAAAAATAAATAAAATAAAAATTGATCTGGGAGGGGAAGACCAGAAGTTTCTGGCCGAAACAGAAACAATTGTAATTTACCTTCATTACGAGCCAGTCAGGGCCCAGACAATGACCAAATAGGGCTTGGCTTGGGGCCTACTAACCTTAGTTTAAAAAGGTCAAAGTCACCCACTGAATCCTGTGTCATCACCAGTTGTCTTAACTTTTGTCTTGCCACTGGACTCTGGTGACTCTGGAGGAGAGAGTGAGGCAGATGACCGCGTAGTTCTGGCTTACTTTAATCCAATTCATACACAAGACAAGAAATCAGCCTCATGATGTCATTGAACCTCTTTGGGAACAAAGGATGAAAACAACATCTTGACTCTAAAACTGACTTCTTCTAGACTAATAATATTTGAGTGTGGAATAACGAGAATAGATATAATTCTAGTCCAGAACCCTTTGTCTGAGGAAAGCACAATGGTTAGCCTCTGGCCTCCACCTCCTATAACCCTCCTGGCCAGAATCAAAGATTCCCTTGGGGAAGGGTGGGCAGTGGTGAACCTAAAGATATCTATGCATGCCTCTGACCACCATCTAGACAGACACGCATGGACAAACATAACCTCCATGAGCAATAAAACACAGCACACGCCTCCTGACAGAAGGGCTAGAAAGGGCTCTAGGTCCCTCCTTTCCCTGAACCTTAGTCCAAGGGGCTAAACACAGTCAGAGTCTAATACCAAATCAGGCCCACTGAGGCTAGGATGGAGTGATACCATTGGTCAATGTGTGTGTCCACACAGTGGGTGAGCAGGGTAAGGATGAGAGGTTACTCCAAGGTAGTAAGGAAAGAGCCCAATAGTAAAGGCATTTGAGGCTCAAGCTATTAAGGACACTTTTCAGGACACCCAACAGAAGGTGGGACACTACAATCAACACTAGTTTTTTGCCAGTATTCGAGAAGTGTTGCACTATTTATGTCTCTATCTTTTGGACTTCAAGCCTTTATTGAAGAATTGGTATTCCATTCACTAAAGAAATATTTCTATAAAGAAAACAAAAGTGCACTAGTGGGGGAAGGCTGCAGGGGTGGAAGAAGAGATATTCTAAGGCATGGAGGAAGGCAAGATATAATAGGGGTACAAGACAGGTGGTGGTAGAGTACAAGACAGGGAATAGTGTAAAATTATACATACATGGGTCCCACTAGATGGTAAGAGACTGTTTGCATTTATCCAAAGGATATAGGCTTTATTTGAGAAGCATAGGAAATATTGAATAGCAGAAGTTATAAACAGACACATCAGCATTTTTCTAAAATAATCAGAGCATTGTATCTGGGTTTAGAATACTTGGCTTCAAATACTAGACAAATTATTTAACCTCAAGTAAGGCCCCTTGCAGCTTTAAGTCCAATAATTTTTTATTGTTAGGATGTTCTTTGTTATAACATGTTTGATCTATGAAATACAATGCCCTCCTTTAGAAAACTGCAAGTTAGAGCCGGAATTGGAACTCATCTTCCAGATGAGCTTAAATGGACTCAATGACTTACCCAATGTCACAAAGCCAATAAGAACTTCATCCAAAAATTCTGAGACACTTAACATTTAGCCATTCATAAAGTAATTGGGTTCTCCAGAGCCAAAGAAAAATTCATTCTTTCTCAGGAAGAAAAATAGATAAATGCAATGATGGTTGGGTCCTTGCCTCTCCTTTGACACCTCATCACGGGGGTGAAAGTGACACACGAATCTCAAAGGCAGTGCCAGCAGAGGACAAAGTCTGGCAGGTCCTCCCAAGCTGGAAATGCTTCAAGTACCAGTCTAGAGACAGAATGGGTATCTGTCCTCAAAATGTCAGGCTGCCAGGGTGTGGGAGAGGCCCATCCCCTTAAGGACCCATCAGGGGGAATCCCAGGTCCTTGGGGTTCCTGTTAAGCATTTTACAATTATTAGCCAATGAAATAATGTTGTAAGGCATTCAGCACGGTGCCTGGCACACAGGGGGCTATGGAAGCACTTATTCCCGTCCCTGCCCTCCCTGCTTTAGAAGTCTGGGAAAGCAGGGGCAGGGAAGCATGGGGAAAGGTCAAGGAAAGCTCCTTGAGGACGGAGACCTGATTCCTTTCTTTTCCCAGCATTCAGAGCGGTGCCTGGCATAGTCCCACAGTAGGAGCTTGTTGGATGTTTCCCGGGAACCTAGTGCAGAGCGTGGCACTCTACACACTCAATGAACTGATTTTAGGTTACCGTAAATAGGCTGCCTAGGAGGGAGTGCGCTCCCACACCGGAAGTGGAGAAGCAGGGGCGCAAGGGTGTCTGTTTCAGATGTGTTTCAGATAGAGGTCTATGCTCTATTCCAATAAAAAAGCATCAGATAGGTAGTGGCAAGGTCAGGGCAGACCTGAGTTCCAATGCTTCCTCAGAAGCTTAGTGCAGTCGTGCGCAAACCACTTAACCTGCTTCTTTATCGGCAGAACGGGAATAATCATGGCACGGGTAAAGCGCACCGCCAGGCTGAAGGCGCTGCATAAAGGCTACGTTATAATTGCTCAAGATCCAATGGAAGGCGGTGAGAAACACGCGGGCAGGGGGTCGAGTAACCGAGGACACCCAGAACAAAGTCGAGGAGAGAGTGGGGAGGGGGCGGGGCTGGGGCGCGGGGAAGGGGCGGGGTTGAGCCTCAATCGGAAAGGACCAGATGGAAGAAGGCAGGAGGCAGGGTCCTGAAGTGCCCTCCCCCCTCACTGCCTCTACCCGGCCAACTCCCATTGGCTATTCAAATAAGTGAAGAAGCCGTGGACCAATGAGGTGCGGCCACGGCTTGGCGAGCGTTTCCTCGTCCTCCCTCTCCCGCTGCTATTGCAGCTCTCCGGCTTCTCTCTCCGCCCCTCCCGGGCGGAAGGCGGGGTTCGCCGGGCCGGCGGGGCTGCTCGGGAGACGGCAGCGGGTGGTAGAGGGAGCGGGCGAGCGGGGATTGCAGCGGCGGCTCCCATTGCAGCGGTGCCCCCGGGGCGCTCCTCAACATGACCGGCCTAGGGTTCGGTGAGCGCTGGGCGGGCGGGCGCGTGCGCGCTGGCGGCCGTTGGGAGAGCGATGCAGGGGGAAAGGGCGGGGGAGAAGCGCTGGCGGACTGCCGGCTTCATCGTCCCCCCGCGGCCTTTGTGGCGGCCCGGGCCGGGGCGCGAGGCCGGAGTCCGGAGGCGGGGGTGGGCTCTGGACGGGGAACGCGCCGGGCTCCGACGTGCGGCCGTAGGTGGGAAGGAGGGAGAAGAGCGGCTGGGGGAGGGGGTGGAGAGACGGATGTGGGGGTGGGGCCGTGCGGGGGCTTTGTCGGAGAGTAAGTGACGGACTTTGGGACCCCTGCGAGGTGGGGGAGGGG
>CM053769.1:251220420-251232185 GCA_028658325.1 Potorous gilbertii
GGAAGTCAAATTTTCTTTTCAGCTCTGGTCTTTTCATCAAGAATGCTTGATAGTCCTCTATTTCATTGAAAGACCATTTCCCCCCCTGAAGTATTATATTCAGTTTTACTGGGTAGGTGATTCTTGGTTTTAGTCCTAGTTGCTTTGATTTCTAGAATATCATATTCCACGCCTTTCGATTCCTTAATGTAGAAGCTGCTAGATCTTGTGTTATCCTGATTGTATTTCCACAATATTCAAATTGTTTCTTTCTATCTGCTTGCAATTGAAACAGATAATTCTGATTACATTAAATTAAAAAAAATTTTGTACATATAAAACACATCTAGGCAAGATCAAAAGGAAAGCAGAAAACTGGGAAAAAATTTTTATAGACACAGTTGTTCAGATAAAAATCTCATATCTCAAATAGATAAAGAATTTTGTCCAAGTTATAAAAATGCAAGTCATGCCCCAGTTGATAAATGGTCAAAGGATATGAACAACAGGTAATTTTACAATGAAGAAATCAAAACGATTTTATAGTCATATGGAAAAATGCTCTAAATCTTTATTGATTAGAAATTTAAATTAAAAAACAACCTTGAGATATCATTTTACACCTATCAGGTTGCTAAAATGTTAGAAGGAGAAAGTAACAAATGTTGGAGGAGATATGGAAAAATTGGATCTTAATTCATCGTTGGTGGATCTCCGAGCTGATTTAATTATTTTGGAGGGAAGTTTGGAATTATTAAACTGCCTACACCCTTTGACCCAGCAATACCACTATTAGATCTGTTTCCCAAGATGATTAAGGGAAATGGAAAGGAATCTATATGTTTTAAAATATTTAATAACAACTCTCTTTGTGGTTGCAAAGAAACTGGAAATTGTGGGGATGCCTGTCAATTGGGGAATGGTTAAAGAAATTGTGGTGTCATTCATGATGGAATATTACTCTGCCATAAGAAATGATGAGCTCAGTGATTTTAGAAAAGCATGGAGAGTCCTTCATGAAATAATGAAGAGCTGAATGGGCAGAACTAAATGTAGTAATCAAAATACTCTTTTAAGAATGACTTTGAGCAACCAAGTAAATCAGATTATTATAAATACCCAAATTAACCTCAAAGATCCTATGAAGAAAGATGCTGCTTGAATCCAGAAAAAGAACTGACATACATGTGTGTGTGTGTGTGTGTATGTATGTATGTATGTATATATATATATATATATATACATTATATATATATATATGTGGCAGGAGGAAGGGAAAGAAAAGAAAGTCAGATGATAACTTTGTTGTATATTTCAAAAGGTAACAAGTTGTATATAATAGATTTACAATTTCAAGTGCAATTCTCTGGTTTTTTTTATCCCACTTTACTATGGACATGTTTGTTTTATTTCTTAAGTTCAGAATAAAAGAAATAAATTGAATTTTAAAAAGCTCAAAATGAGTAAAAATTAAAAACCAAAAAAATCTTCTAATCCTGTGGTCTCCAAACTTTTTTAAACACACACACTTATCAGCAAAAATGTTTGGCATGTATTCCCAATATATTTGTATCTACTTATTTAAAAGTTACATAATATTACATAGATGATGCACATAAAACTTCCATAAACACAGGAATTTTAAAGGGATGAAATAAGGATAAAATAATAGGAAATTTTGCCTGTATAGCTGCTACCATTACCATTACCTTCTCTGAGATATTCATGCCCTGGCATGCCATGATGGCAAGTCATCAGTGAAAGAGTTTGGAGTAAGAGAATAGCAAAGGGGGAATTGCAGTTATGTTTGAGAGAAACCTACCATTAGTTATGAGTAGGGGGAAGATACCATACAACCCATGTCCCTAACCCTGACAATGGTTGATGACATACCTTTTGTGATTACGTGATGGTCTTTTAGGATATTTCGGTCCCCACTTTGGAGTATATATCAATCCTTGTATTTTTACAGATGTGGAATCTGAGCCCCAGAGAGCAGAAGTGTTTTGCCCAAAGTGGAAAAACTGGTAAATGGCAGAGCTTGGCACTTGAGTCAAATCTTTTGACTTCCATAGAGTGTTCTTTCCATGATATCTTGTTATCCTAAAGCCTTTAAAAATCTATTTCTGACTTCCACAATGATCCTTTAACTCCAGAGTTAGCTCACAGGCTTTTATAACCTATGTATCTTAAAATCCTAGGCCAGTCCTAAGGTATCTTTGGAAGTTAATATTGCCTGTTAGGCTTCCAATGATCATGATTTGCTCTTTATTAGGTCTCCCATCTTCCACTCCAATGATTTTTCAGTAATTCAAGGGGCTATAACAAGCACTTCATTGTGGAGCAAGGCTTTGATTTTTAAGGGGAAATTATTTAGGACTTCTGATCAATAGAACCCAGCACTCCTCTTGTCCCTTTGCACTTGATAAAATTTAAGGATGTTGGAGGGTAGATAGCAAAGACATTGAGAAGCTCTTATATTCAGATTTTGAATGGCCCATATTTGCACTTATAAAAGACTCATTTTCACCTTTTAGATTTTGTTTGGTCTATTTGTATAAGAAAGATCAGGAAGCTGAATTGAGGATTAGCAGGAAATTATGGATTTATCATTGACTAAGTCAGGATTGTATTGGTAAATATTTAACGACTGGGTTGGGGGTGAGGGAGGAGGAAAGGAATGTAAGAATACACTTTTAAGTTTAATCTGTATTATTAACACTTTCTTAAGTCTGGACAATCAAAAAACCAATAAATCAAGGCCTGATTTGTAGCCACCACAAATTTCTGAGGTATTAATGCTCACACTGAAAATCTAATAATAATTTCTGCAAGTCAGTTAAAGCTGGCTGAGGCACACCTTCAGCCTTAGTGAAATTTTAAAAACTGAAGGATCACTTGCAGAATCAGAGAAGAGAGATGCTCATGTGGGTAGATCTCAGCTACTGAGAGCTTCATATTGGCCCTTGTGCAATGGTGACTTGTAGCAGAAGCACATGGCCTGCCATTTCTCCAGTAGGACCCCAACTCTAGGCTTTGAACTGTCATATTCTTTCTCGGACTACACACTTGGCAAGTGTACATGTATGGTCATGTACTTTCCTGCATGTTGTCATTGTTGATGGGGTTAGTGGGAAGTGGGGAAGAAGATAGAAAAATCAGAATTCTTGGAAGGATGACTTGTCATAAGAACCTTCCTTCCATGGTGGCCTATAAAAAACATCCTAAGAACCAGTTTACAGGTTTTTTTCTCATTTTTATCTATATAAGACTCATAGTCAAGGGGGTTCCCTCCTCCACCAAAATGTTTCCATTCTGTACTCTCTCAGACGTATTTCAATCTTGGGTAGTCTCTAAGGCAGAGAGTCTAGATGAAAAGTGTCATATCACATGGAGATTATCTTTAACAAATTTTCTTGCTGCATTTAAGGAGAAGAGGAAAAGAGTTGTTAGCCCTGCCGGTGTTGGTATATATCCTCCCTGCACCAATAGACAGCATGGTGGGGCATAGGGTTTCCATTCTCTGGTAGAAGGTCCAGAACTCCTTCAGAATCAAATTTAGATAAAGTATCTTAAAAGTTTTAGTGTATTTTTAAGCTTTAATAGTATAAAATTTCACTAAGACTTTTGGGACACATGTATTGTTTGAAACAAAGGGCCCGTGTGATACTAATTAGAGACTGCTTTGTTATCTGTGTAGGGCTTCTTAAACTTTTTCCATCATTGACTCCTGATCTATAGGACCAGTAAAGGGAGAACCTTTTCTAAATTATCTAATAAGGAGGAGGAATGTGGAACAGAGAAACAGGAATGAGGAATAGGAAAGTAGGTTACTACCCATATGGTACCATTTTAGCATGAGACTGAGAAGGATTAATGTCCAATCTTTGAATTTATTAGCCTTGGTGTACTTGTATTCTGGGGGTGGGGGAGCTGTGGCCATACCAATCAAACTGATTTTCAGCTCTCAACATAGTCTGACTTCTAAAGAGAGGGTAACTGTTCTTTTTCATATTCTTTGACTCAGTGTACCTCCCACTCCAGAATACAACTCTGGAGGGAAATCTTGAAAACAAAGGAATGGGCTCATGTCTTAGCTATCCCTGAAAAGGATTAATAGAATACATCTAAAAAGACATTCAAGGTATAGTTATAGGATTGTAGATTATGTATAAGACAGCTATTTATCTCCTTCATGGTAACACAAAAGACTCACAAGTAATCATTGATAAATGTACATGAAATGACTCACTGCTACTCTACTATACTCTAGAGGTTGATAATTTAAAACTTTAAAATGTGAATGAAATATTTTTGGAATTGCTGAATGGGAATTCCTCTTTTATTTCAAATTTGTACTACCTGAGCAACTTATTCAAGGGTTATACCTTCTGGCAAACCTGGGCATGGCTTGTGTCTAGTCCTTGCAGCTGTAGTACACCCTTGGTAGTTGTCATTTTATTTTATGAGAAGTTGATGTGGAGATTATCTTCGGCTGTGCAACAAGATCTGGGATCCAGGAGCTCCTGACCTCTCAAACTCATGAGATTGCTACCAAGGAGTCACCTGTGTTCGGGGAAAGAAACTCAAAGTACAAGAGGCAGTCAGATATTTGAGGTTTAGTTTCAGGTTTGTCCAGACAAGTATCTGTGCTTCCTTCCATGTGTGATCAGCTACTCCAACTGCTGACAGTAGGAATAGAGGAGAAATATACTTTCCTTCTCTTTCCCTCCCTTCTGAACATCTGAGGGAGACCTTAAAGAAGATAATGATAGCTGTTTCTTTTTTTAAGGCTAATAAGTGGTCCTGCTATATGACTGATTCTCTTTGGCACACTCCTCCCCCACATCATCATGGGGACCAATGGACCAAGCAGTATCAATCCATTATCCCAAAGTACAAGTCTATGATTTATGCAATCATTCATATTCGTTAAGAAGCTACTTAAGAGTGCAAAACACTGTTAAGCTTCCATAGCTTTAGAGAGCCAAACATACTTATAGCATTTCTTCTCTTGAGTACAAATGATACTAGGTATATAGCCCCTGTTGCTAGTCTTGTACTCCACCCAATATTTCACTTAACAAATCATGATAACAGGTTCCATTCTAGGTCTCTGGGTTATCTGTTCTGCACCTCCTGTACTAGTCAATAAGGAGGGCAATGGTGATTCCTAAGCAAAACCAAAACAAAGAAAGTGAGTCATTTCCGGATGGTAGATAACTGGCACAACTAGTGACACTCGGATTTGAACTCTATTTTGCTCTACTTTCCCGACATACAATTTGTTCTCCCATTTTCATGCCTTTGCTTGAAATATCTTTAAGTCCCAGTCAAAATCCCATTTTCTACAGGAAGCCTTTCCTAAACTCTCTTAATTCTAACATCTTTTCTCTGTTGATTATTTTCTGTCCTCTACATAGCTCATTTGTACTTACCTGTCTGCATGTTGTCTCCCCATTTGATTATGAGCTCTTTGAGAGCCAGGACTGTCTTTTGCCTTTCTTTGTATCTCCAGTGCTTAACACAGTGCCTGGTATATGATAGGAACTTAATAAATACTTGTCTGATTTTTAAAAAAAAAGATTATTTATTTCCCCCCTAATTACATGTGAAAACAATTTTAAACATTCATTTCTTAAAACTTTGAGTTCCAAATTCTTTCCCTCCCTCCCTCCCCATCCCTTCTTAGAGAAGGCAAGCAATTCGACATTGGTTGTACAAGTGCTGACCGACTTTCTTGAATGCCTTTGTAGCCAATCAAAGAGTCTCCTCTTTAATATGCAGTTAGCCAACCTCAGCAGGTCTAGGAACGTCTGTCTCTCCAAGGCACATTCCCTTACAGGTCTTCATGATTCTCCTGGAAACAGACTTTCTATGTTTTCCATGTGGAGAAACATTCATTCTGCACATATGGCAATCATCATTATATTGATTTATTATTCACCTTCTGCCTACTAAGCATAGATGGCCCTTATGGCTCTGTCCCTAAACTTGAGCCCAAGGGAGGGTCTGGAGTTGGAATTAGGCATGCGCTCTAATAAGAATTGAGTTAAGCTCTCTCTATATTTATTTTATGTCTTTGAAGTAACTATTTCTCTGTAAAAACTAATCCAACTGTTTAGTAACTGAATGGAATGGGAACACCAGTCACTTAGAGTGAAATGTGACACAGCTGACCTTCAGGCAGGGGAGACCAGAAGAGTCTATTACACATGGTATTCTGGTTGCCTGAGATTTTATTGCCTCGCTTGGCTTCCTTGGCTTCCTTTAAGTCTTAGATAAAATCTCACCTTTTACAGGAAGTCTTTCCTAAAAGCCCCTTTAATGTTAGCATTCTCTACATAGAACTCTATTTCAAAATTATCCTACATATAACTTGATTGTACATAATTGTGTAGCAAGAGCTATTCCTTACATGCAGCAGGCAAATGTGTGGCTTAAAGGGAGGCAGAATAGATACCTCTAGCTTCTCCTCCTCCCACCATTCTCTAAGGAGGCAATGCAGGAGGTGGAAGGCAGGGGCTGGTCATCACTATACTTTTCTCAGAGAGAAGTAATAGTGGGCTAGAATTAGATTTATCTGCTCCCTTAAATATTGTTTTTAAATATGTTCATGCTCAGTCAAACTTCTGATTTCAGAAGACGATATTAGAGAAGTTAATTCCAATGCCCATTTACTTAACTTTCTTTTTAAAAACATTTTTAATGTCTTCTTTTTCTTACACTATCATATTTATCCCTAGAATTGCTCCTTTTCACTTCCAGAGAGCCATCCCATATAATAAATTGCAATTTTCAAAGAGAAAAAAAGTCCGCATAACTGACCAATACATTAAAAAAGTCTGAAAACACGTTCAATGTGTAACTTCTATGGACCTCTCACATCTGTGAAGGTCTGGGTTGAGGATGTCTTATCACATCTCTTCATTCTAGTCATACTTAATCTTTATACTTTTGTTATATTCACTTTTGATTTTTTTTGGTATGTTGTTCTTTCCATTTATATTGTAGTCACTGTATATGTTATTTTTTTGGATGTCCTTACTTTACTTCGCATCAGTTTTTATAGACCTTTTTATGCTGCTCTATATTCATCACACTCATAATTTCTTATAGCACAATAGCATTTTTATATTCATGTACTACAATTTGTTTAGCCATTTCTCCAGTTAGTGAGTTTCCACTTTGTCTCCAATTGTTTGCTATCACAAAAAATTCTGCTATGACTATTTTTGCATACATGGGGAATTTCTTCTTATCCATGGTTTCTTTGAGGTAAAAACCCTGGTTCAAAGGGTATCTACATTTTATTTATTTATTTTTCTAACAAATGTAAGCTACCAGCAAAGTAAACTAGAAAGACTCTCTTCCAAATAGGACTTTTAGCTCATGGGGAACACATAATCTTGGTAAAGAGTGTTTTATGCTACGCCATGAAGGTAATGTTATTTACTAAAATATATCTCAACATCTAAGTCCCTTTTCTTAAAAGAAAAAAAAATCTGAACCCCAAACAAATATACTAACTATTCAATTCAACAAGCATTTCTTGATCATTTACCATATATATTCAAGGTACTGTGCTAAATGTTGGAGATTTACAGACAAAAATGAAATTGTCTTTCCCTTCAAGGAACTTAGATACTAGTAAGAGACAGATTGTATATACAAATTAATAAATACAAAATGACCCAGGGTGACTTTAAGAAGAGGAACGTATTACCAAGAAAAGGGTGGAGTGACATTAGGAAAGGCCTTGTACAGGAGATGGCACTTGAGCCATGCCTTGAGGGAAACTCAAGGGTTGCCAAAAAGTAAAGATGAGGAGGAGCATGTTCCAGATATGCAGGACCATTCATGCAAAGGTGAAGAGGTAGGATGAGTTAACAGAGCATTCTGAGTCATCAAAATTTTGAAGTGTCTCTTCCTCCCCTGCCCCTCTTTTAGGCAAGTAGAGACAAGCTCACAGAGCTTGTCATCAGTGTAAGAGTAGGAAAAAGAAGGGGAGGTCCTCCATTGGAATACAAGCAACTACAACTAGTCTGACTGCTTTGTTCAGTTGCTGCTAATAATAAGGTTAATCTCTAGATAGGATCTTCATTTCTGGACCCTTAAGCCCTATGTCACAAGGAAGACTAGATAAGAGAGAGTGAATGGATTGACGTAAGTTATTAGACCATGAACCCATGATTTCATCAATGTAGAGTCTCCCTCCAATGGTGCAGATCACAAGTCTGGGTTCTTAGCAGATGATCTTCATGGCTAACATTTATAAAGTGCTTTAAAGATTTATAAAACACTTTATATCTATTATTTCATTTGATCGTCATACCAACCCCATCATTAGATTCAACAAGCATTATTACCTCTAAAATCCAGATACAGAAACTGAGGCACATAGAGTTTAGTGACTTGCCTGTTATTGAAGGATGAGGGATATTTGGGGCACACTCAGTTCTCTAGGAAACTGGAGTCCATTTCTCTTTCCATTAAGCATGCAGGGTCCATTTATGAATTGTAGTTGAAAAAAACCATCTGGTGGCTTTTTTTCTAGTGATGAGTTCCTCCATACTTAGTCAGCTTAAGGTAGAATCTTTTCCTGGGCCCATATTTGGAGCCTCTGCTACTTTGGCAGGACCTAACAGTTCACTATTAATAACTAGTTCACTCTAGTAGTTAACACTGCTCCTGGAAAAGTGACTCTGATCATATACCTTAACAAATATACAATTAATTCCTCCCCTCCCCCTGATTTTTCAAAGGGCTCAATGAAGTAGGAAGATTTTAGAATTTAGCGCCCTGGATCAATGACTTCAGTGCTATATATATTACTTCTGATAGTGCCTATATACAACTCTATCCATATTCTTCCATCATTTCTCAAAATGGGTGCCGCCAAATATGTCAGAGATAATCCCTAGGACTCTCTATCTTTGAAAAAAATTAATTGATATTTTCAGTTTTTATATAATTTTCATTCTTTTTTTGATGTTAATTAAAAAATGTATCTATTTCTCCCATTGCCCCATTCTCTGCATATCTCTCTCTGTTTTCCCCTCTCTCAACTAACTAAAAAGAATATATCCCTTCACCTCAAATAAAACCCTTAATAACTGTGTTCTTGATGTGCTTATTTTTATAAACAACTTATGAAATATTGGAATTAATTTTTCTATGACTATTTGATAAAATTAACTATGAAACCCATCTGGTCCTGGAATTTTCTTTCTCCTTTGAGAGTTCATTTATGATTTGTTTGATTGCTTTTTCTGATTCTGGGTTATTTAAATAAAATATTTATTCTTTTGTTAACCTGGATAACATATACATATATATATTTAAGAATTTATTTATTTCCCCCAAATTGTCAGTTTTATTGATATATAGGTAAAATAGTTTCTGGCAATTTTCTTTTGTATTTTTCATTTTTGAGACAAACATTTTCTCCCCTGCTTTAAAAAATCATATTAATTAACTGTTCATGTGTTTCATTAATTTTTTTTAAAAAAGCTGCTTGTTTTATTTATCAATTCAATGGTCTCTTTGCTTTCAATTTTATTAATCCTTTCTTTAATTTTCAGAATTTCTACTTTGTTACTTAGATGGAGATTTTGAAATTTGTTCTTCATCAAGTTTTTAAGTTGAATGCCTAGTTCACTGATTTGCTTTTTCTATTTGGTTGATTAAATCATTTAGTAAAATATATATTCTCTTCAGATTTTCATTTGTACCCTATACATTTTGGTATGTTGTCTAATTATTGTCATTTCATTAATGACACCTTTGATGTCCCCCTGATCCACCTAATTCTCATCTGTATCTCCAAGAAGCTATAGAATGCACAGTGGTCACACGTGGTTAAATATTTTGACAGAAGGGCTAAATCAAGTTGAGGGTAACCAAGAGCTCTCAAACCTGTCAGTGAGTTGGGGAGGTGTCTACCCCAAGCATGTAAAGACTACCCCTCGTGGAATGGGTGTATGAGAAAAATTTGTTCCAATGGCCAAGACTACAGCTGAAGCAGGTGCTGTGGAGCTCTTGGAGCATGATTTAACATACAAGATGCCAAAGTCATCCACTGCATCTTGAGACATCACCAGTCACCTTGACTCTGTCCTGTCACTAGACTGTGATGACTCTGGAAGAGAGTGAGACCACCACTTTGTGTAACTCGGCCTCACTTATATTCAATATATGTATGAATGGAGACATCACCTATATCATTTTACCAGTTTTGCCTGTCTCAAAGTCCTATGATGATAGGCAAGTGATGAAGCAGCAGGTGTGGAAATACTGGGAGCTGTAGTCACAACACTGCACACAAGAGGCCCAGGACATAGGGCTGTCTTCTTACTGGAAGCAGCAGTGGAATGCAGCAACCCCCTGGGTCTCTGAGCAGCCTTTTAAGGATCACACTGTTCACCTCCTGGGGTAAGGAAACGGCTAGAAAAGGTGTAAAAATTGTCTGCTTACCTAATCCTGGCCTGATCAACGCAGCAGGAAGGCATCCCACCCTGTGGTCAAAACACAAAAAAATGTACCAAAACTTCTGTAAAGATGATTCCACTCACCATTGGTACACGGAATGTACACACACTTATGGACAACATCCAGTAGATCCAAAAGATGAACAGCTCTTGTTGTAAGAGAATTCAGCAACTGTCACATTCAAATAGCAGCCCTAAGTGAAACAACACTGGCAAATCAAAGTCATCTTGCTGAAGCTGGAGCTGAATACACATTTTTCTGGAGTGGTTGCAGTGAAGAGGAGTGCTGTGAAGTTGGTCTAGGTTTTGCATTCAAAACAAATCTAGTCACCAAGCTTGTATGTTTACCATTTTCTTTTCTGAAATCATGATTTCTTCCTTTTTTTTTTTTAGTCTAACTAAAGCATAATAGAATTTACTCTAGTCCCTCTATGTACATCTGTGTTTTAAGTGTTTCTCTTTTTTTTTGGTTCATTAAAATTTTTTCTGTTACATGTCCAATTAAATTTTAGCGTTTTTATTCAAAATTTTGAGTTCCAAATTCTCTCCTCCCCTTCTCTCCTTTCTTCTTAAGAAGGCAAGTGACTTGACATAAATTATACCTATGCAGTCATGCAAAACATATTTTCCTATTAGCCACATTGAAAAAGAAAACAGATTAAAAAAAACCCTCAAGAAAAAGAAAGTTAAAAAAATATACTTTGATCTACATTCAAACTCCATCTGTTCTTTCTCTGGACAGTGGATAGCATTTTCTACCATAAGCTTTTCAGAATTTTCTTGGGTCATTGTCTTGCTGAGAATAGCTAAGTCATTCATGGTTGATCATCATGGAACATTGCTGTACTATATACAATGTTCTGGTTCTACTCACTTCTACACATTGGTAGATTCTCCCTTCTTTTTTAGAAAATTAATTTATTTATTTTAGTCTTCAACATTCATTTCCACAAGATTTTGACTTTTAAATTTTCTCCCCGTCTCTCTCCTCCCCCCACTCCAAGAGGGTTACTCCCTCCCGCAATCTGCTCTCCCTTCTATCATCCCCGCCTCTTATCCCTTTCCCTTTACTTTCCTTTAGGGTAAGATACTCAATTGAGTGTGTATGTTATTCCCTCCTTAAGTTAAATCTGATGAGAGTAAATTTCACTCATTCTCTCTCACATCCCCTCTCTTTCCCTCCATTGTAAAAGCTTTTTCTTCCCTCTTTTATGTGAGATAATTTACCCCATTCTATCTCTCTCTTTCTCCTCTCAATATATTCCTTTTTTAGTCCTTAATTTTATTTTTAGTTAT
>CM053769.1:251232285-251250218 GCA_028658325.1 Potorous gilbertii
GTGTGTGTGTGTGTGTGTGTGTGTGTGTGTGTGTGTGTGTGTGTGTACACATATATATTTTCCCTCCAACTACCCTAATACTGAGAAAGGTCTCATGAGTTATAAATATCATCTTTCCATGTAGGAATGTAAACAGTTGAACTTTAATAAGTCCCTTATTATTTCTCTTTCCTGTTTACCTTTTCATGTTTCTTTTGATTTTTTTATTTGAAAGTCAAATTTTCTATTCAGCTCTGGTCTTTTCATCAAGAATGCTTGAAAGTCCTCTGTTTCCTTGGATGACCATTTCTCTCCCCTGAAGTATTACACTCAGTTTTGATGGATAGGTACTTCTTGGTTTTAATCCTAGCTCCTTTGACCTCTGGAAATCATATTCTAAACCCTTTGATACCCTATGTAGAAGCTTCTAGATCTTGTGTTATCCTGATTGTGTTCCCACAATACTTGAATTGTTTCTTTCTGGCTACTTGCAACATTTTCTCCTTGACCTGGGAACTTTGGAATTTGGCTACAATATTCCTAGGAATTTCCCTTTTGGAATCTCTTCTAAGGGGTAATCAGTGGATTCTTTCCATTTCTATTTTATGCTCTGGCTGTAGAATATCAGGGCAGTTTTCCTTGAAAGATGATGTCTAAACTCTTTTTATTTTGATCATAGCTTTCAGATAGTTTAATAATTTTTAAATTATCTCTCCTGGATCCATTTTCCAGGTCAGTGATTTTTCCAATGAGATATTTCACATTGTCTTCTATTTTTTTCACTCTTTTGGTTCTGTCTTATAATTTCTTGATTTCTCATAAAGTCATTAGCTTCTATTTGCTCCATTCTAATTTTCTTCAGTGAGTTTTTGGACCTCCTTTTCCATTTGGCTAATTCTGTTTTTTTAAAGCATTCTTTTCCTCATTGACTTTTTGGACCTCTTTTGCCATTTGGGATAGTCTATTTTTTAAGATGTTATTTTCCAGTATTTTTTTGGGTCTCCTTTAGGAAGCTGTTGATTCATTTTTTCACAATTTTCTTGCATCACTCTCATTTCTCTTCCCAATTTTCCTTCTACTTCTCTTACTTGATTTTCAAAATCCTTTTTGAGTTCTTCCATGGCCTGCAACCAATTCATATTTTTCTTGGAGATTTTTGATGTAGGAGCTTTGATTTTATTGTCTTCTTCTGGTTATATGTTTTGATCTTCTTTGTCACCAAAGTAAGATTCTAGTCTGAGGTTTTTTATTTTCTTTGCTTATTTTCTTAGATGAATACTTGACTTTCTAACTCTTTACTAAGGTAGCACTCTGCTTCCAGTGTGTAGGGTGTCCTGTCCCAAATGTCAGAGGTTCTGTTCAGCTATTTTCAGAAATACTACTAGGAACTTGTAAATTTTCAGTTCTTCCAAGATGGTATGATCAAAGGAGAGGTGTTTACTCCTTTCTTAGGCTGTGCTCTGGTCTATGAGTGATCACAAGCATGATTTAATTTCATGACAGCATGCTCAATTGGGTTCTAGATAATGGACAATGCTCTCATGCCTTCCCAGTCACCAATGGAATGAAAAATGTTGTGTGCTTGCTCCCATGCTTTTTAACGTGATGTTTTCAGCCATGTTGTCAAATGCTTTCAATGAGGATGAACATGGTGTCAAGGTCAGCTACTACACTGATAGTAAATTCTTCATGTTGAAAAGGCTACAAGTCAAGACCAAAGTAGAAGGAGTATTGGTGCATGTTTTTCTGTTTGCAGATAATTGTGCACTCAAGGCAGCCTCTGAAGCTGAGATGCAGCTAAGTATGGATCAATTCTCTGCTGCTTGTGCTAATTTTGGTCCAACAATTAATGCCAAGAAAACACTGGTGTTCCATCAGCCAGCACCATACCATCCTTAAGTGGAACTATCAGTTATAATAAATGGAGAAGTTTTGATTGCTATGGATAAATTTACTTACCTTGGTAGTATACTTTCCAGGGAAGTACACATTGATAACGAAGTTGATGCACGCATTGCCAGAGCTAGCTCAGTGTTTGAGAGGCTTTGAAGCCAAGTGTGGGAGAGAAGAGGTATTAGACTGACTACCAAACTGAATGTCTACAAAGCTGTTGTGTTGACTTCATTGTTGTATGCCTGTGAAACCTGGAAAGTCAACCAGTGCCATGCCAGGAAACTGAATCACTCCCATTTGAATTGTCTTAGGAAAATTCTGAAGATCATCTGGCAGGATAATGTACCAGGCTATGAGGTCCTTACTCAAGCATTCAAACTCTGCTTCAGAGAGTGCAACTACAATGGGCTGGCCACATTGTTTGAAAGCAAAACATGTGCTTGCCAAAAAGACTATTTTACGGAGAACTCACACAGGTGAAGCAATCACACAGTGATCAAAAGAAGTGATACAAAGACACCCTCAAGGTCTCTCTCAAGAAATTTAGAATTGATTGTGTGACATGGGAGACACTGACACAGGACCACTCAGCATGGCATGCCCATAGCAGAGAAAGTGCTGTAGTTCATGAGCAAAGCAAAATTGAAACAGCTCAAAGGAAACATAGGATGCACAAATTTAGAGTAACCACCCTAATGTTCACATGGACTATTTGTGCCTGACCTGTGGTAGAGCATTCCAAGTTTGTATTGATCTGCTCAGTCACAGTTGGACACATTGAAACTTAACTCTAATATAATGATGTCATTTTGGTCCTCTTCAAGAATGGAGGACAACAAATGTAACCATGTTTTACTCCGTCATGTTATGGTTCTGCAGCTCTAGAATTTTTCTAGAGTCTTTTTTTACAGGTGTTTGGAGGGCTTTGGGGAAAAACTCAAGCAAAACACCGCTTTTACTTTGCCATCTTGGCTCTCCTGGATTCTCCTTTCTAACCTAATATACTATCCTCCTCTGTGAATTCATCATGTTCATAGTTATGATTGTTAATTGTGTACAGCATTTTACTCCATACTGTCTTTCTCTAGGTTTTCCTTTCTTCACCCCATCTCCCTCTTTGCAAATAAGAAGGAAATTGTAGAAGAGAAGGAGTTTGCTTGGCTTATAAATCTGTAATCTTATAAGCAAAGCAGGCTTTTCCTCTCTGTTGCAGTTCTTTTCTTCTCTTTACCCTGTCCCTGAACTCAGATTTTTATTCTTTCTTCCTTTCTTTTAAATTTCCTTCCACATTCCTCTCTCCAACAATTGAGTTTTCTTTTTTTATGACTATTCTTTCCTGTCCTGTTCTTCCTCTTAAACCCTTCTCTACCCTTCCCTTGTCTGTGTACTCTTGTTTTCCTTTTGAGTTTAATTCATTTTTGTATCAAAATCTCTGTGTGTATGTGTATGTTGGTATAACTGGTTCAGATGAAAGTGAGGTCCATGGGATGCCCGTTCCCTTCACCTGCTTCTTTATGATAATATATTTGTCATCTTCTGTACCTCTATTGTGTCATAGTGATTTTCTTTCCTTTTTTCTTCTTGTCTCCCCGTATAATCCCCTGTTCCTCCCATTTTTATACCTAAGACCATTAAAATAAGACAGAGCAACCCACAGACACTGTCATTTTAACCTCTTTCTATCTTTTAATCTTAAAGATTACATTCTCTATGATTCTAAAAAGATCCTGAAAAAAACACCCACTTTAAAAAAAATCCTTCTATTAACATGTAAACGGTTCATCCTCACATATTCCCTCTCAATTAAACAAATATATGTACATTTATGACCTTTCCTTGATACCTACATACTCAATTCTGACCTTTTCATCAGGGGTGCTTGGAAATCCTCCATTGGTTCATTTTTTAAGGTTATATTTTACATTGCCAGATATGTTATCTTTGGTTGTAAACCTTTATCTTTTGCCTTTTGGAACATCAAAATTCCAAGCTCTGTTCTTCTTAGTAGTGACAACTGCTAATTCTTGTGTGATTCTTACTGTGATTTCTTAAACTCCTTATTTGGATGATTGTAGTAATTTTTTCTTTGATCTGGAAGTCTGGATTTTGGTTATGATGTTCACTGGAGTGTTTTCTAACCATTATTTTCCGATAGTCCAATAATTCTTCAATTACCTTTTTTACAGGTCACTTGTTTTCATATTATTCTTCTTACATTTTCTTCTGCTTTTAAAACATTTTAGGTTTGTTGTTTTAGTATGTATTATTGTATTATTTAATGGTTGGTCCCATTCTAATTTTCAGAGCATGTAATTCCTAAATGAGATTTTTCACTGATTCTATGGTTTCAATTTTCTTCGCCACTTTTTCATCCTTAACTTTTCCATTTGGTATTTCTTGCTTAAATTCTTCCAGGTACTCTTGAAATCCCTATATCCAGAGTATTTTCTTCCTAAACTTTTACTTGAATACTCTAAGTCACTTAACATTATTTTCATATCAGGACAACATATATTCTATGTGTTAATCACATGAATGTCCTATCTGAAGATATAAATTTTAAATCTTCAGAAAATAATAACAAAATTCATTTTAAAGAACAATTTATCTAGAAGCTCAAGAAACATGAGAAAAAGTTCAAATGAAAGGGCTGGAGCATTATTGAATCTCAATCTATTATACAGTAGTAGTCATTAAAACTATTTGGTACTGGTTAAAAAACAAACAAACTATAGAACACACTAGGTAAGGAAGAATCAGAAACAATTTTAAAAATTTAATTATTGGTCTCTTTGTTAATTTGTTCATTTATTTATCCATTTATTCTTTTATTTGTTAATTTTTATTGGTTTATTGATTTACTTATTTATTTCTTTAGCTATTTATTTATAATTAATTAATTTTTGGCTTTCAGTATTCACTTCCATAAGCTTTTGAGTTTTAAATTTTCTCCCTCTCCCCACTTCCCCAAGACAGTATGCAATCTAATAAAAGCTCTACTTATACATTCATATTAAACATATTTTAACAACAATTTTACTTAATAATCCAGGAAGCATAAATTACTGGCAAAGGATCTCTTTTTTTTCTAAAATAACTTTTAGGAAAACTTGAAAAGTGGTTTAATAGAAATTAGGTTATGAGCAACATCTCAATAAGCTCAAATTAATATTTATTCTGAATATGAAAAGTTATTCTACAAAAAAAAGAAGATAATAAAATCAGGTATCCTTCAAAACTATACACAGAAAATTCTCAAGTAAACAAAGGTTAGGGGAGTTCATAAAAGATAACAATTTTGACTATCTCAAATTTAAAAGTTTTTGTGAGGAAAATCAATGAAGACAGAGTTAAAAGAGAAACAGTATGGTGAGAAAATGTTAAATACATTAATTAATTAATATTAATACATTAAATAAGGGGTCAAGGATGTTGAAGTAGTGACTTTGAGGTGCCAGTAGAACACTCAAGTGGACATATGAAGCAGATAGTTGGTGATGCTGGAATAGAGTTGAGGTAGAATTGAAACTAGGGTGGGGTAAGTTGGGCTTTTTCCATGGTACTGAAATTTACAGACTTCCAATGGCAATTAGGTAGAAATGACTGACCTCAGAATATAGATAGCAAGAATAATTAGCTAAAATATCAAGCTTTCAGATAGCATACCTTCTATTTTCAGTGATGACATTTCAAGTGAGTACTTTGCAGGTCTCATCCACTCTGATCCCTCACTTAGTGGTACTGGCCTTTTTGTAAGTGACCTAATAGTAGATGCCAGATATCCAGAAACTAGAGAATTATACCAGAGGAACCACAACACACTCCTTTCTAACTCTCCTGAGACCTCCACTGATTGTAAAAAATATTCAATAAATCTCATTAAAATATAAGTACAGGAGTCTACTAATTCAGAGAAAACTGGAAATATAGGAAGCAACATAGACAGGACATTTTGATCAAATTCTCCTTTTAATTTCCTTCAACTCAGAAGTTGAACTAATTCACTCTCCTAGTCCTTCATTCCCAAAACTACAGGGTCCCTAACATGTCCTCCACAACTCTTCAGAATATTTTCCTTTTTTTTGCTCCCACTCCCATCCTTTCCCCCAGGATCTTCTGCCAACCAAAACCCTTTCTTATTTCTCTGTTCTCCTAGCTTACCTCACTTGCTCCCAAAGGCTAGAGTATAAGTGAGGTGAAGGGGAATCCTCCTTTTCAGTAGGTGTAATTGGGTGGGATGGAATGTTATTCATTTGGCCCTGTAGCAGTTATAATAGAGCAATGACTATAATTAGTAAAATCACTCCATCCTGTGGATAGACTATGGACCATGTCTGGATCTGGCAACCTTTTTGTACCATATTCCTCAAGATGAGTCCCTCCTGGTGACACATTTGCTCTAGATGTTTCTAGTGGGCAGCTTCTGCTAAATGCTGAAAAACTTGAGATGATGTAGTAATTTCTTGCCATTATATGGCAGAAATGGGAAGGAGCTGCATTAAAGAGGACTGACTACAGAGGCATTAAGGGCTGCCAACTCAGTAGGCACAATTAAAGGACACAAAATGTGTTAAAGACTTGAGAACTACAAGGCATTATGGATTTAGCGCATTTGCATGTAACATGTGACAAAAGAGGGTAAAACTAAAAAAAAAATATAAATAATTTATAGATTGAAATGTAATTTTAAAAGAATGATTGATTTCATAAGGGGACATTTGGTGAATTCTTGTCTTTTAAGTAAAAGAAAAGTTCGGATCCCAGGAAGCTCTGATTTACGCTATAGAAAGATAAAGGCACATAGGGAAATAGGAACCTGACACTCAAGACTGAATAGCAAGTAGAAGAATAGTAGGAATTTTGAATAGCAATTTGTGGGCATTGCTAAAGAGAAAATAGCAAGAATATTTAGGGGATAAGAAGGCTTTGACTGCTAGTTCCTGACTGGCTGGCTGAAGACTGTAGTTTTAACTATTGCTCTCCAGTACCACCTACAGTTTGAGAGGTGAAGCTTCTGATAAAGGGACACTGCTCCTTTCTGCACCTTCTAGTTTGAGAGAGAAAATCAAAGCAAAATGAAAAAGAAAAAGAAAAAAAGGAGAAAGACAGGGGCTACTGCTTTGTTGTTGAGGCAAGGCTCTGAATTTGCTCTCATAAACTACCTGTACATTACCAGGTTAGGTTCCCAAAGTAAGGGGACACATCTCTGCCTTAGGATTCTACGTGTATGCTTGAGAGGTTGGAAGTTTCTTCTCTAAAGGTTATTAGAGTAAACCCCTATTCCAATGTGTTCTCTATAAAAGCGATAATCAATCATTAGCATCCCAGGTTCATTTAACCAATTCACATTGATCAGTTTTTTTTTCAAATGAATCTTTGCAGAGAAAATATATCAAGAACTGAAGAATCATTCCTCTTCACTAAAGCCCCACTCTTTCATATCACCTCAGCCTGAAGGGAGTGGGCTTGAACTTAAAGCATGTTTTGCAGGATATTCACCCTGCCAAGTTTGCTATCAAAAGTGGCATAGTCACTCCAGGAAGCTGCATCTACCAGATTTGATTCCTGGCTAAAGCTGGGTCCCATAGGTCACTCTTTGGGACTGCAAAATCTGGCAGGGACTCTTATCCCTGGAGCCCTGGCAGCATTTAACATTTTAGACTTTGCAAGGTCACAGTTTAGTCCATTCCTGCTCCAATATTCCTTCACCAAAGGCAAAAAAGAATAAAAGGGATAGGGATAGAAGCACTGTGATCCAGTTACGTGTGGATTGTGCTGTATTTTGTTGTTCAAGCCTTGGTTTGTAACATTGGTGTAGCTGTTCTTCTTTGACCTTATTAAGTGAATAATTTTTTTCAGGATCTAAGAATATCATTATCGTGAGTGGTTGGTTGTAAAAATAGAAACACATCAGTGTGGTCTCAGGACCTGGAGTTGTGAAAAGGGGGAGTGTATTTCATTTCAACGGGGCTTTTCTTAGGACCAAGAGAATCTGAGTATTTCTGTTTGATGGTGGTCAATTTCTTGGAACCTAGATCTGCTAATGTGAAAGCAGATTGGATTCAAGTGAACTTATCCAGAGAGTAAAGAGACACCTGCATATCTTATTCTGGGACTGATAGTGTTCAATTGTAGGGGTGGCCATATCAAGGGTCACTTCATTATGTTGGAAAACAATGAATCAAACCAAGGAAAAGTGAAACTGAATGGGATGAACTAATATGAAGTCTGAAGTCAAGAAGGCCAAGTGCTCAGCATTTATTGGCTAAGATGATTTGTCCACTGAGAACTGCTGTGTGTGACAAACACTTTTTGACTTCACAACACAGAATGTCTACTATGTTCTTCTCTGAATCTTCACAGTGAGAGGGAATGTGGTGCAGTGTTTGAGGGCCAGCCTCAAACGCATACTAGCTGTGAGCAAATGAGTTCTCAGGGATTTTAAGCAATTCTCTAACACCATAAGTTACAATGCAATTTCTGATCTGCAGCAGAGAAAGGAGCAAGAACGTAAGTAAAAAGTATTGCTACCAAAGTGGACCTGGGATCTGACAAAGAAGGTATATTTGGCCACTTAACCATGTTACTAGGAATGCCTGAATATTTTGTTCTTTCATTGAATTGTGACTGATGACTTTTTCTCCCTATGATGAGTATGATGTTTATCTTTGGAAAGGACCTCAGAGATCATCTAGTTGAAATACTTCATTCATCAGATGAGGGAGTTAGATTAGTTAGTATTGCTCCATCTTCATTCATCTGCCTAATCTGCCTTTTGGTATCACAAGATATAACATGGTCACTGTGTTGTGGGTTGGGTTTTAAATTTTAGTGAACAGAACTAATTAGTTTCTTGGGGGGAGGGAATAGGTCTTTTTTTAAATTTATTTTTTAATTTTTTTGCCTTTTAGCTTCTAAAAAGGGATATTTACTATAAAATTTTAGCAAGAGCAAATGTACAAAAAATACCCCACTCTAATTCCTGGGTGTATGCTTTTCCCTACATTGCCTTGTTTTTTTTTGTTTTTTTGGCACAATAGACTCACTCTTAATGAAAGTTCCTGTGTAAGCTTGGTTCCGCTAGGTCTATATCCTGAGGAGGTCTAAGAATGCTGAGAATGGCCCGATGCCAAAAAGTCACTTATGAAGGCCATTCCTTGCTTCTTGTGGTGTTGAGGATGGGCTAGCGTATTGATTTTGGTGTTTACTGGTATTCTGCCTCCCTTGTGGCCCACTGTCTTGACTTTTAGATTACTCTTTTTATCTAAAGAGAAAAGAGCAAACACAGAGGACAAAGGTAGAGACTCCTTTTACTTGACCTCAACGGAGAGAAGACCCCAAGGCCTCTCCCATTAGAACATTATCTGTAACCAGATCATAAGTAAGAGTCCAAATACAAAGGAGATCAGTTGAAAGAACTGAAGCAAGAGAGACAGAACATAATTGTTATCTTCCAGTCTACACATTGGAATAATGACTGCAATCACGGTTTAACTCACGTGATCTCCAGCCAGTGGCTCCCCTTCCTTGGGACTCAGGTTCCATATGTGTAAAGCTATGTGCATTGAAACTATAATATTTAGTTCTATTATTTTGTGATTTTTATTCAACCTGTTTCAGGATTTCATAAAATAGCCCAGACCAGTAAGAAAAAAAGCAATTTTCACAATGCCCACTAGATGGCCTCCTATTATTTCTTGAGAAAACTGAAACCTGTTCCCAAAATGTCCAATTTTCTATTTTGTAGACAATAGCCTCAATTATTTTACAATTGAAAAAAAAATGGTAGTCATGAACTTACCTAGACAACAAAAGTTTAAACCCAAAGTTTGGAGGAGAGAGACATTCATTTCAATTTAACAGGCATTTATTTTACTTTGTGCAAGTGGATAGTGAAGAGTCCAGAAATGGTATCATGTGACACCCTGCTGAATGATATAGGGATGCTTACTATGAAGAAGAGGATACCTGCCTGCCTATCACTGAAAGAAACTGAACTTGCTCTGCTGGATTCCCCAGAGTTGGGGTAGGAGCAATGGATGGAAGGTACAGAGTAAGATTTTGATTTCACGGGAGGAAATGCTATAGAAAATTGAAATCTGTCACCATGATAAACTCAAGTTTTAATGTGTCTGATTGGTTGATCAGACCAATATGAGTTCGGAATGCTCTATCACAGATAGGGCACAAATAGTCCATGTGACCATTAGGGTGGATACTCTAGATTTGCGCATCCTGTGCTTCCTTTGAGCTGGCTAAATTCTGCTTTGCTCATAGAGCACAGCACCTTCTCTGATGTGGGCATGCCATGCTGAGCGGTCCTGTACCAGTGTCTTCCATGTCCCACAATCAAATCCAAAGTTCTTAAGAAAGACCTTGGGAGGGTCCTTGTATTGCCTCTTCTGACCACCATATGATCACCTACCCCATGTGAGTTCTTCATAAAATATTCTTTTTAGCAAGTCTATGTTTTGCATTTGAGCAATGTGGCCAGCCCATCGAAGTTGCACTTTCTGAAGCATAGCTTGAATGCTTGGCTGTTTAGTTCTGTACCTCGGTATCTTATCAGGCCGGGTGATCTTCAGAATCTTCCTAAGACAGAGTACTGTCCAAGATCTCTCCAAGATCTGTCCAAGAGCATAATGAATGAGCTCCATGTCTCTGGAAGTTTTCAAGTGAAGGCTGAGGGATCATTTGTAAGAGGTGTTATTAAGAGAAACTTGCTCAGATCTGGTTTAGTCTAAATGATCTCTGAGATTCCTTTCAATTTTGAGATTTTATATTCTACAATACTAATAGTGTTTTATATCCTAATAGTGTATATATATATATATACTAATAGTAGTTTTACATAGCACCTACTATACATCAGACATCAGGTTAAATGTTTTACAAATACCATCTCATTTGATCCTCATAACAACATTGGGAGGAAAGGGCTATTATCATTCCCATGTTACAGTTGAGGAAAGTAAGGCAGGCAGAGGTTAAGTGGCTTGTCCAAGATGACACAGCTAGTAGGTATCTAAGGCCAGAATTGAACTCCTGTCCTCCTGACTCCAGGCCTCGTATTCTATGTATTGCACCATCTATAACACATTCTTCCATTCTTCCCCTGAATCCCATTCCACTCCACTCACATGTTTTGAGATGGAGAGGACCTTAGAGGTCACGTTGTCCAACATACCTGTGAAAGATTCATGACTGGAGCAAAAGAATTCCATAAATAGAATTGTGATATCCACAATGACTTCTGTAAAAAAAAAATGTGATGCAAAAATAAATGCAAAATGAATTTTTTAAACCCCTCTCCTCCCAGTTACTGTGTAATTTAATTCTACAGAGAAACCTTCTGTCATCCTTGAGGGTCCATCCACAAGCAGACATGAGCAACTTAAAAAGCAGGAGTCAGATCAAGATTAAATTTCATTTTGATGAATGCTGTGATGGCCATCCAAAAGAAAATTAAAATTCACAAAGAATGGCTCTATTGCCTTGAGAAGCAGCTTGGTGAGGAGGAAATAGCCCTGAATTTGGAGTCATGGAATTTTAGTTTCAGTCATCCTAGCTGTGTAACTCTTTTCAAGTGTGGTGAGAAAGAAAGAGCAATAAACTTGGAGTCTGTGGAGATGGATCCGAATTCTGCCTCTGTCTGTGACCTTGGTCACAAGTCAATTATCTTCTCTGGACCTCAGGGTCTTCCTTTGTAAAATTTTAAGTCAGATTGGACGTTCTCCATGGTCCTTTCTAGCTCTTGATTCCAAATCAAGGTTGTTTTATTTTTTAAATTTGTAAATTTGGAATAATACTTTAATTATTTTTCTGGAGATATTATAAGGAGAGTGTTTTGTAAACATTAAAGTTCTGGTGATGCAAAGGAGGTGTAAGTGGATGTAGCTGTTAAAGTTCTTTTGTCTTCCAAAGGATTCTCTACCAGCTTCACCGGAATGATGTTATCCAGTGTGAAATTCTGATTAGATAAATGTGTTTTTAGGATATACAACTTAAAGAGAAGACAGATTTTTTCCCAGAGTTTTTTTTCCCATTGCTTGCTCATTTTCCTAGCTTATTACTTGACTTTTAAACTCTTTGTTAAAATAGAGCTCTCCTTCCTGGGTGGAGGGTTCACTGTCCCAGGCTTCAGTTGTTTTCGGAGAGACTTCTAGAGACCTGTAAGTTTTCAGTTCTTTCAAGGTGGTATGAGCTAAGGAGAGGTGTTTACTTTTCTCCTGGTCAGTGTTTTTGTCTGTGACCGACCACAAGTTCTTTTCTGCTCTGGAGCTATGAGGTGAGTCCTTCCTCCACTAAGGACTCAAACTGTGCTGTGCTAATGCTCCTCCTTGTCCTGGAATTGCCATTCAGGACTGTGGTCTGGATCCAAGTATGGGCAAAGCAAGAGTCCTGCCTCAGTGCTAGCAAACCCACCCCTGCAATCTCCTTCTGACCAGTTATTGAACCCTCCTTTACAGTCTGTGGCTTGAGAGCTCTGGAAGCATCTGTTGCCCCTGATGCTACTGATTCAGTCATTCCCAAGGCCTGCTCCTGGTTTGCTGTGGCAAGGGCTATACTGCACTACCTGCTCTAGGCTGTGCTCCTCTCTCACTCAGGTGTGACAGACCCTTTCTGCTGATCATGGTGTCTGTGGACTGAGAGGTCTGAAAACTGTCATTGCTGCAGTGATTTAATTGCTTCGAGGCCTGCTCCAGCTTTGCTGGACCTGTCTGTGCTGGTGTTGCCAGCGCTGGACTGTGCTCCTTTCTCACCCTCGTGCAACAGAACTTTCCTGCCAACCTTCAAAGTTGTCTTGGGATGGAAAATTATTTCCCTCTTTCTTTTTGTGGGTTCTGCTGCTCCAGAATTTTTTTAGAGTAATTTTAAAAAAGGTTTTTGGAGGGGAGAGCTCAGGTAAGTCCCTGACCTCACTCCACCATCTTGGTTCGGCCTCTTGAGAAGATAGTTTTTTAGGGAGGAAGTGGGTAAGACATGGGGTTAACACGCTAGAGGAAGATGAGAAAGAATAGCCAAGGTGAACTGAGATCTAACCTCTACAGATAGACAAGAGCAGAGGCTGGGATTGGCTGAGACATGGGATTGGAGAAACCAGGTGGTAAGGGTAAGCTCACCTTGATCTGGGCACAGTCACAGCCGATGTCCCAAAGCTCCACTTCTGAAGAAGAAAATACTCATTAGCTGTGGCACTGAGAGATGTGACCCAGCAAAGACCACTTATGTTCAACACTTTGTTATCTTACACGAATGCACAACTTGGTGGTATAGTAGATAGAATGCTGCATCTGAAGTCAGGAAGACCTGTGTTCAAATCCCATTTCAAATTCTTCCTGACTGTATTACTTGGCAAGTCCATCAATGTCTATCTGCCTCAATTTCTTCTACTATAAAATGACTATAATAAACTTATCTACCTCCCAGTTGTTATGAGGATAAAATGAGATGTTTTTAAAGGGCTGTATAAATGCTATCCTCCTCCTCTTCCTCATTATCTTCATTTAAACATTATTCTTACTGCTCATGTTCCTCTCCTGCTATGTTAGGATGACAGCAGGATTGAGTGGGGAATATTCTTAGGAAATGGGTGGTCAGATTACCATTTGACTTAATTCCTTGTTATTTACTTTGTACTCTGCAGTAAAGCAGTTTTTGCTTTGATGTCACTTGTTTTGTTCTAGCTTGGTTAGGGTCATTTAGTGGAAGTGGGCACTTCCCAGTGTGGACTGAGCAAGATAATGACATCTTTACTGCTGTGGACCTGGGAGTAAGGGTAATGTTAGGGAACTGAGATGTTGTACATGGAAATGAATTATTATTAAAATATTAATTAATACTAAAATATTCCTCAAAAATAACTCTTCTGAGGGACATCTAGGTGGTGCAGTGGATAGAGCACCAGACCTGGAATCAGGAAGACCTGAGCTCAAATGTGGCCTCAGATACTTACTAGTCATGTAACCCTGGTCAAGTCACTTAACCCTGATTGCCTCCTAAAACAAAAAAAACAAAACTTCTCAGAATGGAACTTCTTATTGTTTGGCAATGATCCTGGTAGATGGAAAGAGTGCTAAACTGGAAGCTGGAAGCCCTGGGTTTGAATCCAGCTTTGTCACTGCATCATGAAGTTGATTTGTACAAGTCACAGTACAAGTTCAAACCTCAAGCTTTTCATTTGTGAAGCAGGGATGACAATACTTTCTGTACGCATCTCGCTAACATATTTTCTGCATTCCAGGAGATAATATAAGTGAAAGAGTTCTGCCAAATATAAAGCGCCATGCAAATGTCAGCCGTTATTAAATAAGGCTTGTCAGAGCTCTAGTTTTAACAAGCGTGTTGTTTTTGCAATGACCACTAGGGGGTACTACATGCACACATTCCTTCATGAATCAGTACCGAATGTTTTATTTGTGGGTTTGGGAGAGGAAGCATTGAAATGACTGTGAAAACAAGGTAATTTATACAATTTGAATGCATATTGTTCTGTCTAAGTTTTCCCAGGAAAAAAGCAGGCCAAAGGATTTCTCTCTCATACTTAGAACCTTTTCCTCTTCACCACTTTCTTCCTTCAATGTTCTCGGGACGCCAGTCCCTCACCTGTCTGTCTGCTCCTTCTCAGTCTCCTTTTGCTGAATTCTCATTCAGATCACACCCCCTAACCACAAATACCCCTCAGGGTTCTGTCCTGGCTTCTTTTTTCTCCTCGCTCTCCACTACTTCACTTGGTGAACTCTTAAGCCACCATGGATTTAATTACCATTTCTATGTTGATGAATCTCAATTCTGCTCATCCCGCCCCACCCTCACTGCTGACCTCCAATATGGTATCTCCAACTGCCTTTCAGACATCTCAAATGGCACTATCAATACATTTCTTGAACTCAATATATCCAAAACAGACTTCATTATCCTTCCCCCTAACAATTTTCCCCTTCTTTATTACTATAAAGGTAACACTATCCTCTGAGTCCTTCAGGCTTGCTCACTAGGAGTCATCCTGGACTCCTCACTATCTCTCACCCCCACATCCAATCTAAAGGCCTTTTGATTTCACTTTTACAACCTCTCTTGAATATACTCCTTTCTCTAGTGCAGGCCACCAATCTAGTGCAGGCCCTCCTCACCTCACACCTCATCTTTTGTAATAGTCTGCTGGTGGGTCTGCCTGCTTCAAGTATTTACTCAGAATAATCCATTCTCCATCACATCAAAGTGATTAAATTAATTAATCATTAAATTACAGTGTCTTCAGATCACCTCCAGGACCAAGGACAAAATGCTGCATTTAGCATTCAGAGCCCTTCATGATGTAGCCCCCCCTTACCTTTTTAATCTTTTACCATATTCCTACCATGAGCTTTTTGATTCAGTGACACTGACCTCCTGACTTTTCCAGGAATAAGAGACCCTCAGCTCCAGGCATTTTCTCTGGCTACCCCTTACCCCCTTACCTCCCATGCCTGGAATGCTCTCTCTGCTGACTTCCTGAAATATCAACTAAAATCCCATCTTGTAGAGGAAGTCTTCAGTCTAATGTCTTCCCTCTGTTAATTAGTTCCTATTTATCCTATAGATAACTTTCTTTGTATGTGTTTATTTGCATGTTGTCTTCTCCATTAGATCATCAGGGATTGTCTTTTGACTCTTTGTATCTCTAATACTTAGCACGGTGTCTCAGACACTTGACACTCACTAGCTGTGTGACCTGGGGCAAGTCACTTAACCCCAATTACTTCATTCTGGGTCATCCCCAGTCACCCTGCTTAACATCTGGTCACTGGATTCAGATGGCTCTGGAGGAGAAGTGAGGCTGGTGACCTGCACAGCCCTCCCTCACTCAAAACAAAGTCAAGTGCAAGTCATGTCATCATTTCTCTGATGGCCTGGTCTTCTTCGGCAACGAAGGATACACACACACACACACAACACAGTGTCTGGCACACAGTTAAAGCTTAATAAATGTTTATCGGTTGATTGATAACTGTGTGACCCTGGGCAAGTTACCGGACCTCTGTTTGCCTCAGTTTTCTCATCTATAAATGGGGATAATGATTATACCTGTCTTTCAGGATTGTTGTGAGAATCAGACGAGATAATATTTGTAAATCACTTAGCAAAATGCTCAGCACATAATAAGGGCTATATAATTGTTGACTTTCATCATTTTGTTAGTTATTATAGGGACTGGATCTTATTTAATTTTTGTATGTTTCTCAAAGCCAGTGTTCTGAACATGGTAGACATTAATAAATATTTGCTGAATTGTTGAAAGAATAGCTCTACTCTGACTTGGACCTGAAGCATGAATCCTTTTCACAACATCCCTAAGTGGTCTCTCACCTTCTGCTTGAATACCTCCTGTGGAGGATCCATCACATTATGCAACTTTAGAGGATTTTCCACATTAAGCCTCTTATTTTACAGATTACAGACATGTGCTTTGTGTAGTTTCTTGTACATAGTAGGCGCTCAATAAGTGTTTGCTGAGTTCAGTTGAAACTTTTGCCCAGAGAGATGATATAACTTGCCAGGATCATACTACAGGTGGTTGAGCTCGGATTAGAACCCAAGACTCCAGACTTCCAGAAGTGTTTTTTTCAATTTAAGACATTGATCCCTACCAAATTCTGTTTATCCCATTACTTACTAATATTTCGATAATTTTAAAATGTATTCCTTACACTTCAAAGGCAGAATTCCCAAATAAGTAAATGTAACGCCATCAGGGGGAAAAAAAACCATTTGTCAATTTCAGTATAGAAAGGTAGGTCTTGATTTGAGGCTTCCAGTGGTTAAATTGCATATATTTTGGTAATCAAATACTGTGCTTTTCCCTGAGCATCCAAAGGCCATTAAAACACACTATTTTGCTGTGCTTTTGTTAGATTACATTACTCTCCTTTGGAGTGGAGGAAGTCAGACCTCTCATTTCAAAGGCTGGCAAGGAGCAAATGTAACATAAATTTAATTATAGGGTGACTGCCTGTGTATTAAGATACTCTCTTCTTCTATAACATCAGCTATAAAAGTCATATTCCATAAAGGTGCATGAAGCATCCTTGCATGAAATGGGCTTGTAGCTTTCAGACTTTGCTGCTTTAAGTGTATCCCCCTTTAGGATTTATTTGTATTTCTCATAAGGAGAATCATTCATGATCTGCAATGAGGATAAAAACCATTGTTCTGCTTGTTTAATATTATAAGTAATGTGTCTTATTTCCTTAATTTCCTTTAAAGCATAGATAGCTCAGATGTGATTTTGTACATCCACAGTTGTTAGTTCTCCCTCTTGAAATTAATTTGCATACTTTATATTTGCTAGTATACTTGTATTTCCTAGTAGCATTTAAGTTCCTTGTCTTTGTATTTCTAGCACGTAGAATACCGTAGGTGCTTAATAAATGTTTGGTGTTTTATATATGACCAAGTTGGAGAAATATTACTCAACTAGCAAATCTAAGTTCTAGCTTCTGTATCACTAACTGAATTAAGTAATGGGCTTAATCTCTCTGCGACTCACATGTAGCTACCTACATGGGTAGATAGCCCACTGGTATGTATGTACACATTTGTGTATATATGTATATACATATTCAAATACTTATACACACATACGCATATACATTGCTTCTTGTAAGTCTTTGAAATGAGAGGGCTAGCATCCCCTACCCCAAAGGAGAGTTATGTAAATTAACAAAAGTCCAACAAAATAGTGTGTTTTAATGGCCTCTGGATGCCCAGGGAAAAGTATGTAATTTGGTTATCAAAACATATGCAATTCAGCCCCTGGAAGTCTCAAATCAAGGGCTGTCTTTATGTAATGAATCTGTTTCTCCCTGATGGAATTAGATATATTTGGGAATTTTGCTTTGAAATCAACTCTAAAATAATCAACATATTAACATATATGTGAGTATGCACACATATACATATGTGATTGTTTCACTAGCTAGGTGGTATGGCTAGAGTGCCAGGCCTAGCATTAGGAAGACCTGAGTTCAAATGCAGTCTCAGATGCTTATATTGTGTGACCCTGGGCAAATCCTGTTTGC
>CM053769.1:251250718-251279461 GCA_028658325.1 Potorous gilbertii
CAGTAGTATTCCATCACAATCATATACCACAATTTGTCCATTCATTCCTCAGTTGATGGGTATCCCCTCAATTTCCAGTTCTTTGCCACTACAAAAGACTTCTATAAATACTTTTTGTGCAAATAAAACCATTCCCTTTTTCTTTTATCTCATTAGGATGTAGACCTAGTAGAGCTATTGCTGAATCAAAGGGTACTCATAATTGTATAGTCTTTGGGCATAGTCACAAATTATCATTCAAAATTGCTGGACCAATTGACAACTCCATTAGTAGTGCATTAATGGCTACATTTTTTCACATCTCCTCCATCATTTGCCATGTATGTTATGTTACCTAAGCTGATAGTTGTAAAGTTGTAGCTCAGAGTTGTTTTAATTTGCATTTTGCTTTTGCATTTCTCAATAATGACATAAAGCATTTTTTCATGTGACTATTGATAGCTTTAATTTCTTCCTCTGAAAACTGTCTTTTCATATCCTTTGAGTATTTATCAGTTGGAGAATGGCTCTGATTAAAGAAACAATTGCTCAGTTCCCTATATATTTGAGAAATGGGGTCTTTATCAGAGAAACACTGTAAAATGTCTCTCTCTGCTTTTCTTCTAATATTGGCTGCATTGGTTTTATTTGTGCAAAAGCCTTTTAATTTCATGTAATCAAAATTATGCACTTTACTTCCCATGCTTCTCTTGTTTGGTCAAAAACTATTTCTTTGTCCATAAATCTGAGAGGTAAATTTTCTCATGCTCCCCCAAATTACTTATGATATTACCCTTTATGTCTATATCATACACCTATTTTAACCTTATTTTGGTATATGGTATGTGTGTGTGTGTTTGTCTTTCATTGCCAAAGAAGACCATGCCATCAGAGAAAAAATGACATGACGTGCACTTGACTTTGTTTTTTGAATGAAGGAGGGCTGTGCAGGTCACCAGCCTCACTTCTCCTCCAGAGCCATCTGAATCCAGTGACCATATATTCATCAGGATGACTGGAGATGACCCAGGATGAGGCAATTGGGGTTAAGTGATTTGCCCAAGGTCACACAGCTAGTGAGTGTCAAGTATCTGAGGCGAGATTTGAACTCAGGTCCTCCTGACTCCTGCACTGGTCCTCTATCCACTGCACCACCCAGCTGCCCCTTTCATATGGTATAAGATGTTGGTCGATGTCTAGTTTCCGCAAAACTGCTTTCCAGTTTTCCCATCAATTTCTTTTTTTCAAATAGTGAGTTCCGATCTTTGGGTTATCATTACTATATATTGCATACCTAATCTATTCTCCTGATCGAGTATTCTATTTCTTAACCAGTATCACATTTTCTTTTGATGATTACAGTTTTGTACTATAAATTGAAACCTGATATTGCCAGGCAGTAAAAGCTGAAGAAACTTAGAATGACTTGATAATAAGAAACAGGAGAAAGGATACTGGACTAGGTATCAGGAGATTTGGGTTTTGGTACTGTTTCTATCTCCATCAGGAGCTGCATGAAATCTGGAGGAAGTCCCATAATAATAATTTAATTATTTAAAATAAGTTATTAATATTTGCAAAGCACTTTCCTCAAAACAACACTGTGAAGCAGATAATAATTGCATTAGTATTTCTGGTACGTAGAGGAATTAAGTGAAGCCAGAAAGAATAAGAAAATTTGCCTATGGTCATTACAGTTGTTCAAACTGGGATTGGATTCCATGTGCCATTATTCCAACCCTGGTACTCTTTTAAGCAGAGCACACTCATTCTCTAAGTCTCAGTTTGCTGATCTCTAAGATTGGGGCATGAGGGTTAGAGTAAAAGTGTCTCCAACTCTAAAATTCTATGTTTATATGATTTATTCAAGTCATAGCATTAAGGTTGAATTTCAATAAATATGCAGGAGGAGACTGCCCTCTATTGTCTAATGATTAGTTTGCAAACATCTATACATTCTTTTTCTGGCAAAGATCCTGCTTAAGTCCTGGAATGTTAGCCATGAAAGAATTTTTCTCCTTGAATCTATTTTATTCCTTAGTTGTGACAGTTAAAGACCGGAGTCACTGATTGGTAAACTGTGTACAGAAGGGCTACAATTTTTGAATTTGCCTCAGCACATTCTTTTCTTAACACCCACACTTGTCATCATATCTTTTTCTCAAAGATATTGGAAGATTAAAGATGCAAATCAAGTTTACACTTTGGTTACCCCAAATGTGCCCATTCAACTTTATGATTTTCTCCTTTAACAGTATACTTTCGTTCTTAAAGATGGTACCTTTTGGTTTATCCAACAAAATTAAAAAAATCAATTATTCAGTAGATTATTCTTTTGGGAAAGATAATATTTGCACTTCCTGATAAATTGAGCTATTATAAACTGTTTCAAAACTGTCTCTGAAGAGACTTGACTTGTATTCAGCAATTAGTCTCTCAAAAACTAAACTGGATCAGTAATCTCATCAATTTTTTTGAGTCCCTCAAACAACGTGTGTCACAATCCATCCATGCATGTCCGTTTTGTGCAATTTTAATTCATGATCTTCCAAATTCACCTCAAGGAGTCCATTTTACTTGCTGGAGTCCTTCCTAATTTCTCCTGTTAATTCAAAGGCACTAATGGAAAACCTTGACTATTCACCTGTCCCCCTTCTCTCTTGCCATATGACCAGCTCATTTTCTCTTCCTATTGTATAATTCCTTGATAACATCCTTTACTCCTGTTTTTCTGCAAATTTCTTCTTAACTAAATGTTTAAACTTTCTTGGAGAGTGTAAGCTACAAACTTTTCACATTTATCATGTACCTCTCTATTGTCTTCCATATGAGATCCATCTTTAGTTCTTTGGAGACAAGGGTGCTCTGTGTCTTGTTATATAGTAACACCGGTGAAATGATGATATTGAAAAGATAGAATTTCATTTTGAGGGAGCTCAGGATCAGTAAAAGAGTTTCAGAATTTTCCCCAAATAATTCGGTATATTCTCTTGCCCCTGTTCAACTTGGCACTCAGTTAGTCATCCATCTATGTTGTTGATTCCTGATATATACATTGTTTAATAAGCTCTATGAGGTGCACATCCAAATGAATGTTGAAATCTAGGCAATAGCAATTCTGGCAACTACTGAATAGAAATTAGGGCCATGTAGCAGATACAGCTATTCAGAATGTCACAGAATCATTAATTAAAAATTGAAAGGAACCTTACAGGTCATCTAGTCCAACTGGCTTCTGACCAAGAGTCACCTTTATAGCATCCTCCACTGCTCTTGATGGTAGGTCACTATAGAAAACTTGACAAATTTGTTTCAATCTAACTAGAGCACAAAGTATTCTGGAAAGTATTAGAATGATCCTCAAAGACCAAGTCAAAATATATCTTGATATTTGACAATTCTAACTCAAAAGTGGGCACAGGTGATAATGGTGAAAAGTATGTTAGATCCCTCAAAAGTTGCTTTCCTTTTAGAAAAGGAGATCAAAGAACCTATACAGTAGGCCCTCCTGTGTGTGTCAGGATCCTTGCTGTTAGAGTAGATCAAGATTTTTCTCCAAAGTCCATTCAAGTTTTCTTCATTTTAAATCTAATATTTAAGTCTGTTAATTATATATGCATGATGAATAGTATGTCTATGATTATACAGATGAAAGTGGACTACTCTGAAGAAAAGGTAGTATGGTATAGTAGATTAAATACTGGCTTTGGAATTAGAAGATTTGGGTTAAAGTTTAAGCTCTCTTATTTATTTTCTTTGTGACCTGGAAAGAGTCACTTAACTTTTCTGAGTTTTGATTTCCTCATTTGTGAAATGAAAGGATTGGGCCTTTAAAAAAGACTGATCTCTAAAGTTGCTTCTAGCTCTTGTCTGTTATCTTTAAGGAACTGAACTTACAACGCTCTCTAGTGGTCTTTTGAAATAAGACACCTAATTTGTGAAAAATTGTCTGAAATATTTACTGTTCTAGGGGCATCACCAACTTAGGACAATATACTAAATCTAAAGAAGATATAAATTATATGCAGTCAGACTTCCAACCAAACCTAGAATGTATCCTTACCACTGAGATTGTACATTCACACAACTATTTCTTTCCCAAGGAGCAAGGATATCATCAAGGACACTGCCCTCACACCTGTCCAGTTATATAGAGATAATAGATTTAGAGTTAGACAGAAACTGAGGGGTCATCTAACATTTTTATTTTACAGAGGAGGAAATGGAGGCCAAGAGGGATTAAATAACTTGCCCAAGTCATTTAATTATTTCTAAAACTGACCTCATGATCTTTCCCTCTAAATTTTCTACTCTTCCAAAATTCCGTATTAATTACTGTTCAGTACACCACCATCCTCCCAGTTCCACAGGCTCACAATCTAGGCGTCATCTTCTTTCCCCTCCCCTGCCCCAATCCATTCTGTGGTCAAGACATTGATTTAACCTTTGTAACATATCTGGTGCAGGCCCTTGTCACATCATGCTTTGACTATTGTAATAACCTGTTGGTGGGTTTACCTGCCACAAGTCTCTTTCCACTCTGATCCATCCTCTATTTAGCCTCTAAAGTGATTTTCCTAAAGGACATATTTGATCATATTAGTGTCATAATCAATAAACTACAATGTTCCCTATCTTCCAAAATCAAATTCAAAATTCTTTGTTTGGCTTTCAAAACCATTTATAACCTATCCCCCTCCTAACTTTCTAAGCTTCTTACACCGTATTCTCTATTATGTATTCTTCCATATAATGACAATAGCCCCCTGGCTATTCTATGAATAATACACTCCATCTCCTTACTTTAAGCATTTTCTCCTGCTGACCCCTATCCCTGGAATACTTTCCTTCTTCTTCTCCATCTCCTGACTTTTACGGCTTCCTTTAAGTGCTAACGGAAATTCCACATACAGAAAACCTACCCTAACCTTTCTTAATTGCAGTGCCTTTCTTCAGTGAATTATTTCCTATTTTTCATATGTGTAGCTTGTTTGTACATATTTATTTTTTACTTCTCTTCCTCTTTAGATTGAGAACTCCTTAGGGTCAAGGACCATCTTTGCTTCTTTTTGAATTCCCAGTGCTTCTCTTTACCTTTATAGAGATGTATGCCTCTGTTGTCCATCTCTATAAAGAGAATAGATTGTCCTGCAACAACAATCACAGGGGGCAAAATTCTTCCTAGAGTTCTCCTTAATAGGCTGATCCTTCACCTGGAAGATGGTCATATACCTGACAACCCGTGTGGTTTCAGAAAGGATCAAGGAACAGCAGATATGGTGTTTTGCTGCCCTACAACTCCAGGAGAAATGCCAGGAGCAGAACAGAGGTCTGTACACAACATTTGTAGATCTGACCAAGATCTTTGACACTATTAGTTGCGAGTGCTTATGAAAAAATTATATCAAAATTTGGTTGCCTGTAGAAGTTCATCAATATTGTACATCAATTTCATGATGGCATGTTTGCCTGTGTTCTAGATAATGGACAATGCTCTCATAACTTCCAAGTCACCAATGGAGTGAAACAGGGCTGTGTACTTGCTCCCATGCATTTTAGCATGATGTTTTCAGCCATGTTGACAAATATTTTCAATGAAAATGAACATGCCATGAAGGTCAGCTACCGTACTAATGAACAACTGCTATTCTTCAATTTGAAAAGGGTACAAGTCAACACCAAAGTGGAGGGAGTGTTGGTGCATGATTTTCTGTTTACAGATGATTGCACGCTCAATGTAGCCTCTGAATTTGAGATGCAACAAAGTATGGATCAATTCTCTGCTGCCTGTGCTAATTTTGGCCTAAAAATTAACACCAAGAAAACACAGGTGCTCCATCAGCCACCACCATACCATCCATATGTGGAACCATTGGTTACAAGTTTTGAATGCTGTGGATAAGTTCACTTACCTTGGTAGTTACACATTGACAATGAGGTTGATGCATGCATTGCCTGAGCTAGCTCAGTGTTTGGGAGGCTCTGAAAAAAATTTTGGGAGAGATATGATATTAGACTGACTACCAAACTGGAAGTCTACAGAGCCGTTATGCTGACCTCATTGTTACATGCTTGTGAAACATGGACAGTCTACAAGTGCCATGCCAGGAAACTGAATCACTTCCATTTGTACTGTCTTAGGAAGATTCTGAGGATCACTTGGAAGGATGAGGTACCAGACACCAAGGTCCTTGCTCAAGCTGAACTGTCAAGTATTCAAACTATGCTTCAGAGAGAGCAGTTTTGGTTGGTTGGCCATGCTGTTTGAATGCAAAATGAACGCTTGCCAAATAGACTATTTTGTGGAGAACTTGCGTGGGGCAGGCAATCACATGGTGGCCAGAGGAAGTGATACAAGGACACTCTCAAGAACTTTGGATTTGACTTTACAAGATAGGAAACACTGGCACTCAGCATGTGCACATCAGGAAGGGTGTTGAGCTCTTTGAGCAAAGCAGAATTGAGACAGCACAAAGTAAACACAGAATGTGAAAATTTGGGATATTCACCCCAAATATTCACATAGACTATCTGTGCCCAATCTGTGATAGAGCATTCCAAACTCATATTGGTCTGATCAGCCACAGTTGGATGCACTGAAATTCACTTTATCATGTTGATGTCATTTTCTTCCTCTTCTAAAAGGAAGGACAACAACCATCTCCAGAGCTTAGCACAGCATCAGTCACCTAGCGGGTGCTTAATAAATCTATACTGATCAGCTAATAATCATTCTTCCATCTCAGGAACTTACATAAAACAATTGTGCCCTTTCCTTTAAAAGCTATTATGACAGACTCCTCAGCAGTAATTTTGAAGTAATTAGGCTCCTGAGGAACCATGGACCACACATATGCATATACACACATATATGAATCCTGAAGTGGATGACAATTGTAGAATAATAATTACTGGTATCATGTCCTTCTTGTTATTCTCTACCTGCCCAAATTGCCATTTTAAGGTTAGATTTCCTGGAAGACAGGTTAGGTTCAAAATACTCTACAGTTGTGTGTTCTTAAAACCATAGCTTACATGGTGTAATCCCCTTTTAGAGTAAGACAACTGATAGAGTTAACCCAAAGCAAATGAACTCACTGACATGCAACAGCATAAAAAGTAACAAAATGATTCTCCCATAAACTTGGGATTCACTTCCCTGCAAATGGACACAACATCGGTGGGAAGAGTGGACAATGGAAAATAGTACCCTCGAAGAGAGACACACACAAGGAACATAGATGGTCCAAATAACTGCAAGGCCTTTTTCTTCTTTTTGTGTCATGATACTCCCGCTGTGTACTGTGTCTTGAATAGTCAGCTCTACTCTGCTCCTTGAACCTGTTTTCATCTGTAGCTCAACTCCACTTCACAGTTGGACTTTCTAGGTCAGTATTCTATTAGGGGGCAGCATCTCCTCCTGGGGAAGTTACTTCACTAAAGGAACATTTCATCTCAAGGGCTGGGTTCTTTCTCTATAGTTGCCTCTCTTCTCACTGGTCAAGAATGGCTCTCCTCAGAGAGAAGTTTTGAAGGGCATCAAGAGAATGGATAATCCTCCAATAAGCCAATAGTTAACCAATCTGTAACTCTATCAAGTTGATCAAAAAATTTCTTCATGTCTCCTAAAGGAGAAAAGGAACACAAAAGCTTCTTAACATTTCCTTTATAATGGCCAAAGTCTGAAGGGGACATGCACTTTCAAAGATAAAAATGGACCGCTTCATAATCTAAAAAAGAAAATCGTATATCTCATTGTATATATTATTTGCTCTCTACAAGATGAAATTTCCTCAAGTGGGTTTGAGGGATTCCTGATACATTGACTAGCTATTGGTATATGATTAATATTGTTCAGAAAACATGCATATGACAGGATTAGTGTGCATGTGAAGAGAGAATGGTGAGCACATAAGGAAATGGTTGGAAAAGTGAAAAGCAGGTGGTGTGCCCAAGAAAAGGGGCTGGTGTGGATATGATGTATGCTTCACCAGGCAAATGGTAGCAGGTCTTTTTAGGAAGAAATACTTTCCTGCCTGGGTCCATAACTGGATGGCAGAGAATCCAGAGAATCTGGAGATCTCCATTGCCCTCCTCTTCTGGGAGCTTGTCCAAGAAGCAACAAAGAGCTCACAACAAATGGGAACTAGGAGGACTCTACTATGCCTTCCCCCAGGGTCCAAGACCAAAGCCCCAGGACTGTCAAAGTATTTTGAGTCCTCTCCTCTCAGCACCCCATAGGTGCTAAGGGAAGGAGAGGGTAAGTGGAAAGAGAATGGGGGAAAATGGGAGAAGGAAGAAGAAAGAAAGTGCAATAGAGAGATGGTTACAGAAGGGAGGGAGAGAGATGGGGACAGGGTAGGAAAATAGTGAAAGGAGGAAAGGAAAGAAGAGACAAAGGGAAAGAAAGGGCAAGGAAGAGAATTAACTAAAGAGTAAATAAGCAAGTGTCTGTATTTCTAGATTCTAGCCTAACCACCTACAGAAAACAATCCTTTCTAGCTTCTAACCACACCTGAAAGGCAGAGAAGGCAAGGATAGGGGTAAAGACCCAACTCTGTAAGTCTTGCCAAGGCCAAGGTAAGATATTAGGGGGTTTTAGTGGCAAGTAGAAACAACTAAATATGCTTCAGACATTTCATTGACTCTCCCCCATGCATGGAATATGCTCCCTTGTCTCCTATTGCTGGCTTCCTTGTTTTCCTTCAAGTCCCAGCTAAGATACTCTGTATTACATGAAGTCTTTCTTGCTCCCTCTTAATTGCAGTGCCATCATCATCTTAAATTTTCAATTTATCCTGTATGTAGCTGACTTGTACATAGTTATTGCTTGCTGTCTCCCTCATTAGATTGAGAATTAACCAAAAATAAGCATTGTCTTCTATCTTTCTTTCAAGGTCCTTAGTTCAAAGTATCTAAATAGTAAATAGAGGTGGTTCAATTTCCCAGACATGCAGGACTAGGTTTAGACACTGGAATAAGATTTTCTCCCAAGTCCCACAATTGAATAAAATTTTCTCACAAGATAAATTGAGCAAAATCCATAATTGAGTAGAAAAGTAACTGAGCTAGCTCCAGAATTGATTTACAAGATAGAGAGTCAGTATGATTCGCTCAATTGCCTCAGTTCTCTCCATTTCCTCAATAGGCTCAGGCCCTAGGTCAAGGTCAATTTGAAATTTCAGTGCTAGAAGAGGATTATATATGAACGCTCATAGTTTCCCTGAGAAGAGTATAAAAATATGATTCAGACTCTACAACCTCAGAGATATTAAACCATTAAATAAGTGCCTTTATGGTCTTGGGCGAGTTCCAACATTTGCTTTGGACCATCTCATGTCATAACTTTTCATGTAAAATCCCACCATGTAAGTGTTTTATTTCTGTGGTGATTAATTTACACATTTGATTTATGGTTTGGAATATGCTACAAAGGAAAATCATCTCACTGTATGTGAATGAGGTGAGGTAGATGTTCTGGAAGAAAAGAAAATACATTTGTAATTGCATTATACAACATTTGTAAATACAATTATATTTATATAAATATTTATAAATAAATAATTTGTGTGTGTATATATATATATATATATATACATACATACATACATACATACATACATATATATGTATACATGGAATTTTTTGGAATGGCTTTGCCCAAACTTAATGTGTACAAAGATGAATTATTTTCATGATTTTCAAGTATTATGTCAAAGTGGACAATATTTATATTAACTTAAAGAAGAGCATTATTTTGTATTGAATTGTTAGCACTGGAACTTGCCATGTGAAACAGACTAAAAATATTCATGCTGACATATCAGCAATTACTTATGCAAACATAAATACAAATAATCAACCTCAGGGAGTACTTCTTTGTACCTGAAATTTTGAACAGTACCACATAGATATATGTTGCTGAAAGGGTTGTGCTGATGGCTCTTTTAATTAAATAAAATGTTCTCTCTAACTCATTTTCCTATTGTTTTGTTTCTCCTCTGCTTTTATAGTAAATGACATTTCTCTTCCTTGTGAATTTTGTTAGCAATATATAGGAAATTTTGATATTTTTGTAGATTTATTTTGCAGTTTGCTACTTTACTTAAGCTATTAATGGTATTGATTTTGTTGTTTCTGCAGGAGATGCATAATAAATTGTTATATCATTTGAAAATAGAAATAGTTTTCCTATTATTTGCCTATTTCTTGAACTTATTTTTTAACTGGCATAGAATTATAGATATCATTTATTGCACTATTAACTAATAGTAAAACAGGAAATCCTTACTTCACTTTCAGTCTCATTGAAAAAACTTCAAACATTTAATAAGCAATAAAACTAGCTCTAGGATATAGTTTTTTATTTTTTGTAGTAAAGAAAAGCTGTTTTAATCTTGCACTTTGTAGTAGTTTTATATGATTTTGTGTTTTGCTTGATGATTTTTCCATTTATTAATTCAATAATGGAATTATATTTTATCTTTAATATAATCAATTATATGAATTAAGGATGTTTATATTTGCATTCATAGCCTATATTCAACCTGATTATAGTACTTAGTCTTTTGAATATATTATTCTAGCCAGGAGAATAGAAAACATGAGGAATGGGAGTGCCGTTTTTAAGTATTGTTAGAGTTTTTATGTGGAAGATGAATTAGACCTACTGTGGTTAGCCCCAGAGAGAAGAATCAGGAGCAAAGAGTGAAAGTTGCAGGGTGGTATACTTAATTTCCATGTAAAGAATAATTTCTTAATTATCAGTGTTACCTAAATTTGAAATGAACAACCTCAGGAAATAATGGATCTTTCTTCCTTCACCTCCACCCCCTACCACCTTCTCTGACAGCATCCCCCTCATTCGGGCTTTGTCTCCTTGGCCCTAGTTGACTTACCAAACAGTTGTTGGTACTTAAAGGATGGAATTCTGGGCTAACCAGGACAGCAGGAGTTCCTTGATCAGCCTTGGAGAGTAGGAAAAAGCCTGGAGCAGGGGTGTGAGAGGGTGGAACGGGAGTTAGGAGGCAGTGAAGTTTCAGGAAGTTGATGGTTATTTGTCTAGATACTGTTCAAATATAGTTTGGGCTAGTCAACCTCTGAAATTCTTTCCAATTTTGAGTTTCTATGCTGCCATATGTCTGCAAAAATGATACTCAATAAATTTGACTAAATAAATGGAATGTGCTTATATGTTACATCTTATTATTTATATTTATTATTACATAATGATTTTCATTGGAACAGAAAACATACAGAAAACTATAATTGGGAAAGTCCGCTTTTAGTGTCAGTAAAAAAAGCTTTATGATGTTCACATCAAGCATGAATTATGTTTGTTTGTAGAAAGATTTTAACAAGGATGAAAGTAAAATTTTACACTTGGGTTCAAAAAATTAATTTTGTTGGGACATAGTGGGGGTGACAAGATTTGATTAGAATTTATAGTCTCATAGTTTCAGTTCCTCATATGTAAAATGAAGGGCTTGGACTAATGGACTCTAACATCCTTCCTATCTCTAGTCTGTCATTCAAAGTTTTAAAGAAGTATATTTTAGTATATTTTGATGTAAGAAAAGAATCCTAGAAATTAGAACTATTCAAAAGTGAAATGAGTTGCCTCAGCATGTGGTAGATTCATACTCAATAAATGTTTTCAAGTGATAACTGAATAGAACCACATACTGGGAAAATTGTGGAAGAAACTCCTGTTTAGATATGGATTAGACTAGGGATGGGGGCAGTTAGGTGGTGCAGTGGATAGAGTACCAGTGCAGGAGTCAGGAGGATCTGAGTTCAAATCTCACCTCAGACACTTGACACTCACTAGCTGTGTGACCTTGGGCAAGTCACTTAACCCATATTGCTTCATCCTAGGTCATCTTCAGTCATCCGGATGAATATCTGATCATTGGATTCAGATAGTTCTAGAGGAGAAGTAAGGCTGGTGACCTGCACACCCCTCCCTCGCTCAAAACAAAGCCAAGTGCGAGTCATGTCATTATTTCTCTGATGGCATGGTCTTCTTCGGCAACGAAGGATGAACACACACACAGACCAGGATAGGGGAATCTGCAGCCTTGAGATCACATGTGACCCTCTAGGTCCTCAAGTATGGTCCTTTGACTGAATCCAAACTTCACAGAACAAATCCTCTATAAAAGGATTCAAAGGGCTGTACTTGAGCACCTAGCGGGCCTTACGTGGCCTCGAGGCCACAGGTTCACCATCCCTTGATTAGACTATTTGGATCCTGAGGTGCCTCTTCCTGCCCTGAGTTCCTAACTTTTATTCCCCTTTTTTGTATTCCTTCAATCTTTTTTTCCCCCATGTATCATCATATTCTGGATTTTAGTCTTTTTTTTGCATACTTTTCTTTATAATTGTTACTTTAACAAATGAAAAAGCTGTGCAGAGTGTGGAGTCTAGAGCTGGAGGACTTGGGTTCAAATCCTGTCTCTGATGATTAGTACCTGTGTGACCTTGGGAAAATTACTTAATTTTCTTTTGTTTAACTTTCATTATCTGCATCAAGGATATAGTAGACTAATGGGAAAGACAGTGAATAGAATACCAGGCATGGAGTCAGGAAGACCTGAGTTCAAATCAAGTCTCAGACACTTACTACTTGTGTGACCATAAGGGAAGTTACTTAACCCTTGTTGCCTCAGTTTCCTCATATATAAAATGAACTTGAAAAGAAAATGATATGTCACCCCAATAACTCTGGATGATTTTACTTGAAAACATTTATCAACCCTATTTCTCATATGATAATTAATTTTTTCCTGTATGGTGACCAATTCCTATATTTGTCATATTAGCTTACTGGTATTCCAGTCAAATCAGGAGAAGCTGGCAATGAGTAGAGGGATTAGGGTCTAAGAGAAAGAAGCGAAATCCTAATAGTCAACTTATCTGTCGAGAAATTCCTCTCATTGCATCCTTTGTAAGAGGTAACAATTCCTTCTCTTCTTACCAAATTTCATAGGATAAAAAAACACAGACAGGACTCTTTTTTCTACCACCACAGCTGAAGAAGTAGCAAAGAGTATTTCTTGATAGGAAGAGTGGTAAAAATTCGGGCTGAGGATGGATTTGACAACTATGATACCTTCACTAATCTTTAAAGATCACAAAAACTGATGAAACACAATTAGGTTTCTGTGGGAAGTACCTTTTGTCATAGTGGTTCTCATGTCAACTTTTGAAAAGGGTGAGAGAAACAGGTTAATTCTAGAATTATGAAATGTCTTTAAACACACTCTTTGCTTATTTGATGGCATAGAAATGAGTTGGAAACACCTGTCATCAGATAAAGACCTTTATTTGACCAGCACTTTAGAGGAAACATTTAGTAGCTGTTGGCCATAATCAAGCCGCAGAAAGTGAATGATAACTGAAGTTTGGAGCTGAGAAGTCATATTTTGGGTATGTAGAAAGAACTGACCAGTCACACTCAGAATAGAGAAATTAAGGATCTCAGCAGAAGTTTAATTGGATCATCAGTTACAGAAAAAAATATGACATCAGCAAGAGCTCAATAGATAGTTCCAAGAAGATAAAAATTAGGAAATATTGATTTCCCCATTAAAATGTGAACTATTAGAGGACAATTGTTTTTTTCCTTTCTTTATATCTCTAGAACTTAGTCCAAAACCTGACACATAGTGGGTGCTTAATAAATGCTTATAGAGATTTGATATGAAAGTAAGCTCTTATCACAAATTGAAATGTCTTAAGATCTTTGTTTAAGTCTGTTTAACAAGTTGTTTAACAAGAAAGTTTGGAGAATTGACTTAAAGAAAAGATAAAATATTATGCACAAGAAAAAAATCATAATATAAAACCAATTTTTTGAAAGAAGCAAAAAGATGTCCTCACTTCAGGGATTAAAAAATTCAATGAGTAAAAACTAAAATTTAAGCTGGATAAAATCTGGTGAGTGTTGGTATCTCAAGCGTCCAGTATTCCCTATCCTTCTAAGGAATCTAGCATTAATGATGACCCTCCTCAAACATTCTCACCAGCATTCCAATATTGTGATTAAAATTAAGTATCATTCAAGTATCATAATCATCCTATTAAATATTCTAAATATTCCATAAACCTCAAAACCAAACATACATATTTACATTATTTGGAGCTGAGCAGTAGGAGACCATGCAGCAAGGTAGCTCAGTGAATGCAGAAATGGGTTTGGAATCAGGAAGACTCATCTTCATGAGTTCAAATCTGGACAGATACTTACTAGCTATGTGACCCTGGGCAAGACATTACTTCTATTTGCTTCAGTTCCTCATCTGTAAAATAGACTAGAGAAGGAAATGGCAAACCATTTTAACATCTTTGCCAAGAAAAACTCAAATGGGGTCACAGAGTTGGACACACTGAAATGATTCAATAACAACTAGGAGATCATAGAGCCTCCTCGGCTCCACAACTTTATCCATAATATAGGATTCCCATACACTATGATGCCAGTAACCCTATGGTGTTGACATCCATGAAATGCAGGTGGAGTTCTCATGGGATAGTCTTAGAGAATGACTGTTGGCATGGGCTGAAATAGGATAACTCTGACTTGATTTCTCAATGTGATTATTCTTCTTGAATGAAAAGTATCACTACATTTAAGCCTGTCTCAGTACACTTGACTATCTATATGACTCTAGCCTGAAACTGACCTCATGAAAGGCAAACATTTTCTTCTAACTGTATATCTATGTTCCTGTTCTTCTTTTGTGGCAGGTGATCAGTAGGAATGCAATATTAGATTTTTAACTCATAAGCTAATACTGGAACACATCTGAACTACTATAACAAGATGTAGGTATTGAGCTATCTAGTCTACAGATTTAGTCTTATCTATATACTAAACAATCAAGCAAATGGATATTTGACCTTTTCATCTTCCTGTTACTAGTCATATAATCCTATATAACATTAGGTCCTTTAATGCTTTGCAATGGTGTAACAATAATTAGACAATGATGTAAAGATTTGTGAAACCAGGATATAATTCTGTTATTTAGTGAGGTTAATATCAAGACTTTTTTCAGTTCTGTGATAATGAAAAGAATTTCAGTACAATTAATTATCTTAAAAGATGAATAATTTTTGGTCTACTTAGTGTTTTCTTAAAGAGATATTCTCTTTTACTCAGGGTAATTCATTTGAACATGATTACTAATTGAAAATGTTTTATTATAAACAAATTATTTAATATTCATTTTTAGAATTATTACCTAATATATTTATACATCTCTTCTAAGAATCTTTTGCTACAATTGAAGGTAATATGAAAATTTTTAGAGAATTTATTTTTGTAATTAGAAGTCATCCTCTTACATGACTGAAATAACAAAGGAAAGCTAACTATTAAAAAAAGGCCTTATCCCAAAGGACATCCATAGTGGATTAAAACAACATAACAAATATTCAAAAGAATGATCAGCAAAAGTCACAAAAATTATAAAATTTCAGCTTCAGAAAGTATGGTTAATAAGGATAGCATGTCATTGATATGCATAGATTTCAGCATTTGTTAAACATTTGCTAAGTTATAACTGTGCTAAACACTAGGCACACAAAGAAATTAAAAAAAAATATGACCCTTGCTCTCAAGGAGCTAATATTCCAGTGGGGGAGATGACATGCAAATAATCGTGAACATACAAGATGCATACAGGGTAAGTGGAAATTAATTTCAGAGGGAAGGGATTGAAGCTAGTATCAATTGAGGGTAAAATCTGAGCTAAGTCTTGAAGGAAGACATGGAAACTAGAAGTTATAGGTGAAGAAGGAAAGCATTCTAGATATGGGCTATAAAACTGAAAATTGCTTTTAATTCTCTTTTGCTAAGACTTATTCAAACTAGATTTAACTTTTCTTTTTGAGGTTCCTTCACCTTGTAACTTTCATTCACATTCCAGAAAAAAAACTTGCTTAAAGGTCAAGTTTTCATCTTGTAATTACTTCCACTTTTGTAACTCCATGCATAATCCACTTTCAAGAGAAACTTGATTACCCTAAAACTTCAAATCTCATCAATTTAAACTATTGTAGCAGATTCCATCACCTGCACACTAATCTCATCACCTGAGAACCTTTGTTTTGTGATTAAAATCACATTTTAGCTGGGGTTAAAGGAGTTTCCAAAGGGGAAGGCCAAAAAGTATAATTCATTCTTGATTCTGAGTGTGTTTTCAATAGTGATAATCATTTAATATAAATTTTGGACTTTAATAAGGGCCCAATCCTGAACTAATCAATCAGACTGCTTTACTTTGCTCTAAAAATGTCCTTTCCTGTATCAGCAGTTTCAGAGACATGTTTATGACAGGATGCCTGCCACCAGAGTTGTGGGATTTTCTCCTTATCTTGAGTCACAGAGACATATACTACAGAGAGGAAATTCACATAGCCTGGAATCATAAATTTCAACTGACACTACTTTGTTAATTGTCTTGTCTTACTAAATTTACCATTTGTTCAACTAAGAGAGTTCCTTTCTCATGGTAAAATGTATTTAAACCAGACTATTCTTCTACCAGGTAGCTAGATTTAATATCTGGCTCTGTAGAATTCCACACATCGTTAATTTCAAGAGGAATAAGAATGAATGATAAAAATGTATGCATTTAGCCTGTTGCCTCTCCTTCAGCCAAACTTTCAGGTTAATAGTAAACAATCAGAAGACATACTTACATTGCTTAGATTTTTTTATTTTACCCCCAATTAACATACAAAGACATTTTTAACATTCATTTAAAAAAACAGAGTTTGGGCCTTGATGAGGTGGCGGATGCTGAACGTTGATGGTTGGGTTCCTCCACCCTAGGCGGAAGGAAACAGGGAGGGAGTGACACCCGATGTGCAGACTGGAAGGACAGGAACCCTTTCCACCTCTGCCTCGGGAGCACACAGCGCACATTAAGTGACATTTTGGTGGCTGGAGGTGGGTGTAAGTGGTTTCTGGAGCCCCAGGGGGTTCACCCAGGTCTTGTGCACCCAGAGCAGAGCAACAGGTCCTATCATTGCTGCCCTCTTGGAGGGATAAAATTGGTTTATCCCAAGTGCCACTGAGACCTGCTTCCAACTTATACATCCTGTGGCATTATAGCATTATGGGAGATTGGTGATTAATGGCCACAGAGGAGGTGGAGCTACAAGAAATCAGAATTTTGCTCAGCCTGGGACATCTTAGCCATTGAACTAAAGAACAGAGAGAAGAGGAGCAGGGTGCCAGTGTGGAGTGTCTCACCAGGCTTGAAGGAAAAGGGGATAGAATTTTGCTGGGACCAATTCTGTACTCACTGAAGTCACTTGGTGCAGGGACTGAGGCTAGAGAAAAGTGTGGTGTGGGAAGAGGCAGAAACTGCCTTTGAGTCCCAAATTTCAGGGGATCCAACGTCAAAAGAAAAAGACTGAAGTTACCAAAGTCCCAGAAGAAAATTCTGTTGAAAAAGTTGAGTGAACACAGAACCATCAAGTTTAGCTATTCACAACAGAAGGGAAGATGTCATCTAAACAAACCCAGAAAAAAATGAAGCAACACGTGATGAGGCAGCAAAAACTTTGGATTCTCAAGAGGGTATGGAATCACAGTAGGATGCACCCAAATGGTAGAAGAGAGAAATAAGAATCTTCAAAGCAGGATGCATGGGCCGTATGGGAGAAATAATTGATAGAATTGAAAAACTTGAATCTGCTGTAGCAAATCTCTTCAAAAAGGCAAAAGAGAAAAAGCTTTAATTTTATGAGGAACAGAATAAAGAAGAAATAATATAAGTTAAAGGAACGAAGAGATAGATAGGATTTTAACCAACTAAAGGAGAAATAAAAAAGAGGGAGAATTATGTAAAAGGAAGAATGTAAAAAAGAAATGAATAAACTCTAAAAGCTAGGGGAAAGGATGACAGAGGGGGTAGAGAGAATAGAAGAATGTTTATTTATTTATAGCATTCCTTTTTTATATTTTGAGTTGCAGATTCTTTCCCTCTTGCAACCACTGAGAAGGCAAGCAATATGCTGTCCCCTCATACTTTTGAAGACATTCAAAAAAATATTTCTGTATTAATCATAGTGGGGAGGGGCATGGCAAAAAATGAAAATGAAAAACTGTATTCTTTAATTTGCACTCAGTTCACCAGCTCTGTCTTTGGAGGCAAATAGCATTAAATCCTTTGAAATTATGTTGCATCATTACGTTGATCAGAGTAGTTGTCTTCGATAGTTGAAATTCATGACAGTAATGTTTCTGTGTATAATATTCTGTTAATTCTGCTCCCTCACTTTTTATCAGTTTGCTTATGTCTTCCCAGGTTTTTCTGAAACTGTCTTGCCCATCATTTCTTACAGCATTATAATATTGCATCACCGTTATACCCTATTACTTGTTCAACCATTCCACAACTAATGGGCATCCCCTAAATTACCAATTCTTTGCCACTACAAAAAGAACTGCCATAAATATTTTTGCACATATGGGTCCTTTTCTTTTTTTTTTGGTCTCTTTGGGATTCAGATCTAGTTAGTGGTATTGCTGGGTCAGAGAATAATTTCAAAGAATATGCTCTTGGGGCATAGTTCTAACCTGTTCTCCAGAATGACAGGACCAGTGCAAAACTCTATCAACGATGCATTAGTGCTCCTGCATTTCTGCATCCTCTGCAGCATTTATCATTTTTCTTTTCTGTGACATCAGCCAAACTGGTAAGTGTGAGATGATCCTTCAGAATTGTCTTAATTTGCATTTCTCTAATCAGTGATTTAGAGCATGTTTTCATGTGACTACTGATAGCATTAATTTCTTCTGAAAATTGCCTGTTTATATCATTTGATCATTTATCAACTAAAAATGGATAGAGGAATTTAAGAGTGAAGAGAAGAGAACCCATGGAAATAAGATTTCCTTAAAATAACTTAAAAAAACAATATTTTTAAAGAGGATGCTTTTTTAAAAAAAAAATCTGAATTCAGAAAAAGAGTCATAGTAGAGACAAGGATTAAAAATAGAAATCTAACTCATAGCTTTACATATGAATGGATTAAATAATTCAATAAAACAAGAGTTCAAATTGAATAAAAAAACAAAAAAATGAGTTCCAAATTTTCTTCCTCCCTTCCTCATTTCCTCCCTCTGCAAGACAGTAATTATATATATAATATATGTATATGTACATACACATGTATGTTAGGTTATATACATGTCATATATAAGTTATGTATAGTTATAGGTTATATATACATACATATATGGTTATAATATGTTAAACGTTTCCATATTAATCATGCTGTGAAAGAAGAAACATAGGAGGTAGAACATGAAAAAAAAATAAGGTGAAAGATAGTATGCTTCAATCTACATTCAGACTCCATCAGTTCTTTTTCTGGATGTGGATAGCATTTTTAGTCATGAGTCCTTTTGAATTGTCTTGGATCATTGTATTGTTGAGAATAGCTAAGTCATTAACAATCCATGATCATACAATATTGCTGTTACAGTGTATACAGTGCTCTCCTGGTTTTGTTCACTCCACTTTGAATCAGTTCACATAACACTTTTCAGGTTTTTCTGTAATCTGCCTGCCTATAATCATTTCTCATAGCACAACAGGATTTCATAACAATCTCGTACCACAATTTGTTAAGCCATTCCCCAACTGATGGGCAAGCCCTCAATGTCTAGCTCTTTGCCACCACACAAAGCTGCTCAGGATTTTGCTCTGTCATCTTGCTATTTATTATAAAAGACCTCGTCAGCCCTCACTCAAGGTCTTTGAGCATCTAGAGAGGCCATTGATCCACTTTATTGATTACTGTTAGTCTAACTAATAAATTGTACATAGAATTTTGTGCCTCAGTTCACCTTAATGTATACCATAACAGGGCAAGTAACTTGTGGGAAGGCATAGAGTTAAGAGGTGAAATGTCATATATTAGGAACAGCAAATAGGCCAGTGTAGGTGTATCATCTACTTGAAAAGGAGGAAGGGACCAAATAGTGAAGGGCTTAAAATGCTAAACAGAAATGTTATTTTAATTCTGCAGGTAATATGGAGTCACTGGAGTTTGGGGGTGGGCTAGTTGTGTGACATTAGAATTGCAAATTAAGAGAATCATTTTGGCAGCAAAGTAGAGGATGAGTTGGAATGGGGAGATGTTTGAGGCAAAGAGATTAATTAGAACGCTGCAGCAGTCCATGTGAGAGGAAATGAAGGCCTGTACAGGCATATCTAGTTGTATTGTGTTTTGCTTTATTGCATTTTGCAAATATTGTGTTTTCTACAAAATGAACCCTAGTTTGAGCAATTCTATGACACAATTTTTCCAGCACATGCTCACATCACGTGTCTGTGTTACATCTGGGAATTCTCCCAATATTTCAAACTTTCTCATTATCAGTATCTCTTATAGTGATCTGTGATTAGTGATCTTTTATTATTGCAATTGTTTTTGGGTGCCAAGAATCACACCTATGGACACTAATGCATTGTTTCAATTGAGAACTAATCCAACTATTCTGGAGAGTAATGTGGAACTATGCCCAAAAGACAATCGCAATATGTGTACCCTTTGAACCAGCAATACCATTTCTAGATCTGTATACCAAAGAAAGCATAAAAAAAGAAAAAGCAACTACACACACAAAAATATTTGTAGTGGCCCTTTTTTGTAGAAGCAAAAAATCAAAAATTGAGAGGATATTCAGCTGTTGGGGAATGACTGAATAAGATATGATACATAAATGTAATGGAATACTATTGTGCTGTAAGAAATGATGAGCAGGTAGATTTCAGAAAAACCTGGAAAGGCTTAAATGAACTGATGCTGGGTGAAGTGAGCAGAACCAGACAAACATTGTACACAGTAACAGCAACATTGTGCCATGATAAACTATGATTGCCTTATCTCTTTTTTTCAGCATTGCAATGATCCAACACAATTCTAAAAGACTTATGATGGCAAATGCTATCTCTATCTACAGAAAGAACTAAGGGATTCTGAATGCATATCTAACATACTATTTTCATTTTATCATTTTGCAGCTGGATTTTAACTCAGATCTTGACTTCAGATCTAGTGGTCCTTGTACTGTCCTTGAAGGACATTTTACTGACCTTGGAAGGAGAGGGAAAATGCAACACGTTTGACATAACAGGGAAATTTGCTCTAGGCTCTCAATTGGGGTGGTATTCCAAAGTCAGGAATAACAAAAAAAGAGACTTGGATTCTTTAAAATTACTTTATAGACCCACATGCCTTCAACTAACATCTATGGGAAGTACTTTCACAGTGAATAGTAAAGCATAAGATGAACTTCTTGAAGAAATATAGAATTTTATATTTAATGAATATGAATAGTACCTCCATTTAATTCCCATAATGATCCCAGGAATATAACTTTGCCTCCTAACCCCAACTCCTGAATGTCAGTCAAATAGTTATCTAGGTCAGTCTCTATTTTTATACTTCTACAGATCTATACTCTCATTGATTAACCATGCATACCTACCCATCTTGAGGAATTCATTTTATGTCCTGATAATTGGACAGGAGGTTTGTCTGTTTGTTTTAAATTTATTGACATTACACAGATGCCAATGCAGCAATGTCTATTGGTTATTCCTTGATGTGACTATGTGACTATCCATATTTTTTTTTCTAGCCATTCATGCCTCCTTATAGCACTTTTACACTCTATCTTCTGAATAGTTCTCCATTTCTAGCATGGAGCTTCTTGTTTATACCCAGTACACTGCTCTCTATTGCTCAGTGGGTGACCTTCAACTTTATATGATAAATTTCAATCTCATTAACATAGTTGGCCAAAAGTGAATTTCCCGTGGAAATAGTGGATTTGCTCTTCATTGATATCTTTAATTAGGGGCTGAATGGACTTTGGGAGAAAGTATTCGATGCTGTTTACATAGATAATTGCTGAGCTGTTATTTGTGGTCTTTGAAAATCATGAAGATTGAGAGAAGTGTCACAAGACTGGAGAAGGACAAATTTTATGTAGTTTTCAAAACTGGGAAAGTGCATTCCTCAAGCCCTCAGTTGTTATTTTCACTACAATTCCTTAGAGAAATTCCAGAATGCATTAAAAAGTGTGAGTTATGTTACCTAGGCACAATCACTTCCATGAATTACAGAAGTCAAATATTTGTACCTCTCTAGAATTTCCCTTATGTTGCCCCCTTCTGTAAATGCCCATCACATCCTGAATGAACTCATATATAGAATGCAGTAATGTTGAAGAATGAAAGGGAAAGCTTTGTTTATGTTCCCCCATGTGATGTTCCAGACAGGTGCAAATGAGTCTATAGAGAATTTACTAGCTATTAGCTCTCAGTTGCAAGATCAAGGAAAAGTCTGCTTAGGGTTCTACAATTTTGAAACTGAAGGGCCTTTCCCTAGCAACTTCTTTAAAGCTCCCAGTACATCCTGGTTCCTCAGGCTATAGATCAGGGGGTTCAGGGCTGGGGTAATAATGGTATAGAACATAGAGAAGATATTATCCTGCTGAGGGCTGTGATAAGCACTGGGCAGGACATAAATCAAGAGAACATTTCCATAGTAGAGCCCAACCACTGTCAGATGAGATGAGCAGGTAAGGAGAGCTTTCTTTCTCCCCTGTTTGGAGGGCATGTGGAACACAGCAGTCAAAACTAGTGTATAGGAGGCAAGGATAGCAGAGAGAGGGATGAGGAGGAATGCCACACCCATTGTGTATACCATGAACTGATACTTTGAGGTGTCAGCACATGCCAGCTTCAATAAAGAAGGGATCTCACAGAGCAGATGTCTTATCTCCCGGTTTTTACAGAAAGGGAAGTGCATAGTGTATATGGTGTGTACAAGGGCATTCATGGATGCCAAAAGCCAGGATGTGGCCACCATGGACCAGTAAATTTTGGGTCTCATGAAGACCATATACTTCAGGGGGTGTCTAATGGCTACATAACGGTCATATGACATGAAAGCCAATAGGGTGTCTTCAGATCCTCCAATTATCAGTATCAGAAATATCTGAAATCCACAGCCAGAAAAAGAGATGGTGCTCTTTCCACGTAGATAATCCACAAATGTTTTGGGAGAAATGACATTTGTATAGAGCAGATCCATAAGTGAGAGTTGACTGAGCAAGAAGTACATAGGCACATGGAGTTTCTTGTCCACAGCAATCAACAGGAGCAAGAGGCCATTGCAGATCACAGCCACCAGGTAGAGGAATGTGATTGTGGCACAAACCAGTCCAGGGTACTTACTGTCCTGGAGAATTCCAATGAGAAAGAAACTATTTTCCAAGGTGGTATTCCAGAGTTCCATTGCGCAGGCTCTTTCATTACTGAATCAAAAAAGAGAGTTAAGTACATAGACCCAAGAAATCCAGGAATACCCTTAACCTAACTTGAACTTAAACCTGAACCTAATCTCTTTGTAGTGGCCAAGAACTGGAAATAGAAGGTATATCCATCAATTGGGCAAGGTCTGAGCAAGTTGTGGTATATGAATGTAATGGAATATTATGGTTCTATAAGACATGATGAGCAGGAAGACTTCAGAGAGGCCTGGAAGGAATTACATGAAAAGATGCTGAGTGAAAGGAGTAGAACCAGGGGAACACTGTACCCAGCAATGACCACAGCGTATAAGGAATTTTTCTGGTAGACATAGCCCTTCACCAAAATGCAAGGACCTAAAACATTTCCAAGGGATTCTTGAGGCACATGCCATCCACATCCACAGAAAGAATTATGAAATTGGAATACAGAATAAAGCAGAATATTTTCTCTTGTGTTTTGTTTTGTTTTGTCTTTTTTCTCATGGTTCCTCCCATTAATTTTAATTTTTCTATGCAACATGACCAGTGTGAAAATATGTTTAATAAGAATGCATGTGTAGAACCTATATAAGATTGCATGCTGTCTCAGGGAGGGACTTAAGAGGGAGGGGGAGAAAATCTCAGACTTATGGAAGTGATTGTAGAAAACTGAAAACAAATAAATTAACAAGAATGCTTGCAAAAAAGTGGGAATAAGGAGCAAGAAGTACTATTCCACTTGGATTAGTGAAGTGAAGGAATGAATGAAAATAAAGCTGGTGTTGGAAAGGAAAGTTGGGAATTGTGTGTAATTAGGAAGGAGATGGGTCTCATTGAGAGCTGGAAGATAGAAAGAATGGGAAAAGAAAATCTTAAAGATAAAAGCTAGTTTATTACCTATGGAGCAGTATTTCAGAGGACCCAGTAGAAGGGATTGGTAACTTCACAGTGGAAAATTGGTAAAATTGGGTTGTGGGGAATGGGAACAAAGAATTGAACAATGGAGTGCCTAGAACAGTATTTGAAAGATAACAGAGGTGGTTGTGGTTCAGAATAGCATGGAAAGTGTGTTAATCATCAAGGAGCAAGTGCAGATAGGTTGTCAATGTCCATAAGAGTTTAGTTTTAGGGTACAGTCTTCTCAAGGTCTTAGTCAATACAGGAGGGGACAAGCACTGAAAGGTGAAAGAATGGTGTTATTCCTCTTTCCCCCAGTCCAGAGACCAAGCTGGAGAAATGATGACATGCTCTTTCTTTTCTTCTCAGAAGAATAGAAACTGGGATACAATGTAATTATGAAATGATGATAAAGACGGAAATGAATTTAAAGTTTTAATGTATGTTTAATAAAATATGGGGATGGACATCTAGAATAAGGAAAATTAATGTGAAATCAGGTTATGAAAGTAAAATGGGATTCATTCTATCTACATGTAATTTACTAGGTGGCACAGTGGACTTGGAGGAAGACCTGAATTTGAATGCTGACTCACAGACTTACTGTAAGCTTGGGCAAATCATTTAACATTTTTCTGTCTCAGTTTCCTTATCTATTAATTGATCATCCATTTTGTCATATCCAACTCTTTATAATCCTTTTGGGGGTTTTCTTGACAGAGTTTGGGAAGTGCTTTGCCATTTCCTTCTCCAATGTATTTTAGAGATGAGGAAACTGAGGCAAACAGAACCTTGTTTGCGACCTCCCAGGGTCACATAGGTAGTAGGTGTCTGAGGCCAGAATTGAATTCAGGTTTTCCTGACTCCAGGCCTCACACTTTATGCACTGTGATGCTACTTCATCCTCTCTAGGTTAGAGAGAATAATATCACATACCTCCCAATAAGGATAAGATGTGTTAAATATGTAAAGTGCTTTGCAAACACTAAGAAATCCATATAAACAGTAACTGTTGTTTGTTCAGTTAAAATCTATGTTTGTTCTATTGTTGTACAGTTACTTACTGCTTTTACTTTACCCTCATGTTACAGTACTTCTGTTATATATGGTTTCTAACCTGTTACTTTGGTACCAGTTGGATTAATATTATCCTAATTTGAATAACCAAGAGCTAGTCAGTAAGATGGGAGGAGGGAACCCCACTTACTATCTGTCTGACCTAGAGCAAATTGTTTAACTATGATCCTGTGTTTCTTTATCTTTAAAATGAGGGCTTTTGATTAGTTGAGTTCTAAATCTGTGATCCTAATGTATATGGGGTAGATTTTTTCTGAGACACCTCACTTACTTATAGAAACCTCTTTTGGGAATAGATTCACTTCTAAGGAAAAAAGAAATTTATATATGAAATTCACATCTATATTTTTTGCCTCCTCCTGTCCTTCTATACCATACCATGGAAATGATAATAGGACAAGGTGAAAGAACAAAAAAAGGAGATATTTCTGCAAACAGAAATGTCCTAGAACTTGTCTCTGATTTACTCTTTGGAGTGGGAGAACAATGGTGGTTTGGAGCATAGGGAGATTGGAAATGGTTTTTCAGACACTGGAATATATTTAATGGGAATATAGCATTATAGATAGTGCACTAGAGTATGTTCCAGAATCCATCTGGGGGACTTCAAAGCAATCAGAGATTCTTACAATGTGACTCTTCCTGAGATAGAAAACCATTAATATCAGTAGTGGTCCCCTTGTGACTTCTACACATAACAAGGAAAACCAAAAGCAAAATCTTGGAGCAAGTGACAATCTCCAGTCCAAGTAGAAGCTAAAGACAGAATCCTGAGGCCTCCTAGAGTGTCGTTTAGTTTATAGTAATATTTGTCAGAAGACTTGAGAAAATTACGATAAAAAATAACACTTTTCTTTAACTTTTTTCTCCTCCTTTGTTTTTTACTGTGCATATTTTACTTTTGGGCAGTTTACTGGCCAAAACTGAACTTTTCTATTGCACAAAGACAATAGACTTCTCTTTGGAGAAATTATAACTACAAAGCCTTAAATATCTAATGTAAATTGTAAGATATAAAAGGCAATTGGAGATCCTTCTGATCATTAGTTACCACCAGAAGGGAGCTAGCAGATACTAATGTATTTCTATGGACCTAGTGCTCTGTGTTGGTAGTGAGTTGGAGAAACTGCTTTCCAAAAATAAAAAGTATTAAATATTCCAGTTTGAGTATCTGGAGAAGATGTGGTGTGAGTGGGTTTGTTGGACTACGGTGAAGTACAATCCCAGGGGTTGATTATAGAAGAAAATCCTGCTTCAGAAGTAAGAAACTAAGGTACTCTAAAAAGATAGGTTTCTAGTATCAGGTTAGAATGCAATTCCATGGGTAACCCTGGATCAATTCATGCCCCTCACTGGTCCTCACTTTTGTCCTCATCAATGAGACTATGCCTCATTGGGAGAATTTGTGTGTAAAGGAGAAAAGATATGTACACAGGTGTCAGAGGCTTCTTCCTTATGAGGACCCTGTGCTCTCATTCTTTCCTTAAGTGGAAAAGTGAATTTTAGATCCTATCTTCTTTCTACTTTACCCCTCCATTCATCTCCCTAAAGCAAATACAGATTCAGATCTGTGTAACTCTCTGGGGTAGAACACACAGTCCCTCACTTACCTCTCATGGAGAAAGTGGGTCAGTCCTCAATTCCACTGGGTCTTCTATGGTCAGCTGAAAGTCTGAAATGATCAAGTGGATACTTGTATTGGAAAATTTGCATTTTCTACCAGTGAGGGGGGTGGGATTGGATTCCTGTGATAAGAAGGTTAGGGGTGCATCTGTTTTTGGTAAGGTCTGGCTTCTCTGATAATTTAATTGGGTAAGTATGGTCACAGCTCATGAACAATACTAAGGTAGCATTGGTCCCCTGCCTTTCTCTTGCTTCCATGTGTGAAGAAAGGAAAGAAATTGCTGATCAAGATGTTGCTTATCTTACCTTGTTCTCCCTGAATCAGCCCGTCCTGGCCAGCAATGGGAAGGAAACAGAAGTCTATACCTTGAGGAGCTCAGAATTTACAAAGTTTTGAGAAAAGAGTCACATATCTAGAAGAGTAATAGAAGAAATGCAAAAAGAGTATGAAAGAAGGATCTTTCCACATTGAGGTTTTATTGTTTTCTAGGAAGAATGGAAAACACTAAGAGCTTTATTCCTGAGGGAGTAGCTCTTTAGATTGGATCTGTGCCTCAACTGAATTCAAATGTCATCCTTTAATTACCAGAGGTGACAACCTGCTATTTCAGGGTCAGGGCCTTTAATGAGTCCCAGAGAGGACATTTTTTGACTTGATTCCAATGACTCCCTTACCTGCTTAGAAGCAAGGGAGCAATGCTGGTGTCCTAAGGGCTCTTCTAAAAAATGGTATTCTGGTCTCTGCTCCAAATATTTATCATGGCACTGAGTGGTGTTTTTTAAAACTAAATTTTCACTTTCTTTATTCTAAAGTTATATTCATTGTCTGCTTTACAGATTGATCACTAATCTCTGTCTTATCTTCTATCTCCTTTCACTTCTCTCTCTGTATATAGATTTGCTTTTGTTTATTTTTTAACATACAATACCTTAATAAGTATGAACCAGTTGGTAGAGTACCTGTTTTGAGTCAAAGAACCTGGATTCCGAACCCTTCCTAACACATATTGACTGAGTGACCCTCAGCAAGGCGTGTGATTTCTTAGTGTCTCTGGTTCCTTTCCAACTCTAAAAATTTTGAATTCTATTGATTAGTTATCTAGTAAAAATTCCACAACACTGACTCACTGAAGGTTGGGTGTGGAAATGAATTTTGTTGCAACTCAGAGAAGCAAGAATCAGTGACTATTTACTCCCTGCTTCCATTCTTAGGTGGATCTCCTAGTCACATTTAGAATTCTTTGCTCTCTGATGGTCTTCTTTTTCTCATATCAAATACAGAAACATGTTTAAAACTTTAAAAACTGCAACGATCAAGGTTTTGATATAGTAAACTTAAACTCAATTAAAAGCTCGAGAAATCTACTTCAAACTGGTCAAAACCAGTTCAAAGCAATCCAAACCTGGTATATTAGAAATGAGGGGAAGATTTTCTTTCATTTACTTTTTGTTGTGGCAACTCATGTAGCAGCCTTTGCCAGCAGGATTGCAGGCAACTGTCATCAGCTTTTACCCTCCCCCTCCTGAATTTCTAATGCCATCTCTAAGTTTCTTTTTTTTTCTTTTTATCTATCTATCTATCTATTTACAAATTTATTTCTTTAACTTTTTACATTCATTTTCACAAGATTTTGGGTTCCAAAATTTTCTCCCCGTTTGTCCCCTCTCCCCTCCCCAATACATTGAGCATTCTAATTACCCATATCACCAATCTGCCCTCTCTTCTTTCATCCCTCCCTTCCCTTACCCCATCTTCTCTTTTGTCCTGTAGGACTAGATAACTTTCTATTCCCCATTACCTGTATTTCTTATTTCCTAGTAGCAAGAACAATACT
>CM053769.1:251279961-251294961 GCA_028658325.1 Potorous gilbertii
TCTTCCCAGCTAGTGCTTGGGGTCTGAGATTCAAATGCTGCTCCCCAGCCTCAGGGCTTTTGGCGGCTGTCCTGGGTGCTATTCAATGGGAGCTTAATTTCTGGTGCTCAGGTGGGGGCAGGGCCACCTCCCAGACTCAGTTCCCTCAGGGGGTTTATGCAGAGACCTTTTGTAATGGAGCTCCTGCTGAGCTCTTGCCTGCTTCAGGAGCCTCTGGCTGCCTGCTGCCTCTGCCACTGCCTCCTGAGGGGGCCTGAGTCCTGGAGACACCCCACTCCCCTCTCAGCGTGTCCAGACATCTCTCTCACTGACCTGTGTGTCTGTGGGTGGAGGGACCTTCGCGGCCACTGGAGATTCCATCCCTGAAGCCTGCTCGTATCTGCTTGCTCCTCTCAATGTCACGAGGCCAGGGCAGGGGAAAGCTCCGCTCGCATCCGGTGTGCAATGGACCCTTTGGGTCGGTTTTTCAGGTCTCTCTGGAACGGAAATTTCCTTCACTGTGTTGCTGTGTGGCTTCCACTGTTCCAGAATTTGTTGGGAGTTCTTTTCAGTGGAAATCCATGGGCTGTGGGTTCGGAGCTAGCATATGTGAGTCTTTCTACTCTGCCATCTTGGCTCCACCCTATCACTCCTTCTCTCTAAGTTTCTTTTAGTCTCAGTGTAATGAGCAGAATATGGGGATAGTCATCTAGTTAGTGGAGGAAAGGTAGGAACTGGAAAAGCAAACTGAAATGAGTATGTTTTCTTCCTAACTTTAAAAAGACTATGGAGTGTGGCCACATGTGTGGAATGATGTGATGAAAAGTGAGAGAGAAGAGAATACTACCTAGACCATGCAGCAGGGAAGAAATAAATAAAATAATGCAATCATCATAGTGTAAATAGAAAGAGAAAAAGGGGTGGGGAGCTTCCACTGAGAAGGTTAGTCTTATTAAAGGTTTTTATAATTGTCTGAGGCCATTTTATCTGAGGAGACATAGTTATCAGTTTTGTGGTGGTAAGTATTTATTTGGCTCTCCAAATTAAAAGAATTTAGGCATATAGGTTGCCAGTTTCTGGGGTGTAACTAGCACTCTCCTGGGTGTATTCCTGTAGATCTGGAGATGTGTTGACCAACCCTTCTGGATAATAAATCTAAACATGGAGAATAGTACCAAAATTATTCCCTTCAAATCCCTCAAGAGCATTACTATAACTCTGAAGGGATCTAGTAGTCAAGCTCTGGGAACCAAGTTTAGCAGTGCCTATAAGTAGCTCCAAAAGATGTGCCAAATGCAGAGAGATTAGTTCCCTTGTTATGGTCACAAAAATGGCAAATGGGGAAAGGGCCTGGGAATCAAGTCAACTTCCTCAGACTACAAATTCAGAACTCTATTTATTATTTTATTCATTTACATCTTTCCCTCCCAGTTTGATTTTTTTAGGGGCCATCCCTTGAATAACTACTTAAAGAAATCTCTTCATTGAATGGGTGTATCTCACTCAAAGTGAGAATGCTGAAAGACCTTACCCTGAAAGGGCCAGGGTCTCACATTGCATCCTGGGTCATCTCCAGTTGTCCTGATGAACATCAGGCCACTAGACCCAAATGACTCAGGAGAAGAAAGTGAGTCAGTGACCTTGCATAGTCCTCCCTCACTCAAAAGTCAACTGCAAATCTTGTCATCTTCTTGATGTCATGGTCCTCTGTAAGAATGACGGAAAAACAGAACAACAACTATCTCCAGTAGTGTGGAGAGGCATAGAAGAGTATTGGAAAGCACAGTAGTCCTAGAGTTAGGAAAACTTGGGTTCAAATCCTGCCTCTGATATTTTCTCAGTGAGAGGCATTTGATTCTTCAGTGTAGCAGTTAACCACTCTGAGTGATTAACTTAACTTAAAAACCTCTGAGTTTTCTGATTATAAAGTGGGAATAAGAACACTTGTGGTAACTACCTCACAGGCCTGTCCTAAGGCTCAAATGAGATCATGTCTGTTGCTACATAAATGTGTTGGGATACTATTTTACTCTAAGAAACAATGAGAGGGCTATTTTCAGAAAAATCTGGGGAGACTGTAATGAACTGATATGGAGTCCTGTGTACAGAATAAGAACATTGTACACATAACAGCAATATTGTACAATTTGGAATCAATATTGATCAATTTGGAAACGGAAAGACTTAGCCATTCCAGCACATGCAATGATTCAAGACAGTTAATGTTCATTTTCTGCAAGAAAACTTGGAATACCAAATCTCAGAATCATAGTGTTAGATGCCCTCAACATCCTTTAGTCCCACCTGTGACTAGTTAATAATTACATCAACATCTTCCACTTGACAAATCATAATTTATTCTATGATTAGGAGATCTCTAGGAAGGGGGATCCTAGTTCTTTCCTAGGTTTCACTTTAGCATATCTCAGTGTTAGAAAGACTTTCCCAGCCTGGCCAATTAATTCTCTGTGTGACCTTGAGTGAATCACCTCACCTTTGTGCACATCAGTTTGTTCATTTTTAGAATGAGGAGGTGGCATCAAAGGGTAGTTATTTTCACTGGAGCTCTTGGTCAAAGAAATCAATTCTCTCTCCCAGGAATCAAAATCACTCACCTGAATCCTACTATGAAATGTCAACTTTTAAATTCTAGAACGTGAACAAATTTGAAGCCCTTGTGCACTATCTTCAATTGTCCTCCTGAAACTCCTATGTCAGCTTTTCTGAGTTATTAGTTCTTCCTAGGTTTCCCATATTACATGAGAGCTTCCTGACTCTCAGAGGTTCATTTCACTTACAAATTCAAAATTCCCTAAACTTTTCCTATCAAATCAGTAGTCCTTTAAAAATATACCTCAGTCTCCAGATGTTCATATATCTTTTTTGTTTTTGCTTTTATAGAAGTTTTACCCTCTTTTAAAAAAATAGTTACTTACAAATTCACTGAAATGCATATCTTTCTTGTACATGTAGATATGTATATATGTACATATGTATGTATATATGTATATAGGTACACACATATACATACAATTTTAATTAGTTTATTCACTTTTAGTTTTCAACATTCTCTTCTATAAGATTTTGAGTTCTAAATTTTCCCCTTTATTTACCTCCTCTCCTCCAAGATAGCATGCAATCTGATACGTGTACAATCATATTAAACATGTTTCCACATTTGTCATGTTGTGAATGAAGAATCAGAACAAAAGGGAAAAAATCACAAGAAAGAAACAAGCAAAAAAAGAGAAATGGTGTGCTTTGATATGAATTCAGATTCTAAAGTTCTTTCTCTGGATGTGGATAATATTTCCCATCATGAGTCTTTCGTAATTGTCTTAGATCCTTGAACTACTGAGAACTAAATCCACCAAACCTGATCATCGCACATGTTACTGTTATTGCATACAATGTCCTCCTGGTTATGCTCACTTCAGTCAGGATCAGTTCTTGTAAGTCTTTCAAGGTTTTTCTGAATTCAGCTTCTTCATTTCTTTTTTATTTTTAATATAAATTTATTTATTTAACTTTTTACATTAATTTTCACAAGATTTTGGGTTCCAAAATTTTCTCCCCATTTGTCCCCTCCCCCACCCCTGTACACTGAGAATTCTAATTTCCCCTATCACCAATCTGCCCTCTCTTCTATTATCCCTCCCTTCTCTTGTCCCCATCTTCTATTTTGTCCTGTAGGGGCAGATAACTTTCTATTAGCTTCTTCATTTCTTATGGAACAATAGTATTCTATTACATTCATATACCATGACTTGTTCAGCCATTCCCCAGATGATGAGTTTCCCCTCAACTTCCAATTCTTGGCCACCACAAAAAAGCTGCTATAAATATTTTTGTATATTTTGTATATATATTTGTATATTTTGTATATTTATATATTTGTATATATAAAATATAATATTTTGTGATTACTTTTCTCATTTTTATGATGTCTTTTGGATACCAATCTAGAAGTGTTATTGCTGGGTCAAAAGGTATGAAATGTTTTATAAGCCTTTGGGCTAATTGCTCTCCAGAATTGTTGGATAAGTTCACAACTCCACCAGCAATGCATTAATGATCCAATTTTTCCACATTTTCTCCAACATATTCAAACTTTCTTCTTTTTTTTGTGACCTTTCTTCTTTCATAATATGACCAATCTTGAAATATCTTTTACATGAACATATACAACCTATATTAAATTTCCTACTGTCTTAACGAGGGAAAAAGGAAGGGAGGGGCAGAGAAAATTAAGAATTCAAAATTTTATAAAAATTAAATGTTAAAATTAACTTTGCATCTAATTGGAAAAAAAGCACTACTTACATTTTAAAAAGGGACCACCCAAATATAAGATGGTGAATTTAATTGATAAATGTTGTTTATGTTCTGACCATTCCACTGACCTGCCATTTCCTTTCTCTCTTCATATTTCATGAGAGACTGCAATATGGAGATTAGTCCAATTAATAATCCAGCAATGGCCTCAAAGTATTCAAGTGAAAGAAAGAGTCAATCAATATATCAAGATTCATTGCTGTCTTATTTTAAGAAATTGCCACAGGCACTCCAACCTTCTGCATCCCCAACTCTGCTCAGTCAGTAGCCATCAAAATTGAGTCCAGATCACCCCATGCCCCAGCAAAGGATTATGACTCTTTGAAAGTTCAGATAGTGGTTAGCATTTTAGTTATAAAATATATTTTTTAATTGAGATGTATATATTTTTTAGACATAGTACTATTGAACATTTAATAGACTGCAGTATTGTGTTAACATAACTTTTATATTCTTTGGGAAGCAAAAAATCATGTGACTCTATTGAGATATTCACTTTATTGTGGTGGTCTGGAACTTAACTTGTAATATCTGTGAAGTTTATAATGATGTTAGTTGTGTGAAGGGTAGTAAGGGAACATATATGGGGGATGTCAAAGAGAAAAACCTAATCTTAGAAAGACGTTTGGATATAAACAGTGTGTAGAATGACATTGAGGTTGGGAATTTGAATGAGAGGGAGGAGGATGATTCCTTTAGAAGTTGGAAAAAAAGGAAGATTTTTTTTTTTAGGAGGAAAGATAGTGTATTCTGCTTTGGATATGTTTCTTTTAAGAAGACTATGGAGGGGGCCAGCCAAGAATGACTCACCTTAGCTCTACCACAAATTGCTTCAGATACCTGTAAAAAGAGAATCTAATCAATTTTAGAGTGGCAGAATTCACTAGGATACAGAGTGTGGCAGATTTTTATCCCAGGACATCCTGGATGGTTGATAGGAAGACTTTGTTACATGATACTGAGGGAGCATAGAGTGCTAAGACCACACCAGTGCAGACTTTTACATAGTGAAGCACTGGAGTGGCTTGAAGCAGAAGCAAAACTTTGGATTCTCACACATATCAGCACAGGATAGGAGTCTAGCAGAACTGAGTGAGAGAGAATTACAGGACCCCTGGTAATAGCAGTAGCCACTCCTGAGACTATAAGCCCACGGATTAAAAGTTTGAAAGTCACCTATTTGAATTTTCAGGAAGATAGTGAACCATAAGTGCTCTCACCCTCCCCTTGTTGACCTTGAAAAATCCAGAGAATACTGTCTCAGGTAAAATCCTGGAATTGTGGAATCAGGTAAAGGGATGAACAGTCTCTCAGTTAAGAAGGCCAGAAAGATCGTCAAGGATAGTCCCTCTTGCTGGGGCTAAAAGGGACCAGTCCAGTGCAGGATTGGATCTGTCCCAGACAACCCAATCCTCAGCAAACTAGGAGGAGCACCTGAATCCCAGAGGTGTGTGGCCCATAGTTGCTAACAACAGGACCCCAAGCTTGCCTTAGGGAGATTGGGCAGACATCAGCACAGTTGGGGGTTCAGCAACAGTTGAGCCTGCCTGTGCTCTAGTTCAGTTGAGCAGGGGTTGGCCAGACCACCCCTCCCTTACACCTCACCATGTGAGCTTCAGTATAACCCTGGGGAAACTCGGAAAGACTTCATCTGATCTTGGCCATGGCACACAACAGCCAGTGCAGTACCAGGTAAACTGCAGCATTCTACCTTCCAGCTGAAAGAACCATAGGCCCCAACACACAAGCCTAATGTTCTTGGCACAAAACACATGGAAAGAGCTCCTGGTGCCCCAGAGGCAACGATCCGCTTTAAAAGCCAGGGAGAAGGCAATCATTATGAGCAAGAAGTAAATCAGAAAAGCAAAGGCCATAGAATCCTACTATAGGATAAAGACCGAAATATGAACGCAGAAATGGGGGGCGTTGAGCTTGTACTCACATCTGAAACCTCAAAAGAGAATACGAACTGGTCTCAAACCCAAAGAACATTCTTGAAAAGCTCAGGAAGGGTTTTAAAAGCCCAATTAGAAAGGCAGAAAGACAATTGGCCAGCGATTTTAAAAATACAATTGATAAAGTGAAAAAAGAATTCACCGAAGAGAACAGCTCCTTGGAAAGGAGAGTTGGGCAAATGGATAAGGAAGCACAAAACCTAAGTGGGAAAATTGGACAAATGGAACAGGAAGCATAAAACTTAACTGGAGAAAATAACTCCTTAAAAGGAACAATTGAACAAATGGAAAAGGAGGTGCAAATGTTAGTGGAAGAAACCAATGTATTAAAAATTAGAATTGGGCAAGTAGAAGCGAATGACTCTATGAAACATCAAGAATCAGTCAAATAAAATCTAAAGAGTGAAAAATACAAGAAAATGTAAAATATCTCAGAAAAACAACTGACCTGGAAAAGAGATCCAGGAGAGAAAATCTAAAAATTATTGGTCTACCGGAAAGTCATGATGAAAAAAAGAACTTGGAGAATATCTTCCAAGAAATCATCAAGAAAAACTGCCCTGAGGGAAGTTTTGCCCTACAGACACATAGGGCAAAATAGTCATTGAAAGAATCTACTGTTCATCTCCTAAAAGGGATTTGAAACTGAAAACACAAAGCAATATTGTTTCCAAATTCCAGAATACCAAGTTAAGGAGAAAATACTGCAAGCAGGCAGAAAGAAACAATTCAAATACTGAGAAACTATAGTCAGAATCACTCAAGACCTTACAGCTTCTACATTACAAGATCAAATGGATTGGAATGTAATATTCTGCAAGGTAAAGGATCTTGGACCACAACCAAGGATCAGTTATCCAGCATATTTGAGCAAAATATTTCAGGCAAGGAGATGGACATTCAATGAAAAAAAGGGATTTCCAGATCTTCCTGGTGAAAAGGCCAGAGCACAAAAGAAAATTTGATCTTCAAATACAAGAGTCAAGAGAGGCATAATACAAAACTAAATGGGGGAAAGAAAGCTAGCTATACAATATGGGCAAATTTTTAACATTCTTTTATTGGAAGATGATACTTGTTAATCTTGAGAATTGGATATTTATTATGACATTTAAAAGGGGTATGCATAGATATAGGGAGTAGGTATAAATTAAGTGATGCAATGATAAAAAAAAATGTGATTAAATGGTGTGAAGGGATTGTAATGGGAGAGGAAGAAAAGGGTAATCTACATCACATGAAGGAAAGAATGGAGGGAGATGAGCATTGCTTGAGACTTAGTCTCATCTATTTTTGTTCAAGGAAGGAACAACATATTCAGTTAAGTATAGAAATCTAACTTGCCCTATAGGCAGTAGGAGGAGAAAGGGGAAAGAAAAGGGAGGGGAGGTTAAAAGGGAGGGAAGAAGTAGTAAGGGGAAAAAGGAAATAAAAGGGAGGGGAGTTAATAGAAGGGAGGAAAGACTGTGGGAGGTGGTGATAAAAATTAAAACTGTATTTTGGAGGGGAAGGGAGAAGGAAGAAATAAAAGCATAAACTGTCAGATGGAGGAGATGGAGAGAAAGACATTGACATTGATCACAACTGTGAATGTGAATGGGATGAACTCACCAACAGAACGGCGGTGGATAGCAGCATGGATTAAAAATCATCATCCTGCAATATGTTGTTTACAAGAAACACATTGGAAACAGGGGGATGCTCAAAGGGTAAAGGTGAAAGGTTGGAGCAGACTATATTATGTTTCAGATGATATATAAAAGCAGGGATAGCAATCCTAATCTCAAACAAAGCAAAGCAGAAATAGACCTAATCAAGAGATAAGGAAGGAAATTATATCCTGCTAAAAAGCACCACAGACAATGAAGTACTATCATTACTAAACATGTATGCATCAAGTGATGTAGCATCCAAAATCCTAGAGGAGAAATTAAGGGAGTTACAGGAAGAAATAGACACCAAAAGTATACTAGTGGGAGAGGGACAACTAGGTGGGGCAGTGAATAGAGCACCAGTGCAGGAGTCAGGAGAACCTGAGTTCAAATCTCACCTCAGACACTTGGGCACTCACTGGCTGTGTGACCTTGGGCAAGTCACTTAAGCTCAGTTGCCTCATCCTGGATCATCTTTAGTCATCTTGATGAATATTTGGTCACTGGATTCAGATGGCTCTGGAGAAGAAGTGAGGCTGGTGCCCTGCACAGCCCTCCCTCACTCAAAACAAAGTCAAGTAGTATGAGTCATGTCATCATTTTTCTGATGGCATGGTCGTCTTCAGCAATGAAGGACACACACACACATACACTAGTGGGGGATGTCAACCTCCCCCTCTCTGAACTTGATAAATATAACCTCAAAATAAACAAGAAAGTAGTTAAGATAGTGAATAGAACTTTGGATAAGGTAGATATGACAGATTTCTAGGGAAAATTGAATAGGGATAGAAAGGAATATATCTTTTTCTCAGCAGTACACAGCACCTACACAAAAACTGAGCATGTACTAGGGCATAAAAACCTCAAAATCCAGTGCAGAAAGGAAAAGATGGTCAATACATCCTTTTCAGATCATAGTGCAATACAAATTATACATAATAAATAAATATGGAAAGGTAGACCAAAAATTAATTGGAAACGAAATAATCTAATCCTAAAGAATGAGTGGATTTGATGGGTTCCCAGACTCTGGGAACCTCCTCGAACTCCCCTTGAATCTTCTCACCTAATCTGGCCTTTCACACTCAAATCTATTACCCTTTACCTAGCCTTGTCGTCCATTTTCTGTTACCTCTACATTGCCCCACCTTCTTCCCACCCAAGCCCTCCATTGTCTGATACCTCCCAATTACCTCCAACTGTTTTCCACCTTTGATTGCATCACTAGTTACCCCAGTCTCATCAAGATCCTCCTTAGACCCTCCTCTCAGACTACTAGACCACCTCTAGATGTTTCTCATGGTATTTCTGTATATAAGTTCCATCTCACCTCCATGAAGGTGCTCAGATTCAATCCAGGTCTGACTCTGTCTAGCTGAGATTCTATCTGGTGTGCTTGTCAATACAAGTGTTATAAATGCTTAGGCTCCTTAAGAGTCAACCCAATATGGTGAACCTTTAATAAACTTTGTTTTCCTTTGGCTGAAAGAAGTCTTGAGTCAAACTCATTCAGCAGGACCTGGTATGTTGCTATTTTGGGGTCCCAAGAATTCCAAACCTATATGGTTCCCTGACCTCAGCATATGGTTCCCAGACCAGGAAACATTGTTAATATCAAGTTCTTCTCCATCTAAGACTGGAAGGTATGTAAACCGCCCCCTCTCCTTATTCCCTTCTTGCTCTCCAGGTACACTTTTCAGACCTGATTTGTCAGATCCCCAGTGAGTCAGACAGCTAGGTGACTGTTTTGGACAGGTTTTCAGTTCAGTGGTTATGTTGGAGGTCATGGACCTGGGCACACTTTCTGAAGCATGGAGGGCAGGGACAGATGCCCCATTCAGGAGCATATGCCAGATTCTTTCAATTCTCTCAGCACTAGGGATTTGGAAAGCTTCAGGTACCTTTTTGTGTTTTGTGTTTTGTTTTGTTTTGTTTGTTTTTTGAGGCTTACTCTTAAATCCTTCTTTATGGATGAAGGGACCCCTATAATGGGTCAATCCTTTGTAGTTCTCAAGAATTCACCTTTGGGTTGTCTGTTACAAAACTGAGGACAATTTAGTTTCTCTAAAGAACTTAAAAAAAAGGTCATGTTCTTTAGCAATGCTGTTTGGCCACAAAATGTGACCAGCCTTTGGAACTTTAAAAATGAGGACTCTCTTGCAAGTGGAAACATACTGCTGCCAAGAAGGAAAATGGATAAAAGGTTCCTATGCAATGACCTTTGTTGAGCTCTCTCAGACCCCAGTTCTCAGGAAGGATTGTAAGATGCTTGTAGCTAGAACCACCCCTCAAAGGAGCAATAAGACTCAACCAGACATTTTTGATGATCCCCTTCTTATGGCCCACAGGGCTTCTGCCCCCTCAACTCCCCCAGCCCCAACTATGGGTCTTTCTGAGGTGTCTAACTCTGCAACCCCTCCCCCTTAGGAGATGCCCACTCAGGCCTCAGGCCCCACCCCCACAGCAGTCATTGAGGTAAATCTGCCTTAAGAGTCAACCCAATATGGTGACCCTTTAATAAACTTTGTTTTACTTTGGCTAAAAGAAGTCTTAAGTTGAATTCATTCAGCAGGAACCAGTGTGTTGGTATTGAGGGGTCCCAAGTACCTCAAACCTCTTCATATGGTTCTCTGACCTTAACAGGTTAAACAACAAATCATAGAAGACCATTGGGAATCCAATTTGAGTGTTCAAAAGCATCTGGTAATGGGAGATTAGAACTTAGGAAAGAAGTTAGGGAAGGATACATAGATCTAGAAATCATCTGCACAGAGATGTTATTTTGAACAGATGTTACCTGATGAAGTTCTAAAATAAGATCGTATAAGAAGAAAAAAGTACCAGCCAGCAGAGTACTAAATTATATTTCTTACGAAGTTGAGGGAAAAAAGCATACATATATGCAGACTATTTCCCTGCAACCCTAAAGTAAAAGGATTGAAGGATTGCCTCTCTGATCTTCTTCTTATTAGGGAAAATGTGGAGCTTTGAAAGAATGATTGAAGAAAATATTAAGAAAAGAAAAACAAAGTGGAAAAAGAAGGGAACTGAGAAGCTCATGAATGAAAGCTAGGGGTCCAGGTTTGTTATTATAAGGAGATACTGTATGTTTTCAATCCCTCCCCCAACTCCTATCCAGTCTGCTTTGACCTGCTTTAATGTATTCAATTAGTTTTATGCCAGGCAGATGTCTTTAAAGAAGATAATAACAAAAATAATAAGAAATATAATATTCCTATCACTATCATAGCTGGCATTTGTATAGTGCTTTCAGGTTTGCAAAGTGGGTCACTTATTATTTAGTCCTTACTACTACCCAGGAATGTAAAATTTTTTTATTCCCATTTTACAGATAATGAAAGAATTAAGTGACTTTCCCAAAGTCAAACAATTAGTATGTGTCTGAGGCTGGATTTTAACTCAGGTCTTCTTGACTTCAGATCTAGTGGTCCTTGTGCTGTCCTTGAAGTACATTTTACTGACCTTGGAAGGAGAGGAAAAATAAAACAGTTTTGACCAAACAGGGAAACATGCTCTAGGCTGTCCATTAGAGTGGTATTTCAAAGTCAGGAGTAACAAAAAAAGAGTCATGGATTCTTTAAAATCACTTTATGGACTCACATACATACAATTAACAGCTATGAGAAATATTACTACAGTGTATAGCAAAGTTAAAGATCAACTTCTCCAAGAAACACAGGACTTCATATTTACTGAATATGAATAGTACTTCCCTCTAATCCCCATAATAATCCCAGCAATCTAACTTTGCCTCCTAACCTCAATTACTGAATGTCACTCAAACAATTATCTAGGTCAGCCTCTGTTTTTATACTTTGAGAGATCTATATTTTCATTGATTAGTCAATGCACACATACCCATCTTGTAGAATTCATTTTAAGTTCTTCTGAAAATCTTGGACAGGAGGTTTATCTGTTTGTTTCTCTTTAATTTCTTGACATTACACACATGTCAATGCAACAATGTCTATAGGTTATTTCTTGCTGTGACTATGTAACTGTCCATATTTATTTTTCAGTCATGCATGACTCCTTATAGCAACTTCTACACTATCTTCTGAATAGTTCTCCATTTCTAGCACATAGTTCCTGTTTATGCTCAGTACATGCTCTCTATTGCTCAGTGGGTGACCCTTAATTTTATTTGAAAAGAGTAAAAACTCATTAGTATAGTTGACCAAAAGTGAATTTCCCTTGGAAAGAGTGGATTTATGCTTTCTTGACATCTTCAAGTAAATGCTAAATGGACTTTGGGAGATATTATTCTACAGGGGATGCTGTGCACATAGGTGATTGCTGAGCTGTTATTTGTGGTCTTTGAAAATCATGATGATTGAGAGCAGTGTCATAAGACTGGAGAGTTACAACTTTTATGTTAATTTCAAAATGTGGAAATGTATTTTTCAAGCTCTAAGTTGCTGATTTTCACTACAATTGCTTAGAAAAATTCTAGAATGCATTAAAAAGTGTGAGTTTTGTTACCCTGGCCACAATTATGTCCATGAAGTAGAGAACTCAAATATTTTGTACCTCTCTAAAATTTCCCTTGTGTTGCCCCTTCTGTAAATGCCCATCACATCCTGAACGACCTCATGTAGAGAATACTGTAGTGTTGAAAAATGAAAGGAAAAGATTTGATTATGGTGCCCCATGAGATGCTCCAAACAGATGGACATGAAACTAGAGAGAATTTGCTAGTTACTAGCTCTCAGCTGGAAGACCAAGCAAACACTTGTCTTGAGCTCTAAAATTTTGGTACTGAGGGGCCTTTTCCTAGCAACTTCTTTAGGGCTCCCAGTACATTCTTGTTTCTCAGGCTATAGATCAGGGGATTCAGGGCTGGAGTAACAATGGTATAGAACACAGAAAAGATATTGTCCTGCTGAGGGCTGTGGTAAGCACTGGGCAGGACATAAATCAAGAGAATATTTCCATAGTAGAGCACAACCACTGTGAGATGGGATGAGCAGGTAAGGAGAGCTTTCTCTCTTCCCTGTTTTGAGGGCATGTGGAACACAGCAGTCAAAACCAGTGTATAGGAGGTAAGGACAGCGGAGAGGGGGATGAGGAGGAATACTACACCTGTTGCATATACCATGAACTGGTATTTTGTGGTGTCAACACATGCCAGCTTCAACAAAGGAGGGATCTCACAGAGCAGATGTCTTATCTCCCGGTTTTTACAGAAAGGGAAGTGCATAGTGTATATGGTGTGCACAAGGGCATTCATGGTTGCCACGAGCCAAGATGTGGCCACCATGGACCAGCAAACTTTTGGTCTCATGAAGACCAAATACTTCAGGGGGTGTCTAATGGCTACATAACGGTCATATGACATGAAGACCAACAGGATATCTTCAGATCCTCCAATTATCAGTACCAGAAATATTTGAAATCCACAGCCAGAAAAAGAGATTGTGCTCTGTCCACGCAGATAATCCATAAATATTTTGGGAGAAATGACAGTTGTAAAGAGCAGATCCATAAGTGAGAGTTGGCTGATCAAGAAGTACATAGGTACATGGAGTTTCTTGTCTATAACAATCAACAGGAGCAAGAGGCCATTGCAGATCACAGCCACCAGGTAGAGGAAAGTGATTGTGGCACAAACCAGTCCTGGGTACTTACTATCTTGGAGAATTCCAATTAAGAAGAAACTGTTCTCCAAAGTGGTATTCCAGACTTCCATTGCACAGGCTCCTTTTTTTCTGGATCAAAACAGAGAGATAAGTACATTGACTCAATAAATCCTGGAATACCATAAATACATGATGTTACAGGCCATTACACATCAGTAGGTGGTTAGTCAATAAGGTGAAAGCCTTCCCATTGTCCAGCTGGACTCATGCAACAATTATTGAGTTTACTTTCTGATAAAAGTATTTCTTCTCTAATGATTGACAAAGATGACCTCCAAATTAGCCGAATAAAGGGTGATAAATTACTTTAAAATGTGTACATATCTAAATCTCTCAGCAGAACTATTTTAGAATACAGACCCACATAAAATCTATTAAACTATTTGGAGTTAGGTGATGGGGTTGTTCTTTTAGATCTTCTTCATAATTTTGCTTATCCTAGGATTTTAAAATTCTTACTTGCATTTGTAAGTTTTGTTGTTTTCTACCTAAAAATAATTGATTTTTTATAAATAATATAGGTTTACATAATTGATTACAAATTTGTAATTATGAAGGTCAAGTTGGCAGGGATATTAGCATGAATTTTGAAGGAGAAGAAAACTAATGACATGTAATTAGTATCCCATTTTTTCTATCTTATAATGTTATGAATTTGCATTTTTGTGATGCATTCCTTTTATTTTGCTTTTCTTTTCCCCTAAATCTCAAAAGATAGGAATTTACTTGAGGATGGAACAGAAAGAGTGACAGCTGTGAAAGAAAAAGAAATTGAAGTTAAGGGTCAGAGGAAAAAGGATTTCCAGGACTCATGATAGAAATACCCTTTTTTCTGGTGCTTTCTGCCAAGTCTACTCCTCCTGCTTCATGATGGATTACCTGTAGTTGCATATCCTTGATAATGACAAGACAGTCAGGACCGAGTTCTGTGCCTGGTATATGAGCAGGAAACCCAAGTTTACCTATTAAGATTAGGTTTAAGTGTAGGGTTACTTTGTAAATACAATTTTATAATTTTATTTTTAATATTTTAAAATTACCAGTAAAGTAAAATTGTAAATACAATTTTATAATTTTATTTTTAATACTTTAAAATTACAAGTAAAATAAATTTTTGTAATTTATGAATATAATTATATAGCATACATTTTGCTTTGTAGTTTCAGGGCAAAAATTATTGTTGTTATTGTAAGCACTTAATGAATACTTTGAGTACTGTATTAAAGTATCCCAGTGATTCTCAACACATTTTGTTGTTCTTGTTGTTGAAAGTGTTTGCAGAACAAGATACCTTGGGGACTACTGTTTTAATGTATTGAAGACTGAGTGGGCATTATTTTCCTTTCTAAAGGGAGGATAAATAAATTCAAACTATATGTTTTCTATAACTCCTTTGTCCGGATTGATCCTATGTCT
>CM053769.1:251296193-251315189 GCA_028658325.1 Potorous gilbertii
ATATGTATATATATATACATATATATATATATACATATATATATATATATATGTATACACACACACATAGATATATATAATAGGTTGTAGTCTATTCTGAAAGAGAAGGTGAAAGTGCTTGGAACATGTATCTCTGCTTTCAATTTTTGGTAGTAACAAAGTATTCTTTGAAAATATAGCAGTGAATTTATGATTCAGAAGATTATGAATCATACCTTATGGTTCTTAGCATAGATATGATGAACTATAGTACATAGTGAGGTATATACTTAGAGACAAAGGTAATCTTTTTATTTTCTTAGAGAAAGGCATCGCTTCAAGGATAGAAAAAATATCTGAGGAAGGAAAAATAAATTCTAATGTGTACTAGGAGATTTGAGAATAGAAGAAAATTGTAAAGAAGAAAAGAATCAGTTAACTTTTAGACCTAAAAGACTTTAAATGGAAAAAGATGACACTGGGAGGAAAGTGGTTGAGTAGATCGAGTAATATTGTTGCTGAATTCAATATAGTAATAAGAACAGAAGAAAAGAGTACTTCTCAGGAGAATATACTCAAATAAGAAATCCAGCAATAAAAAAGCTCTAAGGAGCGTATATACACTAACCACAAAGAATGAACAATAAAGAGGGCAAAATAGATCCCAATTCATGAAGAAAATCTGACCTTGCTGGTTCAATTGAGATGATGAGATTAAATAATTATGATGTGATTATGCATCTGGAAGTGTACACCATTTTCACAATGAACAGGAGAAAAGAGGCAGGGAAAATGCAGAGCATATTAAGAAGATATATCCATATGAAGATATGTAATGTCCTGGGAGCTTGGGTACCAGAATATGGTATATGACACCTAGGTAAGTATCATTGGAAGGAGAATCAGAGGTGACATTGTTGTGGGAATATAAGTCAAATAATCTAAACAGAAGGAACAATTTAGACAAAAATTTTTCAATCAGATTCCAAACCTGGCATGGTGGTATGATATTAGAATAATAGGAAACTTGCAGTAGGTTTACAGGAATGGAAAAGATCTAGCCAGTAAACCCCAAGTTAACTGGGCCTCCTCTGACCATCCAAATTAACCTTCCTTTGGATAGGAGAAAAAAGGGGAGGGGGAGACAAACAGGAAAGGAGGAGTTGAGGTACTTAGTCAGCTGGGTCCTCATTCAGGCACCTGGGTCTACTCACAGATTGTTTGTTCCTCCTTCATTGCCAAAGAAGACCATGGCATCAGAGAAATAATGACATGACTTGCACTTGACTTTTTTTGAGTGAGGGTGGGCTGTACAGGTCACCAGCTTCACTTCTCCAGAGCCATCTGAATATAGTGACCAGATAATCATCAGGAAGACTGAAGATGGTCCAGGATGCAATGAATGACCTTGGCCCCTTTAGACTAAGGCCTATCCAGTACTCACTTAGGTGGGGTAATGCCTATTCAGTGAATAGACCTGTTTAAGAAATAGTCAGGTGATGGTATCTTTAATGAGGCAAAGAAAAATAACTAAGTCAGGCTGAGAGGGAAACAGCAACAGTCGCTATTGATAACCACTTTTAAGCCAGGAGGGTCCAGAAAATAGCCCTTAAATGGAGCTCGGGCAGCTGTCTAGTATGGTACAATATAGGGGCTTCAGAGTGCAGTAGGTTTAAGATTTTGGGAAAGGAAAGGAAATGAAGAGAAAGGAAGGGAAGGGAGGGATAATGAAGGGAAGGAAAGAAAAGGAAAAGAAAGGACATAGCCAGTAAACTGCAAATTTACTTAACTTTTACATCATGTAAAATGAGTACCTTGAGGAACAGGGAGATTAGGGTGGTTGAGAGAGAATATGTCAACATCCGTTAGCATGAGAGAAAGGCTAAAAATCATATACTGAACTCATTCTGGAAAGAAGGAATGTGGTTTGAAGATTATTTGCCAGTTTACCATAATTTTGATTGGATGGTAGATAAGGTTTGAGTGACCCTCAGAGGAGGAGAGATTGCTGAATCAGGGAAGTAGAGGAAGTGCCTCAAAATGGAAATAAGGAACAAGGTGTACTCCCACAGATCAGTGAGGTGAGGGAATGAAAGAAACTAATGCTCATGTTGGAAAGTGAGGCCAGGAATTGTGTGTTAATTAGGAAGGAGATAGGTCTCATTGAGAGCTGGAAGATGAAAAGAAAGGTAAAGGAAACTCTTAAAGATAAAAGTTAGTTTGTTACCTATGTAGCAGTACTCCAGAGGAAACAGTAGAAAGTAGGAGTAATTTTAGAGTAGAAAATTGGTAAAGTTGGACTATGAAGAGTGGGAATAAAGAATTGGACAATGGAGTGCCCAGAACAGGATTTGAAACATAACAGGGATGGTTGTGGTTCAGAATGAAAGAATGTGTTAATCATCAAGGAATGAGTGCAGATAGGTTTTCAATGTCCATAAGAGTTTAGCTTCAGAGTGGAGTCCTCTCAAGGTCTTAGTCAATTCAGGAGGGGACGAACACTGGAAGGTGAAGGAATGGTGTTATTCCTCTTTCCCCCAAATCCATAGACCAGGCTGGAAAAATGATGAAATATTCTTTCTTTTCTTCTCAGAAGAATTGAGGCTAGGATACAACATAATTATGAAATGATGATAAAGATGATAATGAATTTAATGTTAATGTATGTATGACAAAATATGGGGATGGAAATCTAGAATAAGGAAAATTTGCATGAAATAAGGGATTGAAAGAGTAAAATGGAGATCCTTCTATCTACATGTATTTTTCTAGGTATAATTGTTACAGCCCTGGGAAAATGGCTTTTCAGAGACTAGAATATATTTAATGGGAGTTTAGTATTATAGATAGTGAGCCAGAGTTTGTGTCAAAGGTCATCTGGGGGCGCTGCAGAAGCCATCAGAAACTCTTGAATTTCAGGTCTTCCTGAGATAGAAAACTATTAATATAAATAGTGGTCTCATGGTGACTTCTACACATAATCAGAAAAAAAGAAAAATTTTGGAGCAAATGATAACCTCCAGTCTAAGCAGGAATTAAAGATAGAATCATGAAGTCTCCTGGAGTATCATCTAGTTTGTAGTAACAATCTTCAGAAGGCTTGAGAAAATTAAGATTAAAAAACATACTCTTTAATTTTTTTGCCCATCTTTTCTTTAACTATGCATATTTTACTTTTGGCCAGTTTACTGGCCAAAATTGAACTTTCCTGTTGCACAAAGACAACAGGCTTCTCTTAGGAGAAATTATAACTACCAAGCATTAAATATCAAGTATAAATTGTGAGATATAAAAAGGCAATCTTTGAGAGATCCTTCTGACCATTAGTCAACACTAGATGCTGTCTTGCGGGCTAGCAGATACTAGAGTATTTCTAAGGACATAGGACTCTGTGTGGGTACTGAGTTGGACAAATTGTTTTCCAAAAACAAAAATTATTAAATATTCCAGTTTGAGTATTTGGGGAAGATGTGGTGTGAGTGGTTTTGTCATGCTCTTGTGAAGCGCAGTCCAAGGGGCTGGGTTACATGAAGAAATACTATTTCAGATGTCAGAAACTAAGGTACTTGAAAGAGATATGGGTTCTAGTATCAGATTACAACATAACTCCATGGGAGATCCTGGAGCAATTCATGCCCTTCACTAGTCCTCATTTTTCTTCTCATCTATAGGGCTATTCCTCATTCAGAGAATGTGTGGGTAAAAGAGAAAAGATATCTACATAGATGTCAGAGGCCTCTTCATTATGAGGACCTGGTGGTGTCATTCTTTCCTGAATTTGTAATAGAGAATATTAGATGCTATTTTGTTTCTATCCTACACTCCTCTACTTTCTCTCCCTAAAGGAAATGCAAATTTAGATTCTGTGTGACTCTTTGAGGTAGAACAAAGAGTTCCTCACTCACCTTTCATGGAGAAAGGAGGTCAGTCCTCAATTCCACCAGGTTTTCTAAGGTTAGCTGAAAGTCTGCAATGATTAAGTAGAAACTTGTGAGCAAAAATTCACATTTTCTACCAGTGATTAAAATGGGATGGGATGCCTGTGATGAAATGGTTAGGAGTGGATCCTATTTTGGTAAAATTTGGCTTTCCTGATGATTTAATTTGGCAGTTATGGTCACAGCTCATGAACAATACAAAGGTAGCATGGGTCTACTACCTTTCTGTTTCTCCTATGTGTGAGGAAAGGGAAAAAGTTGCTGATCAAGAAGTTGCTTACCTTACCTTATTCTCCCTGAACCAGCCCCTCCTGGCCAGCAATGAGAAGTAAAGAGGAGTCTATAGTTTGATGCGCTTGAAATTTGCCAAGTTTTGAGCAAACAAGTTACATAGAGTAGGAAGAGCAGAGAAATGAAAAAGAGTGCAAAAGGATCTTTTCATATTCTTGTTTTATTTCCTCCTTTTCTAGGAGGAATGAAAAAAGGATCTTTTCATATTCTTGTTTTATTTCCTCCTCTTCTAGGAGGAATGAAAACACTAAGAGTTGTATTCCTGAGGGAGTATGTTCTGCTGTCCCATCAGATGCAACTGCTTTAGATTGTATCTCAGCTCAGTTCACATGGCATTGTTTGATTACCTGGGATGACAACATCATGGACCTGCTATTCCAGGGTCAGGGCCTTTAATGAGTCCCAGAGAGGACATTTCTTGACTTGATTCCCATGACTCCCTTACCTGCTTAGAAGGAAGGGAGCAATTCTGATGTCCTAAGGGCTATTCTTCAAAACGGTATTCTGGGCTCTTCACCAAATATGGATCATGGCATTGAGTGGTGTTCATTTTAACATATATTTCATGTTCTTCATCTCAAACTTGTATTCTTTGTCCGCTTTACAGTTTGATCACTAATCTCTGTGTTACCTTCTATTTTCTTTCACTTTTCTCTGCATATGAATTCAATTTTATCTCTCTTAACATATAAAAATTTAATAAGTATGGACCAGTTGGTAGAGTGCTGGCTTTGTCGTCAGAAAATCTGGGTTCTGAACCCTTCCTGAAAAATATTGACTGAGCAACCCTCAACAAGGAATGCAATTTCTTAGTGTCTCTGGTTCCTCCCCAGCATTAGAAATTGTGAATTCTATTGATTAGTTATCCAGTAAAAATTCAACAACTCTAACTGAGTAACTGAAGGTTGGGTGTAGAAATGAATTTTGTTGTAACTGAAAGAAGTAAGAACTAGTGGCTGTTACTTTCTGCTTCCAATTTTGGCTGGATCTCCTAGTCACATTTAGAATTCTTTCCTCTGATCGTCTTTTGTTGCCCATCTCAAAGACAGCAACATGTTTAAAACTTTAAAAACTGCATTGATCAAGGTTTCTATATAGTAAACTTAAACTCAATTAATAAATGGTGAAAAGTAGTTCAAATCAGTCTGAACTGGTTAGACCAGATTAAACCAGTGAAAATGAATCATGAATAGTTACAAAAGGTACAAACCAGTTAAATCCAGTTTATGAGCATCTCAAACTAGTCAAAATTGGTTTAGACCTGTTTCTGCCTGCCAAATTTGGTTCAAACCTTCCTAACCCAGTTCAATGTATTTTAAATTGGTTCAAACCAGTCAAAATCATTTAAGGCCAGGTCAGACTGTTTTAAATAGTCAAGACCAGCTCATACCAGGCAGAAGTAGTTCAAACTAGCAAAAAATGGATTCAAGTCAGTCAAAACCAGCCAAAACTGGTTTAGACCAGCTCAAACCAGTTTAGAACTACTGAGGCTGGTTCAATTTTTCAGGCAATCAAAGGTCATTCAACTTTTGTCTAAAATGACCTCTGAGCTTAAAATATCCTGAACTATAAGAAGATTCAGGAATTTTAGATCTGGACTCAGAAAGAGGAGTTCAAATTCTATCAGACACTTACTAATTGTGTGATTTTAGCTAAGTCATGAAACCTCACTTACCTCAGTTTCCTCAGTTGTATATTGGGGACAATAATAGTACTTAACTTTCAGGGCTGTTGTGAGAATCAGATGTCATAATATTTGTAATGCAGCTAGCACATAGCAGGCAATATACCAGCGATTATCGTTGTTAATTATCATTATTTACTATTAATACAGTATATTGTGTTAGGTGTTAAAGCTAAGACACCTAAGTTACACTAAAATAGGAGGTATGATGAAAATGTTCTTAACAGATAATCTCTTCAGATCACCCCTATTAATATGAAATACGATTTTATATTTCTTTCTATTTCTTTTTTCTGGCTTTGTTTTGGTAATTAATTTATTTTCTGTTTTCAACATTCACTTCTACAAGATTTTAAGTTCCAAATTCTCTCCCCATCTCTCCCCGCCCTCAACTTCAAGACAGCATGCATTCTAATTACCACTTCCCCAAATCTATCCTCTCTTTTATCACCATGCTCCCCCTTATACCCTTCCCCTCTATTGTCTTTCAGGGAAAGAGAGATTTCTATACCCCATTGCCTGTACAATTTATTTCCCAGATGAATGTAAAAATAATTTTCTTACATTTGTTTTTAGAACTTTTAGTTTCAAATTCTCTCTCTTTCTCCATCCTAGCCCATTCCCATTGAGATGGCAAGCAATTTAATATAGACTATACATGTATAGTTGTGCAAAACTTTTCTGTAATAGTTATATTATGAAAGACTAACTATATTTCCCTACATTCTGTACTGCCTTTCTATTTATTCTATTCTCTCCTTTCACCCTGTTTTTTCCCCAGAGTGTTTGCTTCCAATTCTTCCCTCCCCCCCTTTCCCTTCCCTTTTATCATTCTTGCTTCTTTATTCTCTTCCCCTCTACTTTCCTATAGGGTAAGATAAATTTTCATACCCAACTGTGTGTATGCTATTCCCTCCTTAAAGCCAAATCTAATGAGATTAAGGTCCATTCATTCCTTTTCACCTCTCCTCTCTTCTCATACATTGTAAAAGATTTTTCTTGCCTCTTTTATGTGAGATAATTTACCTCATTCTATTTTTCCCTTTCTTCTTCTCTGAATATATTCCTCTCTCACCCCTTAATTTTGTTATATCATCCCTTCATATTCAACTCACCCTATGCTATGTGTGTGTATACATACACATACATACACACATGTATATATAAATACACACATACATTTATATATGTGTACATCTGTGTGTGTATATGTGTGTGTGCATGTGTATATATATATATATATATATATATATATATATATATATATGTATATGTATATGGAGAGAGATTAGTTGGAGGGAATAAATATGTATGTCCATACACATAGATATATACATATATATACACACACATATATACATATATTTATTCCTTCCAACTACTCTCATTTGGAATAAAATTTCATGAGTTACAAATACTATCTATCCTTGCAGGAGTATAAATAGTTCAACTTTAGTAAGTTCCTTATGATTTTTCTTTCCTATTTACCTTTTCATGGTTCTCCTGTTTATTCTATTTCAATGTCAAATTTTCTATTCAGTTCTAGTTTTTTCATCAAGAATACTAGAAAGCCCTCTATTCCATTGGAATTTTTTTCCCCTGAGGGATTGTACTAAGTTTTACTGGGTATCCGATTCTTGGCTTTAATCCTAGCTCCTTTGCCCTCTGAAATATCATATTCCAAGCCCCTGAACCCTTAGTATAGAAGGTGCTAGATCTTGTGTTATCCTGATTTTATTTCTACAATATTAGAATTATTTATTTAAGGTGACCTACAATATTTTATCCTTGACCTAAGAACTCTGGAATTTGACTACCATATTCTTAGGAATTTTTCTTTGGGTCTTTCAGGAGGTGATCAGTAGATTCCTTCAGTATCTATTTTGCCCTTTGGTTCTAGAATATCAGGACAATTTTCCTTGATAAATTCTTGAAAGATGATGCCTAAGCTCTTTATTTGATCATGGTTTTTTGTAGTCCAATTATTTTTTAAATTTTCTCACCTGGATCTATTTTCCAAGTCAGTTGTTGTTTCCAGTGAGATATTTCAAATTGTTTTCTATTTTTTCAAACTTTTGATTTTGTTTTACAATGTTTTTATTTCTCATTAAGTCATTAGCTTCCATTAGCTCCATTCTAAATTTTTAAGGAATTATTTTCCTCAATGAGCTTTTTGGACCTCCTTTCCCATTTGGCTAATTCAGTTTTTTAAGGCTTTCTTTTCCTCATTGGCTTCTTGGACCTCTTTTGCCATATGGGTTAATCTATTTTTAAGGTGTTATTTCCTTCAGCATTTTTGGAGCTGAATAATTTTTCATTATTTTCTTATATCACTCTCATTTTCTTTCCCAATTTTTCCTCCATTTATCTTACACAATTTTCAAAATCCTTTTTGAGGTCTTCCATGGCCTGAGACCAATTCATATTTTTCTTGGAGTATTTGGATGGAGGACCTTTAACTTTGTTGTGTTCTTCTGATTATATGTTTCGATCTTCCTTGTCACCAGAGTAAGATTCTATAGTCTGATTTTTTTTCCTACTGTTTGCTCATTTTCCCTGCCCATTATTTGAATTTTTAGATCTTTCTTAAGGCAGGTTTCTGCTTCCAGTGTGAAGAATGGTGTAGTGTACTCTCACAAGTTTTTGAGGTTATGTGCAGCTTTATTCAGAGATATTCTTAGGGACCTGTAAGTGTGAAGGTCTTCCAAGATTGTATGATCAAATGAGAATGTTTTACTCCTCTATTGGTGTGTTCCCTGGTATGTGAGTGACCTCAAGCACTTTTTTCTGCCTTGCTACTGTGAAGGGAATGCTCTCTGCACTGCTGCTACGAGCTCTATCATACCAGCAGTCCTCCTTGCCTTCATGCCACCCAGCCTGGTGACCCAGATCCAAGCAGGGCAAAGCAAGAAAATCCTTCATTAGCACTGGCAAAGAGATCCCCGCAATCATATTCTGATCAGCTGCTAAATTCCCCCATCATCAGTGAGAATGAGAATTCTGGAAACAGTCGCTGCTGCAACTGCTGCCATCACTACAGCCTCTAATGCTGCTACTGCTGTCAGCCTGGAGCCACGGTAACATTATGTTACTTTGTCACACAGGTCCAATAGACTTTTCCTACTGACCTTCCAAGTTATCCTTGGTGTTTTGGGGTTGAGATATTTGGGAACCATCACAGCTGTAAGAAATTCAGTGGCCTGAGTCCTGTTCAGGCTTGTCTGTGCTGGCATGGCCCAAGCCAAACTGTACTCTTCTCCCAGTCCTGTGCAACTGTTTTTTCCTGTCAACCTTCCAGATTGTCTTGGGCTGGAAATTTGTTTCACTCTGTCATTTTGTGGGTTCTGCTGCTACAGAAAAGAGTACTTTTTACAGGTATTTGTAAGAGTTTAGGAGGGAACTCAAGCAAGTTGTTACTTTTACTCTACCATCTTGGCTCTTTCCCTTCTCTATCTTAATCTTGACAAGTTGGAATATAGAGTCTTCATATCTCATTATTCATTAATTCTCCAACCTCTGTTCTTTTTATAATCCTTTCCCATAAACAATGTTTGAATATGTACAGAAAAAGAGAATTGTATAGTTAGGGAAGCTATGGATTTGGAATCTAGTGATCTGGTTTGGATCCTTGGTCTTGCTTTTTAGTAGCTGTATGACTCTGGGCAATCCATTGAACTTCTCTAAGGCTCTTATATAAAATGAGAGACATGATATATAACAATTTATGTTACAGAGTTGTTATGAGGAAAACACATATGTGATCTTTTTTTTATTAGAGCCTTGATCAATGACAGGATGTTCAACTGGAAATGGTTCAGCTACCTTCTCCCTTTGGCCTTTAGGTCCCTAATGCTATTGGTGAGTTGCTCCCAGAAATTCCATTTTGCAGAAAGGCAAAGACTAACCATCCTTCATTCTGTCTAGACTATGACACCATGCCCTAATATCAGCATCCCAACCCTATTTTTTAGCTTCCTTTTACATGTTGTCTTCCCCCGTTAAAAGATAAGTTCCTTGACAGACTCTCCTTTTGTTGGTATTTATATCTTCTGTATTTATATGTTCTGTATCTGGAACATTTGTTCTTTAGTCATTTTCAGTCATATCCAGCACTCTGTGACCCCACTTAGGGTTTTCTTGGCAGAGATGGTGGAGTGGTTTCCCATTTCTTCCTCCAGTTCATTTTCCAGATGAGGAAACTGAAGCAAATAGGATTAAGTGACTTGCTAAGGGCCACACAGCTAGTTAGTATCTGAGGCCAAATTGGCACTCAGGATGAGGAGTCTTCCTGACTCCAGATCAGGCACTCTATCTTCTATGCCACCTAGCAGATTAGGGATGAGGGAAATATTTTCTTTCATTTTTTTTTGTTATACCAACTTATGTAGCAGCCTTTTCCAGCAGGATTGCTGGAAGCTGTCACCAGGTTTTCCCCTTCCCCTCCTGAATTCCTAATATAATCTCTGGATTTCTTTAAGACTCAATGTAATGAGCAGGACTCAGGGACAGTCATGTAGTTGGTGGAGGAGAGGTGGGAATTTGGAAAGCAAACTAAAATGAGTGTTTTTTCTCCCTAATTTTAAAAGATTGTGGAGTGAGGCCACCTATGTGGAAGGGGTAAAAAGTGAGAGAGGGGAGAATACCACCTAGACTGTGAGGCAGGAAAGAAGCAAATTGAACAATTCAATCATCATAATGTAAATTGAAGGAGCAAAAGGGCTGAAGTATTCCACTGAGGTCAGTTTTATTGAAGGTTTTCACAGTTGTCTGAGGTCATTTTGTCTGAGGTTGTATAGTTATCGGTTGTGTGCTGGTAAATATTCAATTTGCTCTTCAAATAAAAAAAAAAACAAAAGCATACAGGTACCTGGCCAATTTCCAAGGTGTACCTAACACTCTCCTGGGTGTATTCTTATAGATCTGGAAATGGGTTGACCAACCCTACTGGATAATAAATTTAGAACATGGAGAATAGTACCAAAATTATTCTCTCCAAATCCCTTAAGAACAACCAATAAGCCTGAAAGAATCTTGTAGTCACACCCTGGGAACCAGGTTCAGCAGTGGCTATAAGAATTAAGAGATTAGCTTCAAAGGATGTGTTAAACATGGAGAGATTAGGTCTCATGTCTATGGTCACAAAGTGGCAAATGGGGAAAGGGGCTGGGAATCAAGTCAAGTTCCTCAGATTCCAAATTCAGAGCTCTTTTATTGACATCAAACTGTCTCCAGTAGTGTGGAGAGGTATAGAAGAGTACTGGAAAGCATAATAGTTCTAGGGTTAGGAAAGCAGGTTCAAATCCTGACTCTGATATTTACTCAGTGAGTGGTATTTAATTCTTCAATGTAGCAGTTAATCATTTTGAACGTGAATTTTCTGATTATAAAATGGGAATAAGAACACCTGTAGTAACTACCTCACAGCACTGTCATAAGGCTCAAATGATATCACATATATTGCTACATAAATTTGATGGAATATTATTTTACTCTAAGAAATGAGGAGAGTGATAGTTTCAGGGAAATCTGGAAAGACTTATATGAACTGATATAAAGTCCAATAGGCTGAACCTAGAGAACAATGTACACATAACAGCAATATTGTACAATGGACAACTGGAAATGAGAATGACTTAACTATTCTAGCTCATGCAATGCTCCAAGATAGTTAATGTTCATCTTCTGGAAGAAGTCTTTGAACACAAAATCTCACAATCATAGTGTTACATAATGACTGATATATAATTACATCAACATCTTTTACTTGAGAAATTGTCATCTATTCTATGATTAAAATATCTCTAGGAAGGGGGGACCTACTACTTTCCCAGGTTTTATTTTAGCATATCTCTTAAGAGAAAGACTTTCCCAGACTTGCCCATTAATTCTCTGCATGACCTTGAGTGAGTCACATCACCTTTGTGGATATCACTTTGTTCATCTTTAGAATGAAGAGGTGGCATCAATGGGTAATAGTTTTCATTTTGCTCTTGGAAAAAGAAATCAATTCTCTCAGTATTCAAGAATCATTCAGCTGAAGCCTACTGTGAAATCTACTTCTAAGTTCTAGAGCCTGAACAACTTTGAAGCCCTTGTGCCCTGTTTTCAATTCTCCTCATTAAACTCCTATGTCAGCTCTTTTGAGTTATTAGTTCTTCCTAGTTTTCCCACATTACATAAGAGCCTCCTGACTCTTAGAGAGTTGTTTCACTTGCAAATTTACAACTCCTCAAACTTTTGCTGTCAGATCAATAGTCCTTTAAAATATTGTACCTGTCTCCAAATATTTATATGATTCCTTTTATGGTATTGCTGTTGTAGAAGTGTTACCTTTGGTCAAAAAAAAGTTTTTAACAAATAAACTGAAATACATATCATGTTTATTTATGTTTATGTATATATATGTATATGTATATATTTAACTAAGTATGCATTTATGTACATACAATTTTAATTAATTTATTTTTAGTTTTCAACCTTCACTTCTATAAGTTGTATGAGTTCTAAATTTTTCCCTCTCCTTCCTCCCTACTCCAAATGACAGAATGTAATACATGTACATAGGCTATACATGTACAATCATATTAAACATACTTTCATGTGTCACATTGTGAAAGATGAATCAGAAGAAAGGGAAAAACTACAAGAAAGGTGAAACAATAACAAGAAATAGAAATTGTATGCTTTCATCTGCATTCAGATTCCAAAGTTCTTTTTCTGGATGTGGATAGTATTTCCCATCATGAGTCTTTTGTTATTATCTTACATCCTTGCATTGATGAGAAGAGCTAAAGTTTATCAAAGTTGGTCATCACACAAAGTTACTGTTACTGTGTACAGTGTTCTTCTAGTTCTGCCCATTTCAGTTAGTGTCACTTCATGTAAGTCTTTCAAGGTTTTTCTGAAGTCTATTTTTTCATCATTCCTTACAGAACAATAATATTCCATTACATTCATATACTACAACTTATTCTATCATTTCCTGATTTATGGGTATCCCCTTAACTTCCAATTTTGCCTATTGGCCAAAAAGAACTGCTATAAATATTTTTGTAGAGGTGGTTCCTTTTCCCATTTTTATGATCTCTTTGGGATACAGACCAAAAGGTCTCTTTCTGGGTGAAAGGGTGTGAAAGTTTTATAACCCTTTGGGCATTGTTCAAAATTGCCACCTGGGAGTTAAGATGTCAGAGTGAGAGCAACTACTCACCTAAGCTCTTAGTCAAATTCCTTCAGATACCTCTATAAAGAGAATCTGACCAAATTTTGGAGGGACAGAATCCAATAGGAGACAGACTGTGGCAGATTCACAGCTTAGGACAGAATGGAAGGTTGATGAGTAGGCTCTGTTCCTCGGGATAGAGGAGCACACAGCGCACGACTCAGTGTATCCCCACCACAGTAGGGCCAAGTAGGAAATCCCTGAGGTGGTCTGAGGCACTGGTAGCATGGCATAACCTTGGGTATAACAGTCCAAGATGGGAGTGCAGTAGAATAGAGCCATGGAGTCCCAGATGTCTGCAGCAGCTACTCCTGAGACTATTAGCTCATAGATTAAATGTCTGTAAGTCACCTACTTGAACTTCCGGGAGCCAAAATGGTGGAGTGATTGGTAAATGGTCTCTCTTCTCCCCTTCTTGACCTTGAAAGAACAATAAAATAATTCCCCAGAAAAAGCTTGGATCAGTGGAATCAGCAGAAGGGGCAAACGGTCTTGTAGTAGGTGAGGCTAGGAAAATTGCTAAGGAGAATTCCTCTTGCTGTGGCAGAGGACCAGATATGTCCCAGACATCCCCACCCCAGTGAACCAGGAGATCTGGAGCCCCACTGGAGTGGAGTCTTGCAACCACCAACACCAATACCCCAGGCATGCCTCAGCACTCCAGAGGAAATGGGAAGACACTAAGGCAGTCAGGATCATGAACTATTGAAATTGTCATTGGTCTAGCTCAGCTAAGGAGATCCCCTGTGAGCAAGCCACATCTCACTCACACTTAGCAAGCTAGCGCCAGGGCAAGTCCAGGCAAACACAAAAAGGACTTCATTTAGCCTTTGCTTTCTCACACCAGACAGCTCAGGACTAGGTTGTTTAGCTACTAGCTGAAAGAACCAGAGGCCATTGTCATTATTATGAGTAAGAAGCAAAAGCAGGAAAGAAAAAAACACAGAATCTTTCTATGGGGACAAGGACCAAAACACAAATATCAGAGGTAAACATTGAGACTGTACTCCCATATGAAACATCAGAAGGGACAATGAACAGGTTGAAGGAAAGAGGATGGAGGGAAAGACACAGCTCTTGGAAGAGCTGAGGAAGGACTTTAAAAGCTATATTAAAGAAATAGAAGAAAAATTGGCCAGCAATTTTAAAAGTATGAAAAAAGAATTCACAGAAGAGAACAGTTCCTTAAAAAGAGAAATTGGACAAATGGAAAAGGAAGCACAAAACCTAATGGGGAAAATTGAATTAAAGGAAAAGGAAGTACAAAAATTAACTGGAGAAAATAATTCCTTAAAAGGAATAATTGGACAAATGGAAAAAGAGATGCAGAAGTTAACTGAAGAAAACAAGTTGATGAAAATTAGAATTGGACAAGAAGAAGCTAATGGTGCTATGAGACATCAAGAACCAGTCAAACAAGATCTAAAAAATGAAAAGATAGAAGAAAATGTAAAATATATAATTGGAAAAATAACTGACCTAGAAAATAGATCCAAGAGAGAAAGTCTAAGAATTATTGGCCTACCAGAAAGTCATGATCAACAATACAGCCTGGATAATATCTTCCAAGAAATTATCAAGGAAAACTTGACAGAAGTCCTAGATCTAGAGAGCAAAATTGTCATTGAAACAATCCACCCTTCACCTCCCAAATGAGATCCCAAACTAAAAACACCAAGGAATATTGTTGCCAAATTCCAGAACTATCAAGTGAAGGAGAAAATAGTATAGGCTGCCAGAAAGAAACCATTCAAATATCGAGGAGGTACAGTTAGGATCACACAGGACCTTGCAGCTCCTACATTTAAAGATCAAAGGAATTGGAATATGATACTCTGTAAGGGAAAGGAGTTGGGACTACAACCAAGGATCAATTACCCAGTATAATATTTCAGGCAAGGAGATGGACATTCAATGAAAAAAAGGGATTTCCAGACCTTCCTGATAAAAAGGCCAGAACTCAATAGAAAATTCAATCTTCAAACACAGGTCTCAAGAGAGGCATACAAAGGTAAACAAGGGAAAAGAAAAAGGTGTTATTCAATATGGGCAAACTGTTTATATCCCTATAAGGAATGATGATCCTTGCAAAGGAGAGTAAAAGGGAGCAGAGATGAAAGAAGGAAGGGAAGACTGTGGGAGGTAGTGGTCAAAATTTGAAACTGTTGTGGAGGGAAGGGAGAATTAAAAGCAAAAAAGATGGAAAAGAAGATGGAGGGAAAGACACAGATAGTAATCATAACTGTGAATGTGAAAGGGATAAACTCCCATTAAACAGAAATGAATAGCAAAATGGATTAAGCACCGTAATTCAACGATATGTTGTTTACAAGAAACATATTTGAAATTAGGGGATGCATGCAGGGTAAAAGCAAAAATGTTGGAGAATAATATATTGTGCTTCATCTGATGGAAAAAAGCAGGGGTAGCAATCCATATCTCAGACAAAGGAAAAAGCAGAAATAGATCTAATCAAAAGAGATATAAAAGGAATCTATATCCTGATAAAAGATATCATAGGCAATAAAGCAATGTCATTGCTAAACATATATGCTACAAGTGGTATAACATCCCAATTCTTAGAAGAAAGTTAAGGCAGTTACAGGAAGAAAGAGACAGCAAAACTCTATTAGTGGGGGATCTCAACCTTCCCCTCCCTGAACTTGATAAATCTAACCTGAAAATAAACAAGAAAGAAGTTAATGAGGTGAATAAAACTCTGGATAAGGTAAATATGATAGATCTCTGAAGAAAACAGAATGAGGATAGAAAGGAATATACCTTTTTCTCAACAATACCTGGCACGTATACAAAAATTGACCATGTACTAGGGCATAAAACACTCACAATTCAGTGCAGAAAGGCAGAGATAGTCAATTCATCCTTCTCAGATCATAATGCAATAGAAATTATATGTAAAAAAAGGCCACAGAAAGATAGATTAAAATTTAATTGGAAACTAAATAATCTAATCCTAAAGAATGAGTGGGTTAAACAACAAACCACAGAAACAATCAACAACTTCATTTAAGAGAATGCCAATAATGAGACAACTCATCAAACCTTATGGGATACTGCAAAACTTAGGGGAAACTTTATATCTTTGAATTCCTACATGAATAAAATAGAGAAAGAGGGGCTTAATAAATTGGGCATGCAGTTGAATAAACTAGAAAAAGAACAAATTGAAAATCCCCAAGTAAATAGCAAATTAGAAATACTGAAAACCAAAGGAGAGATTAATAAAATTCAAAAAAAACCTATTGAACTAATAAATAAAACTAAGAGCTGGTTTTATGTGAAAGCCAATAAAATTGATAAACCTTTGGTTAATTTGACTACAAAAAAGAGGACAACCAAATTACCAGTATCAAAAATGAAAAGAGTGAACTCACCTCCAATGAGGAGGAAATTAAAACAAAAATTAGAAATTACTTTGCCCAACTTTATGCCCATAAATTCTACAATCTAAATGAGATGGATGATTATTTAAAAACATAATAGAGTGCAAAAATTAACAGAAGAGGAAGTTGAATACTTAAATAATCCTATCTCAGAAAAAGAAATTGAACTGATCATCAATGAACTCCCCAGGAAAGTATCTCCAGGGTCAGATAGATTTACAAGCAAATTCTATCAAACATTTAAAAAACAGTGCATTCCAATACTATATACAGTATTTGGGAAAATTGAGGAAAAAGGAATCCTCCCAAATTCTTTTTATGATACAAATACAGTCTTGATGTGTGTTTGTTCTTTGTTGCCAAAGAAGACCATGCCATCAGAGAAATAATGACATGACTTGCACTTGATTGAGTGAGGAAGGGATGTACAGGTTATCAGTCTCACTTGTCCTCCAGAACCATCTAAATCCAGTGACCAGATATTCATCAGGATGACTGGAGATGACTTAGGATGAGGCAATTGGGGTTAAGTGACTTGCCCAAGGTCATACATCTAGTGAGTGTCAAGTGTCTGAGGTGAGATTTGAACTCAGATCTTCCTGACCCTCACACTGGTGCTCTATCTACTGCACCACCTACCTGCCCCAGATATGGTTTTGATATCTAAACTAGGAAGAGCCAAAACAGAGGAAGAAAATTATAGACCAATTTAACTAATGAATATAGATACAAAAATTTTAAATAAGATATTAGCAAAAAGAATACAGCAACTTATCACAAGAATAATACAATATGATCAGGTAGGATTATACCAGGAATGTAGAACTGGTTCAATATTAGGAAAATTATTAAGTATTGATCATATCAGCAGCAAAAGTAACAGAAACCACATAATTATCTCAATAAATGCAGAAAAACCTTTTGACAAAATACAACACCAATTCCTATTGAATTACTGGAGAGCATAGGAATAAATGGAATGTTCCATAAAATTATAAGCAACATCTACCTAAACCCTTCAGTAAGCATTATATGCAATGGAGATAAGCTAGATGCATTTCCAATAATATCAAGGGTCAAAGAAGAATATCCATTATCACCATTATTGTTCAATATGGTACTAGAAATGTTAGCTGTAGAAGTAAGAGAAGAAAAAGAAATAGAAGGAATTAGAATAGCCAAAGAAGAAATTATGTTATCACTCTTTACAGAAGATAAGATGATATACTTAGAGAATCCTAGAGATTCAAGTAAAAAAACTACTGAAAATAATAAACAACTTTGGCAAAGTTGCAGGCGACAAAATAAACCCACACAAATCTTCTGAATTTCTATATATCACTAACAAAGCCCAACAGCAAGAGATAGACAGAGAAATTTCACTTAAAACTAAGGCAGACACTATAAAATACTTGGGAGTCTACTTGCCAAAACAAATGAAGGGACTATATGAACATAATTACAAAATACTTTTCACGCAAATAAAGTCAGATTTAAGTAAGTGGAAAAACATCAGCTGCTTGTGGGTAGGCTGAGCCAATATAATAAAAATGTCAATTCTACCTAAATTAATTTACTTATTCAATGCCATGCCAATCACACTATCAGATAATTATTTTGTAGAGCTATAAAAATAATATCAAAATTTATCTGGAAAAAAGAGGTCCAGAAAATCAAGGGAACTAATGAAAAGAAATGCTAGGGAAAGTGGCCTAGCTCTACCAGGTCTCAAATTGTATTATGAAACAGCAGTTATCTAAACCATTTGTTACTGGCTAAAAAATGGAAGGGTAGACCAGTGGAATTGGTTACATACTCAAGACACAGTAGTCAATGAATATAGCAATCCACTGTTTGATAAACCCAAGGACCCCAGCTTCTGGGATTAGAAATCCCTGTTTGACAAAAATTACTAGGAAAACTGGATAACAGTGTGATAGAAACCAGGCATAGATCAATGCTTTACACTGTCCACAAGAATAAAGTTCATATGGGTACATGACGTTGATATAAAGTTTGATACTGTAAACAAATTGGTGGAGAAATGAATAGTGTATCTATCAGATTTGTGGAGAAAGGAAGAAAGAATTTTTGACTATCCAGAGTTCCTAGGTCAAGGAGAAAATATTGCAAACAGCCATAAAGAAACAATCCCAGTATTGTGGAAATACAATCAGGATAACACAAGATCTAGCAGCTTCGACATTAAGGGATTGAAGGGTGTGGAATAGGATATTCCAGAAGTCAAAGGAACTAGGACTAAAACCAAAAATCATCTACCCAGAAAAACTTAGTATAATACTTCAGGGGAAAAAATGGTCTTTAAATGAAATAGAGGACTTCCAAGCATTCTTGATGAAAAGACCAGAGCTGAAAAGAAAATTTGACTTTCCAACACAAGAATGAAGAGAAGCATGAAAAAGTAAACAGCAAAGAGAAGTCATAAGGGACTTACTAATGTTGAACTGTTTATATTCC
>CM053769.1:251315689-251370167 GCA_028658325.1 Potorous gilbertii
TTTATATTATAAAAATGAAGTATGAATACAGAGGAAGCAGGTGGAGATTTAAAATGGTAATATTGGAATTTTACTCTTATCTGGGTTGAAGAGAAAACAATGTGGACATCTGAAAGGATGTAGAAGTCTTTTGAACATGCAAAGAGATGAGACAACTGAGGGACAGAGTTGGGGAGGGACTTCCAGAGGAGTGTGTGGATTGGGATGTGGGACAATGAGGGAGAGGATGGAGTGACTTTTGGAGGGGAGTGTGGATTGATATTGGGGTTAGGAAAGGAGGTAAAAGGAACTCTTGGATGAGTGGATGAATTATGGGGGTGGAAGAGTAGAGGGAGAAGATAAGGTAACAGGGATAGGGTAAAAAGAGAGGCTAAGAAAGAAAATAGTGAGTAAAAATAATGAGGGGAATTCACAAGCAGTACTTAGAACTTTGAATGTAAACAATATCTTTACAGCAGCTCTCTTTGTGGTGGCAAAGAACTGGAAACTGCAGGGTTTCCCATTAATTGAGGAATGGTTGAACAAGTCTTGGTGTATGGTTGTGATGGAATACTACTGTGCTATAAGAAATGATGATGGCATTGATCTTAGAAAGGCATGAAAGACTTACATGAAATTATGAAGAGTGATATGAGTAGAACCAAAAAAGCTTTGTGTACAGTAATAGCAATATTGTTTTGAGAATGACTTTGAGCCCACAAGAGGTTTATAATTATTAGTAGGGAAGGACATGGATTCAAGTAATACAACAGAGTGACATAGCGTGAAGAAATTGAGGCAAAATACTATGAGAAAAATAAGGATGGAGAGGTTACATTCACCTATGAAAGTCAGAGAAAGCTCTATGGTGTAGATGGCATCTGAGTTTGACTTTGAGGGAAGGAAAGGAGTTTAATAGATGGAGACTCCAGTGAGGGTGAAAGTAGTGATAAGACTGCATAGAATATGACTAGATTAAAAGCATAGTTGGGAAAGAGAGCAAGAAAATAAGGACAGAGAATAGTCCAACTGTGTGAGGTTTTGGTTCTTAAAATCAATTACCTAAATTAATGTGAAAAATAAAGTAACTGGAAATTCTGTAAGAACCTGGTTTTTGCACTTCCTTCACCATTCTCATTACTCCTGTCAACCATCCAAAGTTTGTTCTTTTGAGAATTCACTTTGCATGAAAGTTCTGAATGGAATGGAACTTAAAACTGGAAGATACCTTAAAGATCTGCTTTTAATTTGATTTTCTCATGTTACAGAGAAGAAAGATAAGATCCAGAAAGACTAAGAAGGGATTTGCCGAAGCCATATAACTAATAAATCTTAGAAGTATTTGACCCCTAGTCAGAGAATCTCAAAGTTGGAAGAAATCTCAGGAGCCATCAAATCCAACCTATGCCTGAATGAGAACCCTTTCTACAAGGTGGGGAGAGGGAGGACTTAAGAAATGCTCACCAGTTTTTGACCTGAAGTCAGGGAGGGGGTATCAATACCACCTCAGGCAACCCATTCCAGTTTGGGACATATATAATTGTTAAGAAGTTTTTCTTTATATTCAGTGTAAATTTACCTCTCTGAAACTTCTACCCACTGCTCTTCTGAGGTCAAAGTCAATCTTCCAAGTATCTGCCATCATGTCCTTTCATGACGCACATCTTCTCCAGGCTAAACATTCCGCTTCTTCAGTCAGTTCTCATATGACATTATCTTAAGCTCCTTCAACATCCTGATTGTACTTTCTTGGATTCTCTCCAGATCTTTCAGTGTCCTTCCAAGAATGTGACACTGGGAACTGAAAACAACATTCCAGGGTGTGGTTTCATGAGGGCAGCTTAGAAAGGAACTATCACTTTTCTGGTGCTGAATACTATGCCTTTCTTAATGAAACCTAAAATCAAGCTATTGTAGCAGCAATATTACACCACTATCAACTCATATGTAACTCATAATCCACTAAATCCCCAAATCTTTTTCATACAAACTGCTTCCTTTTGTATTCATATGTGTTTCCTACATATGTCAACTTTACCCATGATCGTGTATATATTTGTGAATATACACTAAGTTTATGAAAAGAAATTATTCATTGCTATTTTATTATTATGCCATTTCATTAAATGCCTTTGTTTTGACTTAATTGTATCTTATTGTAAGTGGCATTGGGGATACAGCACCAGTCCTAGAGTTAGGAAAACCTGAGCTCAAATCCAGCCTCAGACACTGACTAGCTGTGTGACTATGAAAGTCACTTAACCCTGTTTGCCTCACTTTTCTGATCTGTGAAATGAATTGGAGAAGAAAATGGCAAATCAGTACCTTTGCCAAAAAAAAAAACTCCAAATGAGGTCATGAAGAGTCATATATGATTGAAACAACTGAGCAGCAATTATACGCCATAGATGACTATTAAAGGTTAATATACTGATGAAGACTTGTGAGCTGAGGTTTTAGTCAATGCACACTCACCAAGTGTTAGGACTCCCTGCTGTGGGGGACTTGCCCTTTAAATTGTCAGATTCCCTCAGGCATGAGATTTTTACAAGGATAGGCTAAATTAGACAGCCCTTCCAACTCTGAAATTCTATGCTTCTAAATGCCCCTTCTAGTTTTGCTACTCTGTAATGCTTTAAACCTTCCATGATAACTTCATAAGGTTATTGTGAAGATCTTACGTGATGAGGTCTGTGTAATTGCTTTAAAGAAAGTAAAAGGATTGACAAATATGAAGCAATTAATGACCTACTGTTCCCAAGGCAGGGCTAATGAACATCCATGGCAGGATCTTCAGCAAAGACTTAATGACAGTCTGGGCTAGAGAATGCCTGACTCAGACCATCTGCTATTATGTTCTAGTAGAGAGGATGGACTCTTTGTCCTAGGAAAGATCAGTTACCACCAGTGCCTCCTTAGGACTACTTGTTTCTACTTCTGAACATGGGCATTCATCCAGAATGCTTGAGAAGGTGCCAGGGTTATCTTGTCACTAGAGCAGGAAACAGAAATGTGCATCTGCCTCCTTGCTCAGGATCACAGTACTTAGAATAGGAAGATGTCTGAAGGGTCAACATGTCCAACTCCCTGGGAATTGAGCATGCATTGCAGTGCAACAGAAAGTGTTAGGTTTAAGATCGGAAGAACGGGCTTCAAAAACTTTCATCTCTACCCCTTGCTCACTTTTAATAACAGCTGATACCAATACAGTGCTTTAAGGTGTACAGAACACTTCGTACGTGTTATCTGACTTGATTCTCACAACCACCTAGTAAGGTGTTATTATTGCCGTTTTACAGATGCGGAAACTGATGTTGAGAGATGCTAACTTGCATGGGGTCACACAGAAAATAAGTGTCTGAGGCAGAATTCTAACTCGGATCTTCCTGACTAAAAGTCCAGTAGTTCACACTTTACTGCCTAGCTGGCTCTGGATCTCAATTTCCTCATTGTAAAATGAGGGAGTTAGACTAGAATTCAGGGGAGGGGAATCTGTGGAAAACCCCCTTAGGATTTGTTCCATGAAGTTTGGAGTCAGTCAAAGGGTCATGCTTGAGGAAGGCCACATGAAGTTTCCCTACCACTGAAATAGATGATCTGTAAAAGTTCCTTCCAACTCTAAAGAGAAAGATCCTGTGAGCCTTCATCCTGCAGAGGAAAAAACTGAAGTTGGGAGAGAGGAATTGATTCCTCCGGGGTCACATAATTTTCAGGTAACAACTAGAATCTGAATCCTGACTTCAAACCCAATACATTACATTACTTCCCAACTTCATCTTCTCTCCATTCACAGGAACTGCCACTGGTGTTTTTCTGCCTTTCTTCTCACCCTACTCACCAAGGGAATTCAGTACAAGAAATTTCAATTTTCTTAGCTACAAAATGAGAGAACCGGGTCAGAAAACTATTCATAGTGGCACTTCCTTGTGGTAGCTAAAAATTGTAAACAAAGTGGATTACCATTGACTGAGGAGAGCCAGAACAAATTGTGATATTTAAATATAATAAAATATTATAGGACCACTGGGGGAACTAAATGGCACAGTGGATAGGGTGCCAGACCTGGATTCAGGAAAACACCCTCAGACACTGACTAGCTGTGTAACTCTGGACAAATCACTTAATCCTGTTTACCTCAGTTTCCTCATCTATAAAATGAGCCAGCGAAGGAAATGGCAAACCATTCCAGTATCTTTTGCCAAAAAAACTCCAACTGGGGTCACAAAACAGCAGACACGGCTTTTAAAAAAATGACTAAATAACAACAAGAAGTAGATATATAGAAAGGAGATATGTGTGTGTGTGTGTGTGTGTGTGTGTGTGTGTGTGTGTGTGTGTGTATCTCAGAAGATAAACTGCAGTACGAAATCTCCAAAATTTTCAGTCAGCCCTCTTCCTCCTATTTGATTCTGGTCCTACATCATTATCCTTCATATTTTTCCTTTACTTGTAAGTGTAGAAGGAGATCACATGTATCATTCACTATAAATGTCAGTCATTCAATATTTATCAACTGCTTACTAGGTGCCAGGTACTTTGCTAAGTTCTGGGAATAAAAATATAGAAATGCAAGCAAAAAAAGAAAAAGCAACAGTCCCTACCCTCAAGAGATTTACAATTTAAAGGGAGGTGGAAGGGGTGGGGAAGGAGGGGAGGGAAGTTACCCATTGCGGGACATCATGGAGATAAGTTCAAATCAGTGCAGCCAAGGGGAAAATAAAGAGATGGCTATCCTGGGTAGGTGAAAATGATGTCAGATTTTAATAAAGAAAAGGGGCACAGAGATTTAGCAGAGTTTGTACTCTGGATATGCACTGTGGAGATCCACTTATATTTAGTAGATATTTGAGTCAGCTTCTTACTATCTTCAACGTTTGCCTATCTTAGTGAGATTGGTCAAACTCTTGGGAGAATTTCAGCATGGTATAAAAGAATGCGAAGTGGCCAGCAGGTAAAACCCAAAGAAACTCAGTGACTTTAGGTGTGGTCATTTGGGGATTTTCCTGTCTTGTCTGGTATTATTTTTTTGTGGCCCCTTCTGCTGAACTAGTCAGTCAGAGCTTGTGTTTTTATATTTCCCTGAGTCTTATGTTGCTCTCATTCATTTCTATAGTACTTGGGGTCTGGGATATAGAATACATTCAAGAAGGTATCTGTGTAGTAAATGGTACAATCTACAGATTAGATTCAGATCCACATAATTAACATTGTCCAAGATACATTTATTAATGGACCAATTTGATGGGCTGCCCATCCAGCTGTGTATGTGTTCTTCATGCACTCTGTTCTTCCAGTGTGGATGTTTAGAATGATCTCTTTTGCACCGTTGTGGGTGTCTGAGGAAGTTTGCATTCACAAAGACTCACGCAATTCCTATGTGTCCTATGAACAGAGATATTTGAAGGACCTTAAGAACAGCAGGAATGCTTTTTGTCTTGATCTTATACTAGACATCTCCCATGAATATTAGACTGGCAAATGCCTTTGGTGAACTCTTTAACACCTAACTGAATATCAATAACTCAAGCATTATTAAAGCAGGCTATCATTTTTCAGAGAGTCTAATATAAATCTGATTGTATATGAGAGATGTCTTGTCAGAGGAGAGACTTTAAAGCTGCAGTCTTTTCTACTGAGTAAAGGAAATGCTTTCTTGAAATCAATAAAAAATGAATATGGCAGATCCCCATTTTTGGGCCTTTTGCTCAGTTGTGTGATTTTAAAGATGTGGTCTGCTATACACACTTGCCTGTTCTCTTTCAACTGTTCTGTTGAGGATACCCTAGATGTGGGTGTAGAGTATCTTTATAAAAATATTGAGAAGAGAAATCAGTTCACCTACACTAAAATTCAACTTCAATATAGTATGGATTATCATATGGATGACACCTTGGGTTTTATTTCTCAAATTTCTGGGTCAACAGCTAGGAGAAGTCCTAGTAAACTTGTGGTGAAGTCAAAGGTTGAAGTTCTAGTGAGTGATTCCTGACTTCTGAAAATATAACAAGAGGCAGAGAAAGACAACTTCCACTTAGATTTTGAGTATCAAGATTGTATGCAGCTCTAAGTCCTAATACCCTCCCATGGAGCAATACTGGAAAGTCATATCAGACAGTTATCTGAATAGCACATTCTGTAGCCTCCAGTATGCTATGCAAGACAAGGGTCAGCCAACTATAGCCCCAGTCCAAATCTGGCCTACTATTTACTTTTGTACAATCCATGAACTAAGAATGGTTTTGGCCAACCACTGGTGTAGGAAAAGTGTTGGAGGGTTATATAGCACAGTGCCTGGCACAAGGGCTGTAGGGTGTGTTCAGGGAGAACTAGAACCTTTGGTGGGATGGCTGCCAAGCCCATTTCAGGGATGCTTTCCATCTTTGGTGTCCACCTGTTCCACCCAACTCTCACCTGTGGCTCCAAGAAGTTGCAGCATGCCCATCTGCCACACCCCAGTAAACTGTTTCAGCAGATGGGCCAAATCATTGACCCAAACCCATTGGCAAGTCAGGAGGGTATCTACCCCAAGGATGTGAAGACTTCCCCTGGTGGAATGCATAGATCAGCACAATTTGTTCTGCCATGAAGGCAGCTAAAGCAGGCAATGTGGAGCACTTAGAGTTTGGTTAGACACTGAAGATGCCAAGGTTATCCACTGCACCCTGATCCATCATCAGTCATCTTGACTCTGTCCTACCACTGAACTATGATGACTCTGGAGGAGAGAGCGAGGTTGAGGACCTCATGCCTCACTTAAGTCAAATTTGTGTACTAATCAAAAGACATCACCCACACCATTTTACTCTTATACCTCAAAATCCTGTGGCAACATGCAAGTGATGAAGCAACAGGTGCGGATACACTGGGAGCTATAGTCACAACCCTGTACACAGGCAGCCCAGACCATAGGTTTGTTCTCACTGGAAGCAGCAGTGGGATTCACCAACCATTTGGGTGTCTGAACAGCCTTTTAAGGACCACACTGCTCACCTCCTGGTGTGAGGAAGGGGGCTAGAAAAAGTGCCCTAAAAATTGTCTGCTTACCCAACTCTGATCTGATTACTGTGGCAGGTGGAGAATCCCACTCTGCGGTTGAAATACAGAAAAAAATGTACAAAACATACAAAAACATTTGCAAAAGATGATTCCACTTACCATTGGTACATGGAACATGTGCACACTTACAGACAACACAAAATCCAGTAGACCAGAAAGACAAACTGCTCTGGTTGCAAGAGAACTCAACAGGTATCAGATCCAAATAGCAGGACTGAGTGAAAGAAGGTTGGCAAATGAAGGCCAGCTTACTGAAGTTGGAGCTGGATACACCTTTTTCTGGAGTGGGCACAGTGAAGAAGAGCGCCGTGAAGCTGGTGTGGATTTTCCAATCAAAACTAATCTAGTCAGCAAGTTGGTATGCCTGCCAAAAGGAGTGAATGACAGGTTCAAGACAATGCAATTGCCACTTGCAGGAAAACATAATGCCACCATCATCAGTGCATGTGCTTCCACCATGACAAACCCTGATGAGGTCAAAGAAAAATTTTATGAAGACCTAGACACTTTTATTATCAATGTGCCAAAAGAGGACAAGCTTATAAATCTGGGTGATTTTAATGCTAGAGTAGGCTCAGACTACTAGACTTGGCAGGGAGGTCTAGAGAGGAATGGAGTTAGAAACAGCAACATCAATGGTTATTTACTGCTGAAGACTTCTGCATTGCATGACCTTGTCACCAACACTGTTTTCCTACACTGTTAACCTAAACTCAATAAAACTTCATGGATGCACCCTCACAGCAAACATTGGCATCAAATAGACTATGATTGTAAGGAGAAGAGACAGACAATATGTGAGAGTGACAAAGGCAGTGTGTGGTGTTGAACTGATCATAGACTTACCCTTTCCAAGCTAAATATTCAAATTACTCAAAAGTACCACCCCCAAGGCAAAATGACTACCAGAAGAATTAATATCAACAAATGAGAGCTCTTCTCTGAGGCTGAACAGTTTGTTGCTAACTTGGAGGGAAAGTTGCACCAACACACAGTTGGCAGCAGTAGAGCAGAAAAGGAGTGAGCAGCTTTCAGAGATTTGATGTACAGGACTTCATTTCCTCATCCGGGTCAGAGCACTTGCAAACACCAAGACTGGTTTGATGAAAATGATGGGGAAATCCAGAAGCTGCTGAATGAAAAAGGAGAACTCCACAGGATTTGCCAGTAGGATAGTGTATCCATCTCTAAGAAGACAGCATTTAATGCCATCAAAAGGAAAGTTTAAGCAAAGTTTAGAGATATACAGGATTCCTAGCTCAGAAAGAAGGCAGATGAAATTCAGTTTTATGTGGATATTAACAATCCAAATGGCGCATCACAACTACTCAGTGCTGATGGAGTCACATTGATTAGTGATAAGGACATGATCCTGGAGAGATGGGCTTAACAATTCCATAGAGTTCTCAACATACCATCATCAATCAATGCTTAGACCACTGACTGTTTACCTCAGCTTGAAGTCAATTCCTCCTTAGCTGAACTTCCAACTGAAGAAGAGGTTTTGAGGGCCATTAGGCTACTTTCATGTAGCAAAGCACCTGGTGCTGATTCTATTTCAACTGAGATTTACAAGGTAGGAAGACCATTGCTCATACAAAGGCTGACTGAAATATTCTAGGTTATATGGCAAGAGGAGGTTTTCCCCCAGGAGTTCAAGGATGCCTTCATTGTCCATCTCTATAAAGGTAAAGGGAATATATAGTCCTGCAACAATCATGGGGGGGGGGGGTGAGTCTTTCTCTTAGTCATTGCTGGCAAAGTTCTTGCTAGAATCCTCCTTAATAGACTGATCCTTCACCTGGAAGATAGTCATATACCTAAAAGCCAGTGTGGCTTCAGAAATGGCCAAGGAGCAATTGATATGGTGTCTGCTGCCTGACAACTCCAAGAGAAATGCCAGGAGCAGAACAGAGGTATGTACACAATGTTTGTACATATGACCAAAGCTTTTGAGACTGTTAGTCATGAGGTCTTGTGGAAAATTATGTCAAAATTTGGTTACCCAGAGAAGTTCATCAACATTGTACATCAATTTCATGATGGCATGTTTGCCTGGGTTCTGGATAGTGGACAATGCTCTCATACCAATGGAGTGAAACCAGGCTGTGTCCTTGCTCCCATGCTTTTTATCACGATGTTTTCATCCATGTTGTCAAATGCTTTCAATGAGGATAAATACAGCAGCAAGGTCAACTACCATTCTGATGTTAAGTTTTTCAATTTGAAAAGGCTACAAACCAAGACCAAAGTGGAGAAAGTGTTGGTGCATGATTTTCTATTTACAGATGATTGTGCACTCAATGCAGCCTCTGAAACTGAGATGCAACAAAGTATGGATCAATTCTCTGCTGCCTGTGCTAATTTTGGCCTAATAATTAACACCAAGAAAACACAGATGCTCCATCAGCCACCACCATACCGTCCATATTTGGAAGCATTGGTTACAGCAAATGAAGAAGTTTTGAATGCTGTGGAGAAGTCCAATTACCTTGGTAGTGTACTTTCCAGGGATGTACACATTGACAATGAGGTTGATGCATGCATTTCCATAGCTAATCCAGTGTTTGGGTGGCTCTGAAGAAAGGTATGGGAGATCAGAGCTGTTAGAGGGACTACCAAATTAAAGGTCTACAGAGCTGATGTACTTACTTCATTGTTGTATGCCTACGAAACATGGACAATCTACCAGGACATCATGCCAGAAAACTGAATCGCTTCCATTTGAACTGTCTTAGGAAAATTCTGAAGATCATCTGGCAGGGTAAGGTACCTGACACTGAGGTCCTTGCTGGAACCAAACTGCCAAGCATTCAGACTATGCTTCAAACAGTGGGGCTGGCCATGTTGTTTGAAAAAATGTGTGCTTGCCGAAAAGACTATTTTATGGAGAACTCACATGAGGCAGGCGAACCCATGGTATTCAGAAGAAGCAATAAAAGAACACTCTCAAGATCTCTGTCAAGAACTTTGGACTTGATTGTGGGACATGGGAGACACTGACCCAAGACTTCTCAGCATGGTGTGCCCACGTCAGAAAAGGTGCTGTGCACTATGCATAAAGCAGAATTGAAACAGCACAAAGGAAACATAGGATGCACAAATTTGGAATAACCACCCCAAATGTTCACACGGACTCTCTGTGCCCAATCTGTGGTAGAGCATTCTGAGCTCATATTGGTCTGATCAGTCACAGTTGTACACATTGAAAATTCACTTTATCATGGTGATGTCATCTTGATCCTCTTCGTGAATGAAGGACAACCAACCAAGACTGGCACATGTTCATCACTTGATAAATTCTATTAATGCATTGATTGGTGCAAAGGAACTTTAAAGATCATATAGTCCAACTCCCTTACTTTATAGTAGAAGAAACTGAAAACAAGAGAATTTAAGTAATTTGCCTAATGTTATACAGGCAGTAAAGTCAGAGGTCACGCAGACCTGATAAAGTTCAAAAGTGTGAAGAGATTAGTGTGAATATGAGTATATATCTAATATCCACTAGTACATTCCTTGAGAATGTAATTCTAACTCATTATGAGATTTTTGGAATAGGACATTGTTAGAGTACCCCACAAAAAAGATATAAGTGAAAAATGACCCTGAGGGTTTTTTATGATCTCCCACTTCTAATTTCATAATGAGTGGCCAGAAGCAGGGCAGAGAAAACTATGAATCATAATTTTTAGGCTATCAACAAACATTAATTTTGTATTCTCAAGAGATCTTGGCTCAATAACCAGTAAGTTTATAATTTACCTGACAAGTTGAACCAAGGATCTCCAAGATATAAGATAGATCTTCTGTGTGGTTTTATGGAAGGATGTAGACAATAATCACATAAGATGAGAAAGCATCATAGTTTATTACCACTAGAGGAAGCATTCACACCAATGAGATCACAGTCTCATCAAGGTCATTAATAGCCCAAAACATAGACTTACATGCGATTTGTTCTTAATTAAGGTTTCTATTTTTTTCAGTGATGTTGGATATTTAAGTTCTCTATAAGTGGTACCAATATTAAGTGTTTTAGGAGCTCAAAAAAGTAAGAGATGTTTGTGAACTGGAAGCCTCAGATTTCCTATAGAGCAGGTACCACTTGACCTTGACTTTAAAGGTTATGATACTCCATGTACTTGAAGGGCATTGATCTTTGTCCATTTAAGTTAAATAATACCTCCTCTTTAGAAGATCATAGGAGTGAGAAATCACTGGGCTAGTGGCATCAGAAAGACTCCATAAAATAGATGGTACTCAAGCTTGAACATATGGCAGTTATTACCAACTGGATTATACTACTTTATATTCTTGAAAGAGATCTCTGCCTTTCTAGTAAAATAATCCTCCAGAAGAATTGTTTTCCAGGCCTTTCATTATTTCTTTGGCTCCATTCTGTACCTTCTTCAAGTTCCCCACATGTCTCCTTAAGTAGCTCAGCTACTTAAGGTCTGCTAATGGCCCCACATGGTTGTTTTGAGCAATACTGGAAGAGAAATACCTAGACACACATTTTTGTTATTGTTTTGCTAAATTTCTCTAGCACTTAGCTGGATTTCCAGTTTGCAAATCATATTAATTAATTCTCACAACCAGTGAGGAAGCTGATGAGAAAATCCTGATCTCTGTTCCCCTCTGAGGACCTCAGAGCACTGGAGCCATAAGGTTAACAGGCATATAATGAGCCAATACTGGAACTTTGATGAAGACTCAGGAGTTACTGACTGTTCATTATTTAATCATTAATTGAGTAAAGCCAATAATAATTGATAATATTTAAATAGCACTTTAGGTTTTGATAAGTCATTTCCATTTATTATACCATTTGACCCTTAGATAATTGCTGTTATTATTATAGATGAAATTGAAGGAGGGTTAATGTCTTATCCAAAGTCATGCAACTAGTATCTGAGGCAGGATTAGAACTCAGGTTGACTCCAAGTACTATGCTCTCTACCCACCATACCATCTTACTGTCTCTGCCCACACTATGATACAATGGCCTTCATCTTTCCATCTCTGCCAGAATAACCCTTTTTATGTATAGATCTGGTCACGCCATGCCAATGATCAACTTTACCTCCTAGTAAAGTTTGAATTACTTTGTTCGATGTTCAAGAGCCTTCACAATCTATGACCATTCTACCTTTTCATCCTTATTTCATGCTATTCTCCTCTATTCTCTCTAAATTTTAGTCAAACACTAGTCTACACTTATGTCCATCTCTTTTGCCCTCCAAGACCCTTCCCCAAACATGGAACACCCTCTCATATTTCTATATTTATGTTAGGAATGTCTCCCCACTACTTCTTCACCTCTTGAATGTCCACTCATCTATTGAAACCTGACTCAAATACTAGTGCTTCAGCAAACATTCCTTAAGTGTCCTCCTTACCCTACCTCACCCTCTCCCCAACACACACAAACACACACACACACACACACACACACACACACCCCAATCCATAAAAAGTTTCCTTTTCGAATCATAGCACTTCATTTGGGATTTTTCTAAGGCACTTGCTATATATCAGATCCTTCAGTCACATTGAAAGAGTGACTTGCCCTTACTCCTTTATGAGTAAGATATAGTCTGCCTCATTTTAACCTATTAGTCTCCTTATCCCTAGCTTTGACTAGCACTAGAAATGGTAGCTTGGTATAGTAGAAAGAACTGGTAGTTGGGAGACTTCAGAAACTCACTCAGGAGTGAGCTAGAGTCAGGGGGACCTGAAAAATAATTTTTAAGTTTTTGGCGTGAGCATTTACAACTCAGAAATAAGAAAATGCTACAAATAAGGGCTTGATTTATTGTTTTATTGATTGTTTAGACTTAAGAAAGTGACAGAAAAATGTTAGTAATGCAGATTAGTCTTAAGATCATTTTTTGTGTATTTTTCTTTTTTTTTTTTCTTAAAGAGACAGTTGTTAAATATTTTCAGTTCATCCCTGGATTAGTTCTGGCTCTGACACTAATTTTCCATATGACTTTGGGTATATTACTCATCTCTTATAACTCAATAAATATTTATTTCTCAGTGACTACTTTGTTTAAGGGGGCATTTAGATAGATCAATGGATTGACCGTGGAGCCTAAAGTTAGGAAGATTCATCTTTCTGAGTTCAAATTCTACTTCAGACACTTGCTAGTTGTGTGACCCTGGGCAAATCACTTCACCCTGGTTGTCTCAGTTTCTTCATCTCTTAAAATATACTAAAGAAGAAAATGCAAGCCACTCCACTATTTTTGCCAAGAAAACCCCAGGTGAAGTCACAAAGAGTCAGACACGACTAAAAATGACAAAACTGTATAAATCATTTTATTTCTGTGAGATTTTGTTTCCTCTATGATTCCTCTAGCTTTAAAACTTTGCAATTTCAGCTTTAAAAAAAAAAGAGGGGGGATAGGTGCCATGAGAGAAAACGAAGAGAAGTAGATTAATTCAATAAACATTTGTCATTAATAATTATTCTGTTTAATAAAATGGTCTTTCTGATTCTGAGACAAATACCATAAGCTTTAAAACAATGGCTAGTCTTTATTAGCAGTTGAACTTAGATCTCCCATCTTCAAATATCATTCTAATTCCACCATTTTATGTTGCCAATGTACTGTGTTAATCACTGGGAAGGATATAGCGATGATACTATCCCTATCTGATAAAAAGATTAAAAAAAATTAAAAAGAAAACCACTAAACATAATGTTCGATATAAGATCATCTCCTTTTTTATTATTAGTTTGGGATGGGGAATTCTTTGTATTCATATTTTTGTTTGGTTGCAATGACTAAAGTGACTTCAAAATGGTGGCAAAAAAGACCAATGCCTCCCCATTATGCTAATTAACAGCCCTCCCAAGTGATTAGCATCTGGAAGATTGAGAATTGCAGCACAACAGCTGAGTTGTAAACTAGTAATTCCCTCCTGGATATGACATTGAACTCTCAAACCATTTGTCAGGATGTTGGAAAGAGAGAAAATATAATTCTGTAACATGAAAACAAAAACATTATTTTTAATATTTTAGTTTAAAATGTAGACAAGAGAGAGAAAATCAGACACCAATGCTGACTTCTTAATATAAGGCAGAATTATTAACAACCATGTCAAATATTCATAGGTCTACACTTGGTTTAGAGATAACATGGGAGAAGATAATGGAATTGCCTTCTGAACTAAGAACATACTCTTTTTCAAAAAATGACAGAATATTAGTGCTAGAGCAGGCTTTAAAATTCATATACTCTAGTCCAGGCATTTTACAGAGAAGGAAACTGAGATCTGGAGATAGCATATGACTTATCAAAGGGCAAAGAGTTACAAGACATAGATAGAATTTTACCCAGATTTTAGGACTACAAACCTAATGGTGACAAATCTACATTCCTTATGGGCAAGTTTGATCTTGATAAACAACTCCAAGTCATTAAAAAACAAGTATAGTGAATAAGGTGAGATATCAAGTTCTAATTTCCCATTTTAAAAGGAAAAAATTTACATACCAAACTACTCTTCTAAGTAGCAACAAAAAATAATGAGACTGACTTACTTGTAATCTTTAGATGCAGAAACTATTTTTTATTTTACTTTTATATTCTCAGAGCCTGGAAGCTAAATTATGCAAAGCATTGGAAAAGAAGTCAGGAAGACCTGTGTTCAAATACAGCCTCAGATACTTCTTCACTGTGAGACCATAGGCCAGTAATTTACTCTCTATCTGTCTCAGAGTTGCCCCCCTTGAATCAAAGATTACATGTAAAATGGGGAAAATAATGGCATCTCCCTCCTAGATAGTGTTGTTACAATAAAATGAGATATTATTTATAAGGTGTTTTATAACTTAAAGAGCTATATAAGTGCTACTGTTATCGTCATTTTTATACATTAGAAAGAATTGAATAAATGTATGTTGGGTAGGATTACCTTGACTCTGAGAGGGATCCCAAAGAGAAATTGTTTCCAAAAATATTTCTGTACAATGATGGAATCCTTAGAATGTATGTTCTCTAAAGAGCTAGGGCCCCTGATAACTGTTGGGTAGCTGTCAACGAAGTGAAATTGCCTAGAATTCTTAATACTTCAAAAGTTCACCATGACTGAACATTCTGAGCTAGACACACAAAACAGATGTACTAATAAGAAGGGTAAGTATCAGCTGGGAAATAACTATCTGCTTCAGATATGTCTGATAAAGTTTCAATAATACACTATAGGCAAGAAATTAATACAAACATAGAAGATCAAAGCCATTCCTCAATGTGTGGTCAAGGATATGAACAGATACTTCTCTAAAGAAGAATTTTAAAATACTAACAATCACATCAAAGATTGCTCCAAGTCACTAATGACAAGAGAAATGTAAATCAAAGCAACCCAGAGTTTGTACCTCACATCCTAAAAACTGGCAAAGATGACAAAAGACAGGAACAGTTAATATTGTTGGCGGCTTCAGAAATACAAGTACATGTACATGATTGGTGGAGCTGCAAATTGGTCCAACTGTGCTGGAAATCAATTTGGAATTATTCTGATAGCAATCCTTGGACCCAGAAAGCCCGCTGCTAGGTATAATGAGAAGGAGGTCAATGGTAAAGAGGAAGATTATATATATATATGTATATAACAATGTAGAAGCAAAGAACTGGAAATAAAGTGAGTACTCATGGATGGGAAAACAGCTAAACAAACAATGGTACATGAATGCAGTGGAATATTGTTGTTCCTTAAAAGAAATAATGTAGCTGAAGAATTCAGAGAAGCATAAAATTATTTATATCAACTTTGACAGCTGATGTAGGCTAAAGTAACCAGAACCAAGAAAACAATATACATGATTACATGTAAAGCAAAAACAAACAAAAGCAACCAAAATTTTATTGTGAACAACTACCAAGCTTTGTCCTAGAAAAGTCTTTAAGAAAACTTTTACCTTCCTCCCTTTTTACAGAGGCAGAGGTGGATGATAGATATGGAATATTGTATGTACAAACACAACTGATGTATGTGTTGGTTTTGCTGAATGATGTTTTTACATTTTTTTCAAGTGATGACTCACTGATGATAGGAGAGAAGCTGGTATATTCAGTTATGAAGTAGATATCAAATTATATCAATTTAGTAAGGTATTTTAAAGCCTGCTACTTCAGTATTTGCATAACCCATTATTTCATTGATGCTGGCACTCAATTTTGGCTCCTCTATGTCAAAGGAGGTAAGTTTCATGAGAGGTTGTGACCAAAAAATGTACCAATTCCTCAGTCCCTGGTCAGTCTTTGGGAGATAGCCTCTCTGAACTTCTCTATGCTAGACTTTGATGGAAAACACAATCTATCATTCAACTCTTCCAATTCAAAGCCTTTCCAGCTCCATAGAATCTGGCAGAGGTTGCTGGAGCTCAGAGTCATCTCCATGTCAAGAGAAGTCATTGGCAGAGAACTTCATAGGTGAGCAACAAGTAAAAAGAATTGCAATAACAACAGAGGAAATATGCAATAAACAGTGGTTGGTTGTTTTTCCTTTATTTTCAAAGAAGACCAGTGACATCTCAGGTGATATTGTGACTTGTAGAGTCACATAAAGTTGTCAGCCTCACTCTGTCTTCCAAAGTCATCGAAGTCTAGTGGTAGAATAAAAGTCAAAACACCTGGGGAAAGCCTGGGATGCAGTGGATGACCTTGGCTCTTTGATGTCTAATTAAACTATAAGCACTCCGCAGAGTCTGCTTCACTTGCCTTCATAGCCATGGGAATAAATTGTCTTCATCTGCCCATTCTTCACATGCTTGAAGTAGACAACCCCCCTACTTCACCAATGGATTTGAAGTCTATCAGTTACCCTCAGTCTGGTTTAGCCCATTTGCCCAGATGGTTTACTGGAGTGTAGCTGCTGTGTATGCTGTAGCTTCTTGGACCCACAGGTAAGAATTGAGTGAACAGTAGGAGTGCAAAGGAGTGTTTGGGGTGTTAAGGGAGGACTAGACTCTCTGGTGTGAGGCCTTGCTGAGGCCTATTTCAGGGCTACTCATCAAGTCTTGAAATAAGGGAAGTAAGAGAAATTTTGGAGCATAATAAAGGAAATTAGGCTTATTTTCATACTGGGAAAAAATGCTGCTCCTAATGTTTTCAATATCTACATAATGTCATATGTAATTTACTTTTGAAGGGAAAACAATGCTAATACCACAACTTTCTCACATGGCTTATGACATACAACATAGCCAGGAAGAAGCTCTTGTTTAATTATATTATGATCTAGTATTCACTCTGTGTGTGTCATCAAGTAAGAATTAGCCTTCTTAGGAAAACTAAACAGAACTGTGGTTCAACTACATCTCCCAGCAGCTACTATCTCCATACTTCCTCCTTTAAAGAACTCAGGGAACTAGCATCTAAGGAGAAAGGGGAACCAGGAGCATTGGAGAGCTATTGCAAGAGGACAAATTCTAGTCATTCAACTTTCCTCTCTTAACTTTGTACAATTTAAGGAGCTAGAAAAGGCTGGCAATTTCCTTTCCATTCCCTTATGTATATGCCAGCTACTCAAATTCCTTTAAGTCCTATTTAACATTTATGTACAACACTTGTGCTTAATCCTGTGCTTAATATGTACTAAACCCTCTACTAATTGCTGGAAAGGCAGACAATATAAAATAGCTCCTGCCTTCAAGGAACGTTCCAATTGCCTCTGAGAGAATGGAGCCAGACTGTACCACTAATATGTGTGTGACATGTGTAGCATGTATGCATTATTTTGTATTAGTATTATCTGTGTATCATAACTCCTGTCTAGACCATAAGCTCTTCGATGAAAAAAAATGTGCCTTTTCTAAGCTCTATTCTTACTAAACTAAACTGAACTCCAAGCTTATCTACACTATGACTACATGAAGGAGCAGAGGTCCGCATATTTATATTTGCAGATCAGTCTCTTGGGGCCCTTTCAGCTTCTTGGCATCATAACTTGCCAAGACATCCCAGGGCTAGGGGTGGACTGGGAGTAAAAGTGCCATAATCAAAGTCACATACCCCAGCCCCTCATTAGAATAGGTCCACCTTTCATTATTATAATATTGATTTTTCTCATTGTTAACCAATCAGAGTTGATTGCAATCTGTTGGGAACATCCACTCTTTCAAGGTCTTATAAGAGTCAAAAGGCCACCATCTTTAATTTAAGAGAGATGCCAAATGAACATCTTTTTATTAATTGTTAGTCATAATTAATAAAATGATTAATTACCCAGAAATGATGTCTCTCAAACTTTCTATACACAACAGGGGGCATAGTATTAATTTCCCCAATTACCCTGGATGCTCTCAGGACTATTTTGATTTGCCTATATATTTTTACATGTCTGGAATTAGGAGGTAAGTATTACTTCAAGTGAATTATGCAACTCCAAGAGTGGTCTGTCTCAATGTCAGTTGAGAAGGTATGGGCTGAAAAACAACTAGGGTGGTAATAGATGAAGAGGTAAATGCTCCCTCCTGTTTCTGTCAACAGAAGCTTTCCCTATTTATGCTGATATTAGATTTGAACTGTGCTTTGTTGTTGCTACAGCCTACATAAACTTTTCATCATTCATGACAGTGTTATGCTTTGGGGGATTGCTGCAATGGTGTTCTTCAGAGCAGAAAGTTTTACCCCTTTCACACGGCTTCTTGGGACTTCACTAGTCCATTTTCAAGAAAAGCTAGACTTCAACATTTCAGCATTTGCCCACTGGGCAAATAATTGCAGTCTTTCTTGTCCCTTGTTTGCAATTATGAATTGAATAGTCATCTTGATGATGAGAGGACACAGACTCACATTGCCCATCCTGCTACAGGAACATAGTGCGGCGAAGATATACTTTGGCAAACGGATGATGGGAGGGTGTGTGACCTGAGTGTTATTCTTTGTTACTTATTTGGCACAATGCATAAAGAGCTGGCCTCAGAGCCCAAAAGATCTGGGTTCAAGTCTCACCTCTGACACACACGGCCTAAGCGAACCTGAGCAAGTTTTAACCTCTCAGCATTCTTGGCCATTTTTTAAGATTAAAATTTGAAGAGGGAGTACCATTCTAAGTAGGTAGAGGAAGTACATCTCCTAAGAGTTCCCTATAACAGCAAAATGGCAAGCCCTGTCTCTACCCTTTGTTTAAGTACATGTCCTTTTGCATAATCAATTTCATTGATTAATTTCTAACTATTCTGGAGGGAAATTCAAAAAGGAAAACATAGGATCTCAGAGCTGTGGTTGAATAGATGCTGAACTCAAATAGATTGTTATAACTTGAATACAACATTCAGTTTTACGCTTGGGGGCAGCTAGATGGTGCAGTGGATAGTAGGCTGGGCCTGGAGTCAGGAAGACTTGTCTTCCTTAGTTCAAATCTAGCCTGAGACACTAACTAGCTGCATGATGATAGGCAAGTCATCTAACCCTGTTTACCTCAGTTTCCTCATCTATAAAATGACCTGGAGAAGGAAATGATAAAGCCACTCCAGTATCTTTACTGAGAAAACCCCAGTGGGGTCACAAAGAATCAGACATAACTGAAAAATGAGTGAACAGCAAAAACATTCGGTGTATCATTATGCTGTTAGTTCCTCCCCCTCTGGTCAATTACTAATGTCTTTATTTGATCACTATGATGACATTCATGCATAAAGTTAAGGAGTCAGTTCAAAAGAAGTTCCCCAAGGAAATTAGTTAATTTTCTTGAGGGAGAAAAAACCCTTCCTTGAAAATGCTAGTTATATATTTTTAAACAGTCTTATTTTGATTTAGATAATCAAAAAATTAAATTAGGTTTATTGGACTATTAAAGGATGCCTGTGATTATCTGAGGTTAATGAAAAGTCCAGTAGAATAAGAGTTCCTGTAGCTGGTTGTGCCTTTTATTTAAATGACTTGGGACTACCCAGCTCCCATAGTGATAATGGCTTAGTGATCTGATTAGTGAGATATTATGACTGACCAGGAAGGAATTCATGTGACAGGAATATCCTTGTGTACTTCCTGATGTACAGGAGCAGATATAAATACTTAGGCATCCTTGACATTTTAATGTGAGAGTTAATAGTTATTAGAAAGAGAAAAATGAGGGCAAGAAGAAAGAGAAAGGGGAAAAATGAAGGAAGGGAAGGAAAGAAGAAAAGGTAAAGAGAGGAAAATATTGGAGGATTGAGGGGAATGAGAGGCCAACCTAGATAGGTGATGGAAAATAATTTCTTAAATATTAGAATTATACAAGTGGAAGCTAATGACTCCATAAGACATCAAGAAACAATTAAACAAAGTCAACAGAATGAAAAATAGAAGAGAATATAAAATTTCTCATTAGTAAAACATGTAACCTGAAAGATAGATTGAGAAGAGAAAATTTAAGAATTACTGAACTATCTGAAAGAAATGATAAAAAGAGCCTAACTATTATATTTCAAGAAATTATAAAGGAAAACTGCCCTATCTCAGAACCAGAGAGTAAAATAGAAATTATAAGAATCCACTGATCACCTCCTGTAATAGATTCCAAAATGAAAAATCACAGGAATATTATAGCCAAATTCCAGAACTCCCAGGTCAAGGAGAAAATATTGCAAGTAAAACATATTCTCACATTAGACACATTGCAAAAACAAAACAAAGCAAGAAAATAAAGTTTAAAAAAAAGTATTTTTCGATCTACACTCAGTGTTAATTCTCTCTCTGGAGGTGGATAACATTTTTCATTATGGATCCTTTGAAATTGTCTCGGATCATTTCTTGATCAGAGTATCTAAGTCTTTCACAGTTGGTCATCATTGCAATATCACTGTTACTGTTTGCAATATTCACCTAGTTCTGCTCACTTCACTTTGCATCAGTTCATATAAGATTTTACAGATTTTACTGAAACCATCCTACTCTTCATTTTTTATAGCACTTTAGTATTCTGTCACAATCATATATCACAACTTGTTAAGCCAATTCCCAATTGATGGGAATTCTGTCCATTTCCAATTCCTTGCCACCACAAAAGAGTTACTATAAATACTTTTGTACAAATAGGTCTTTTTTTCCCTTTTCTTAAGTTTGTTTGGGATACAGACCTACTAGTGACTGTTGTTTGTTCTTCATTCTCAAAGAGGACCATGACATCATGAAAGTGATGCTATGACATGCAATTGAATTGGATTTAAGTGAGAGAGGGCTTATTGCTGGGTTAAAGGATAGGTACAGTTTTATAACTTTTTGGGCATAGTTCTAAATTGTTCTCCAGAATGATAAATTATAATTTTCTTGAGGGTAAGGATTGTCTTTTGCTTCTTTTTGTATGCCTAGTGCTTTACACAGAGCCTGGAACAAAGTAAATGCTTAATAAATGTTGATTGATTGATAAAGACAGTACTAATGATGCCCTCTGATCATGTAACTATATATCCTTTGCCTTTCCATTTGACTAGTTTATCTTTTGCTATCATAAATTTCTGTATATACATTGTTATTCCCTATTTGAATGTAAGCACTGTGGAGGCAAGGACTGTTTCATTTTAGCACAGTAGCTGGTACTGGTGGTGGTGGATTGAAACTTGTGATTTGATTAGTGTGGATAAGAAATGTCAAACATATAACCCAGACTCAAGATTCGAACTGAACTAAAGTAAAATATATTGGGGGAAAATTTAACAAAATTAATAAAACTGTAATAGATCATAAATAATGTTAATATGTGGTTTTTTAAGTCAATATATGGCCCACAAGGATTCTTATGTACTGCTCAGTAACTTTGATTCTTTTTGAGTTTCACACCACTGATGTAGAAAAGTACTACTGAGGAAATTCCCTATAAAAATTCACATTGTCAACTGTTCTATAACTTATTGTCTTGTATTTTGCTATTTATTTCCCAATGGCTAAAATTTACTTTAAATTATGACATCCAGTTACAAATTTTAAAGATTCCTTCTTGTCCCTCTTATGGTAGGGTTTGAATTCAGGATTTCCTTATTCCAAGGCTAATTCTCTACCCACTGTTCCATGACACCTGTCGCTAAACACATAGTGAGCACTGAGTAAATGATTGCTGAATTGAATTTTGAACACAACTGCATGGCATAATTTGGGTAATAGACACTCTTCATTCACATTTTTTGAATGACTGTGAATCTCACAGAGAATGTTAGTACATAGTACAGTGTTCTATGATATTTCATTAGGTATCAAGTCTATCAATATCACATGTAATATTCATATCCCAATTTTCACATGGTGCATAAAAATTGAAAAAAAGGTAAAGTTCACTCAATTCTTATGACCCAGATCTGTTATCAGTAGTGATCAACAAAGAAAGGAGTAAGAAGGACACAATTTCAAACAATTGTATGTATAGGGTTACAAAATTATATGGTATTCCAAATAGATAAAGCATTTACTAAATGTTTTCTATGTGTCATGCACTGTATTATGTTCTAGGAACATAGATGCTATAAAATAGAGATGGGGATAAGGGAAGGGTGGGATGTGATAGAAGGGAGGGCACATTGAGGGAAAGGGTAATCAGAATGCAAAGTGTTATGGGGTGGGGGAAAGGGAGAGATCAGGGAGAAAAATAGGAACTCAAAATTTTGTGGAAAGGAATGTTGAAATCTAAAAATAAATAAATATAACTATAAAAAAATCAATCTTGGAGGGGAAGATCATCAGAGTTTCTGGCCATGACAGAAAACACTCACTCACAACCATCAAAACCCAAACGATAAGCAAGTAAAACTTGGGATAGGACTTATTATTGGCCAACCAGTGAAAGCCAGAGTGATTTGAGTTTAAAGGTATAGTCAAGCAGCTCCATTTGTATCATATTAAGCTTTATTTAAGCCTAATTTTTTCAGAGATATATTTCAAGAAATCCTAAATGAAAGTACATGAGGCAAAACAGTTAACTGTTTTTGAAAAAAATAGAATAATTAAGTACAGAAGAAAAAATATCTAGCCCCCAAATCCCAAGATGCTTTGCAAAATATAAGCAATCACAAATTATATTCCATTGGAAAGAGGAGCTACATGTAAGGGTATGACTTCCCATCTGACCAGAGGGATAGAAGGAGGAGGAAGAGGAGAAAGAAGAAGGAAGAGGAGGAGGAGGAAAAAGTATCAGTATTATCCATTGAACACATAGGGGGCAGCTGTTACTACTATTACAACTCACAGATTGTTGTTCATCCTTCATTCTTGAAGACTAATGACATCAGGAGAAGTGATATCTTCGTTTGAAAGTGAATTGTATTCAAGTGAGGCAGAGCTGCTCAAAGTCATCAATAAGCCTCTAGTTACTAAGTAGAGGCCAACTGAGCATGTTCAGACCACAGAGATCCCTAACTCTTAAGCTTTGTGCTTTAAATCTGGAAGTATTGAATAAGTCAAGGAATAATTCAAATCTTTTGTGACTTCTACCTCCAACCACTGGATACCAATGATGTTTTCCCATCTTAACATGAAGAATTTCTTAGATTGAAATATAAAGTACATTTTGCTACATTGAAAGGAAAAACAAAGTATAAAAATATTAATATCCTAGTATTAAGTGTACCTCTAATCATTTCTGGTAAAGTCTGAATTTTTAAACCCTTCCTGACTTTTTAAAAACTTTTATTCTTTTTTTATTCTGAACTTGACAGACATAATCAAAAATAATAACTTCCATATACAAAGAATAGAAAAAGAGAATTGCATATGAAATCGTGATCTTTTTTATATGCAGCTTAGGGTGTTTTTTTAAGTATCAAATGATGTCCCAAAAGTCTTAGTGCAGTTTTAAGCTTTAATAGCATTAAGAATTTGGAGATATCCTATACAATAAATTTCTATGGTATTCTAATACTGTCTTGTTTGTCTACATCTATTGTTGAACTTTATTCTGCTTTCATTCAATGTATTTTATAATTGGTTCATTGACACTTTTCCTGACTATCTCTTCCTTGTAGGGGTCTTATAGCATTGCCTCCTTTTCTAGTTTAGCAAACAATTTATGTAACATTGGAATTAATTGTTCTTTGAATATTTGAAATAATTTACTGGCAATCCATCTGTGCCTGGCACTTTCTCATCAGGAATTTCTATTGTGACTTGATTATGTTATTATTTCTGAGATTAAATTATGCAAATTTTATATTTCTTGCTCAATCTCTTAAACACATTATACCTTGGTAATTATTTATCCATTTCATTTAAACTATCAATATTATTGGCATATAATAGAGCATAGAGTCTCTAAGGATTTCTTTTATTTCCTCTTCATTTGTTTTGAGTTCTCTTTTTCATTTGATTTTTTCTATTTTAAAAATAAGATTAGCTAACAAGTTATCCATTTCATTAATTTATTTTAAACAGCTCCTATCTTTGTTTGTCAAGTCAATTGTTTTTATTTGATTTGGTTTACCTCTCCCTTGATTTTCTCATTTTCTATTTCTGTGTTCAATTTTTTTTTCTCTTGTTGCTTTTTTAATTTTTAAAATTTTATGCCCAGTTCTTTGATCTGTTATTTCTTTCTTTTGTTATTCTTTTTGTTGTTTGGAGGTACAAATTTTCCTCTATGGACTACTTTGGCTACATCCAGGGGTATACTAGAGCCAGCTCAAACCAGTTCAGGAAAGTCAATTGTTAAATTTTCATTGTGAGTATTTGTATCTCATAAATCTGCAAATAATACAAATCAAGGTTTGAATTATTGTTTTGTTTACGTTCTGTACTCAAGAAATTGATGGAGAATTTTTAATAATTCAGATTAAACTTAAAAGCATACCAAGTAGATATCTTTTTAAATCAGTTTTTTTTTTTTTACAAAAATGGTTGTTAAAAATCAGCATACTACTGACTATATTTGCTGGAATTTTTTCATAGTGGGGGGTGGGGAAAGGATTGATCTTAACTCAGCTTGCTGCCTAAGGAAGTTTCTCAGTATTTCAGCATGATCACTAGCTGGATGTGCCAGGGTATATCTGCTGTGTACTATTTCCTGAGACCATCTTCTTTCTCAATGTTTCTTCCCAGCATGCAGCTGGAAGCCCAAGAGATCAGCAACTCAGCACTTACAAAGGTTTGTCTTATGTTCATCTCACATTGCACCCCAGGTGACCCTGTCAAATGCCCTTATCTTCTGGCATAGCAACCATAACCTAAGAGTCAGCTAGGAAGACCATCTGAAAAGCCCATATGGCAAGATCAAATCCTCAAAGAACAAAAGTCAATGAAATGACATACAGAAAAGAGCTATATGTCAGTGAACCTATCATGACTTCTGTTTTCAGTAGAGACGATAATTAGGACCTTCATTAGTTATCTGTGCTTATAACAAAGATAAAGAAAAGGATAGAGAGATCAGGCTTGTCCTCAATCCCTATCATGCAATGTAAATAATATTTTATCTTGTAATAAGTATAGTTGCAAAATGAGCAACCACAGGGAAGATTTTCTCTCTGCAGATATCTTTACCCACTGATGAACTGCTGCTGAAAGAGAGGTAGATTTAAGAGGGGAATCTAAGCATGAAGCAGATAAAAGATCCAATATAACTCAGAGTCCACACTGAAGATAATCTGTTTTCCCACTTCATCTGAACAGCCTCACAAAATCTATCTAGTCTAAAAGAATTTGATGGATAAGAGAGCTTACCCTGAAGCCAGAAAGAAGTGCAAGTTTCTGTTTTTATACATGCTGGCTGTGCAGTCTTGAGAAAATCACTTAATCTCTCTGAGCTTTATGAAACTTTGTAAGTTTCTCTACATTGTTAGAGGGAGTTACCTTATCTGGGACTTTTCTATATCAATGAAATCACAAATGTAGTCACTATCCCTGTTCTGCTTCACATTCATAACCTCTTCTAGTTTATCACTTAAGAATACAATAGCAGAATAGTACCACTGGGTTTGAGATTTCCATTCCTAGAGCTGATATTAATATGCCTCCACCTCCTGTTCTGTTTCTAATCCTGGGTATAGAGTGTGTCTTCTTTATTTAATTTTTTTTCTGCTGACCAGTTTTCTATCCCCATCACCACAACTACCATTGAATACAAAAGATTTAGTGGCCAACAAGTTTTTTAAGGAACACTGGGAGAAATTAAGGAAAAGAAAAGAAGAATAGATGGGAAGAAGGTGAATGGAAGACTCTGTGAGCATTTGCAGACATTTGAATGCTCTACATAATGGGGGGAAGTCAAGACAATTACTTCCACCTCTGACTTGAAGTTAAGGGAGATGGATATTATATCTAAGAAGGAACTGGATTGTCTCACTAAATCTGATCTGATCTCATGAGTACATCAAACAATCTCATTGCCCTCAGCCACAGTCGTAGCAACTGTATCCACTGATCTTGGTCTCTGTATCAGCAGATGCTAAGAAATAAAATGTCTGACCTGAAAGTTCTAGCCACATGTGTTCCCAAGATGGAGGGTGAATTCTGAACTTCCACTCTCAACTTGGTTTCTTCCCTTCCAGAGTCTTTCACTCTGTGAAATTTTTTTCTAAACACTTCATTTCCATGGTCGATGCTGGTGTACTCTGGAGAAGTTTTCTCCATTTCCACGGGAATTGCATTATATACTTCTATGGCCAATTTTAGTCATTTTTTATTGGCACTAAATTAGAACAAATTTTCAAACTTGTATTCCAATGAACTATAATGTTCTTTAACTTCATTGTTGAAATTCTCACATTTAGGAAGAACTCAGATTCAGGCAATATTTATGGATACTGACAGATAATATCTACAACCCTGTAAAGCAATGCACACCTACACTAACATCCTAGAGATCTCTTCTAAGTTCTCCCAGCCATTTAATGTCATTAGCTCTATTTAAATATAAGTTAATTAAGTGCAAGATAGAATAATCCACTTCCCTTCCCCCCATAGTTGACAACTTGTCTGTCACCTGTCTATGTTACCTTTTGCCCCTCAGTCATCTCAAATTCTCCTCCCACATCTTTTCCTGTGACTTTTCTTCCTCGTCTTCCTTCAAAGTGATAGACTTAGAAAAATGCCTTCTCCTTCAGCTGCAATTTAATTCCTATCATGTCACAAGTTCATTCACTTGCCTCTGGGCTCCCATGACATTGCCAGAGAGGTTACTTCCCATAAATATGACTAGGAAGTGAGTTGAGTAAGGAAGCCCTGTTGGTCTTGGGTTCCTTTACTCTTTTTATTTAAGAAAAAAATGTTTCTTTTCTTCATGTAGTAGATTGTGGGGCCATTAGTAAATCATGTAGTAGTTTGTGGGGTCATTAGCAAACAATAAAAATCTCATTTAGACCCAAGACAAATCTTCATTTGTGGATTTTTAGTACAAGTTTTGCAAAAAATCAGTATGGTACAGTTTCCTAAATTGTAAAATGAAGGGATTAGGTAGGAGTTTTGCATATACCCTTCTAACCCTAAATCTTATGATCCTATTAAAAATATCATTAGCATAATACAATCTTACAATTGAAAGAAAAATAGTAAAGCCCTTATTGCTATTCAGATATTTTAGTCATATCTGACTCTTTGTGACCATATTGGACTTTTCCTGGCAAAGATACTGAAATGGGTTTCCATTTCCTTCTCCAGAACATTTTATAGATGAAGAAACTGAGGTGAAAAGGGTTAAATGATTTACCCAGAGTCACATAACTAGTAAATGTCTGAGACTAGCTTTGAACTCAGGTCCTCCTGACTCCAGGCTTAACATTCTATCCATTATACCACCTAGATGCCCTAAAAGCCACTTAGAATATCATTCCATTATTAGCCATTCAGCTGTGAACGAGTCTCCTAAGCTCACAAAACCTCAGTCTCTCTATTCTAAAACGGAGATGGCATGATGTAATGGGAAGTGTACTACGCCTATATTTAGAGCATGAAGGTTTGAGTCCTGGCTTTGCCACTTACATCCTGTGTGACCTCAGGCAAGTGACTTTTCCTCTATTTGGCTTCCATTTCCATTATCTGTGCAGGTCTAAAGTTCTGACAATTCTTATTCTGACTCCTGTTCTCACTGGAAATACCAGTTCCCAGAACAAGAATCTATCTTCCCCTTATGATTTTAGAGGTACCTTTGAAAGGTTAGAGTGTCTTTCTAAGGCCATCAGGTTAAGGCCCCATTCTGAGATGTTCTGCAGCAAAATTAGTCAACAATTATAGTCAATATTTTCATTTTATCACTAATTTGACCCAGTGATATCACTTTTAGTATCATTTAACCAATTAATATAAATTGACTTTTTTAAAAGGACAAAGATAACAAAGATTGGGAAGATATAAAAAGAACAGAGGCATGAATCTATTCTCCTACCAGTCCTACCAATTGGGAACACATTGTCTTTGATACCACCCTGGTCTCTAAGGAGAGTAGGCTCAAAGTTTAAAAGCATAAAGCATTTGTTGCTTAGTTGTTTCAACCATGCCTGGCTCTTTGTGACCTACTTTGTGACCTACTTTGGGGGTTCCTTGGCAAAGATTCTGGAGTGGTTTGCCATTTCTTTCTTCAACTCATTTTATAGATGAGGAAACTGAGGCAAGCAGGGTTAAGTAACTTGCTCAAGGTCACATAACTAGGAAGTATCTGAGGCCAGATTTGAACTCACAAAAATGAGTCTTCCTGACTCCAGGCCAAGCGCTCTCTCTACTATGCCACCTAACATTTGCTACAAAGCATTTGCCCCCTTAAATTCACTTCCAAATGTAGAATAGATATAGAATAAGGTTGTTCCAGAAAATAGCATCTCAGCTACTGAGTCAAGCCTAGGCTGCTAGGTTGGGTCTCAAAGGTCATTGCTTGAAGTTGTACAAGTAGTAGGCTCCTGACATGAACATCCTGTCCCTGGACTTTTTGAGATCTCACAAAATTTTAACCTGGTCTGCTCCATCTCCAGCAGTCATTCACCAATCAGCAGGAAAGAAAAAAATTCAAATATGCAAACAAACAGGGGTACCATATTCAATTATGGTCACATGTCAGCATTGGTGGAGAGACAGGCAGCTGGCAGCTGCTGGAACCATTGCTTTTGCTTCTCCCTCCCCAGTCCTTGTCTTGATTACCACCAGGAAAAAGAGAGTAGGCTTACTGTGTCCCATTAGTGTCTTTTGAATCTTCAGTCATTTCTGGCTTTGGAGCCAATCAAAACCTCTTTTCTTCACTACAGGAAGCAGTTACTGAATGCCTACTCCTGTTTCAAAGTCCACATGGGGGAGTTGCATCTGGCTGACCCTGCTGTGAATGATCATCAGGGCTGAACTTTCATGGCTTAGTCCCCCCATTATAGCTATAAAATTATGGGACTGGACTTGATGATGTCCAAGGACACTTTCATCTCTCTGTTTCTCAAATGTTCTCATCTGGAAAATAGTACTTATCTTAACTGTCTTCCTCTTGGAGATGCTACAAAGAAAGTCCTTTGGAAATTCTTAAACACTACATAAATATGAGAACTTTATTATTGTAGCTATTATAGCAACCACTATCATTACTATGTTGGTTTCAGATAAGACTATAATTTTAAATCATCACAGGAATATGGATTATCTGTCTTGATTTTCAGTGTTCTGCAGAACTTATAATGAATATCATTCATGTAGATTCTAGATCTTTTCTGTTGCAGTTTAGATTTTTCTTTTTCTAGCTAAAGTTTAAAATTACTTTCCTTAAACAATGACGTTCTTCATGCTGGTTTTGACTAAATTAAAATTGTGTCTTCCTCTGCCTCGGTCCCTATGCTGGATGCCACAGAGCATCTTTAGTTGGTTCATGGTGTTGAGACAATCCTCACTGATTTAGAGTTGGAAGTAAACTTAGAAATCATCTAGTCGGACCTCTCCCTTTTACAGATGGGAAAACTGAGACCTAAAGAAGTTAAGTAACTTGCCCAAGATCATCCAGGTAGTAACCATCAAAGGTATGACTTGATTTCAGGTCCCTGGACCCTAGAGTCTGTGATCTTTCCATTATACCCTGACACCTTTCTCAAACAAATAATCAAATCAGTCAAACAATAAACATTTATTAAGGTCTGTGTGAACAACTAGGTAGTACAGTGGGTAGAGTACTGGACTTGAAGTCAGAAAGACTTCTTCATGTGTTCAAATCTGGCCACCGATACTAACTGTGTGACCTGGGGCAAGTCACTTAACCTTGTTTACCTCAGTTTCCTCATTTATAAAGTGATCTGGAGAAGGAAATGGCAAACCACTACAGTATATTTGTGAGCAAAACCCCAAATGGGATCACAAAAAGTCAGACAGTACTGAAACAACTAAACAAAAATAACAAAATGTGTCAGGCATTGTGGTAAGCTCTGGGCACACAAAAAGAAGGGAAAGATACTCTGGCTGTAAAGGAGCTTACCATATGATGATCAAAAATCAAAGGCATTCTAACTGACATTCATTTGAAAAACAGACCACAGTTGTCATAGGCTCTCTGGTGATACTTAAGGAGGAGAAAGGGAAGGTGTACAGAACTTAAGAAAAGGAGAGGTTTTAATCCTATCTCTAATACTTATGACAGTTATCACCTGGGCAAATCATTTTTACCTCCTCTGGTCTCAGTTTCCTCATCTGCAAAATCTAGACATACACAATTTATTCCACAGATTTATTGTGATAAATTTCCTTCGTTAATCTCAGAGAGCTAGAGGAATGTGCAGAATTATTTTTACTATTATTAGATATATTATTTAACCATTGCCTAAACTGTTGAAAAAAATGTATTTCTTTAGAAGAAAAATAAAAACCTCTTTCCCAAGGAACTGCTGATATGAAAATAAGATGTGCCTTCAAAGCTGAAGGGGAGGACTTGGTTATTGTATTGGGTTGTTACATTTTGTTTTAAGTAAAAAGTTCATGGTGCATGGTAGGGTAGGGGGTGAGTAAGATTATGTGTTTTTTAAAAGCTATTATTTTTAAACCTCTGGCAATTTTGACTAAGTCTAAGACAAGCCACCCTATGAAGCTACATTTTTATTTGGCTTAGAAATACCCTGAGCTTTTGTGCAGACAATTCTGTGCTTTTAGAAATAATGTAGCTGCCATTTTAATGTACTTACAGTTCAAAGGAAAGTAACAGTGCATTGGGTTCATTTCTCCATGTATTGCTAAGTGCAGTTATAGGACAAGTAAATGCACTCAACACTACAGCATTCACTGACTCTGCCTCATACACATTACCACAGAGCAGCAAAAGCACTTACTGAGAAAGTTTTTGATTCCCTACAGCATCCTTTTGAGAAGTCATACTGAGCCTGGAATGTTGGGAAATTTAATAGAAGTCGTCTTGCCTATTAGTGTGATGGTAAGAGGATTATTTAAATAATCGGGGGAAGGAAATCATGAATGCCTTGGGAGGTCAAATGGTGTAGTGGACAAGAAATCAAGACCCCTTTGGTTGGTTCTACTTCAGTGCTTGAGGGCAAGTCACCTCATCTCTCTACCATAGAGCATTATCCCTGAATTCTCTTTCAACTCTGACAGTCTCTATTCTATATTCTAAGACCCCATTCAGCTCTGATTAGTCTATGTCAATGTCACCAGCAGTGACATGGAACCAGCAGTTCCATGTCCTTAGATTCCATCTAGTTCTGATAACATATAGTCGACAATCATCTCCAACCCTAACAATTTAGGTTTTGTATTTTCAGACTCCTTCCAGCTTGAACAGTCAATGTTCTGAGATATTTTCTAGATCTGAAATTCTGTGTTTTATGTTCTAAAACTTCTAGCTCTGCATGATGCTCTTAGAAAAACCTAGAAAGACTTACATGAACTAATGCAAAGTTAAATGAGCAGAACAAAGAGAATATTATACACAGTAAATGCAATACTATATACAATGATCAGTTGTGAATAACTTAGCTATTTTTTAGCACGTCAATGATCCAAGAGAGTTCTGAAGGACTCATGATGAAAAATGCTATCCACCTCAAGAGAAAGAGCTGATGGAGTCTGAATGCAAATTGAAGCATACTTTTTTTAACTTTACTTTTCTTGGGAGTTTTCTTTTCTGTATCTTCTTTCACAACATGACTAATATGAAAATATACTTTGCATGACTATACATATATAACCTATATCAAATTGCTTGCCTTCTAATAAGGGAGGAGAGGAAGGAGTGAAGAAGAGAATTCAGATCTTAAAATTTTAAAAAAATAAATATTAATTGTTTTTACATGTAATCAGGAAAATATAAAATAAAAATATATTTAAAAAATACGTCTAGTTCTGACTTCTGTATATTCTAAGACCCTTTCCAGTTCTGACATTTTAAGCTTCATGTTCTGAGATCCCTTCTTTCTTTAAAATCTATGTTCTCAAGTTCCATCCAGTTCTCAAATATTATGTTCAAAATTCTATGGTGCAGGGCAGAGGCAAGATGATGGAGTAGAAAGATGGACCTGCTCTAACTCTGCCCCCATAGCCCATAAAATACCTGCAAAAAATGACTCTAAACAAACTCTAGAGCAGTAGAAGTCATAAAACTACAGAGTGAAAGAGATTTCCAGCCCAAGAAAGCCTGAAAGGCTGACAGGAAAGGTCTATACACACACGGCTCAGAGTGGAGCACAGCCCAACCTTGGTGGTACAGCACAGAAAGAACAGAAAGCAGGCTTCAGGGTGCAGAATCACAGGCAGCAGCTGCAGTTCTCAGATTTTCTCAACCCACAAATGCCAAAGACAGCTTCAAAGGTCAGTAAGAAAGCTCTTTCACCTGAGTAAGACGGGAATGCAGCCTGACCCCAGCCCCAGCCCCAAAGTGGCAACAACCATTTATGGAGCCCTTGGCCCAAAGACTCTAGAGGAATCCAATAGCCAATCTGGGTCTCAGTTCTGAGTGGTGGTCTAGGGTGAGAAGCAGCACTAGCATGGCAGAGCTGGTAGAGACTGGAGAGGGAATCCTACTCACAGATACAGAGCAGAAAACAGTTCTTGTGTTTGCTCTCAGATCAGAGCACATCCCTTGATTGTGTGACCTTGATGGAACTGAAAACTCATATGTCCGTAGAGTATAACCTCCACTTGACAAAGGACTCAAAAGTCAAGTAACTGGCTGGGAAAATGCCCAAACAAAAGAAAAAAAAAGACTATAGAAGGTGACTTTCCTGGTGAAAAGGTATTTTCTTCCATCTTTTTGGATGAGGAAGAACAAAGCATACCATTAGAAGGAGACATAAAAGTCAAGACTTCTAAATCCAAAACCTCCAAATAAAACATGCAATGATTTCAGGCCTTAGAAGAGCTCAAAATGGATTTGGAAAATCAAGTAAGAGAGGTGGAGGAAAAATTGGGAAGAGAAATGAGAGCAATGCAAGAAAATCATGAAAAGGGAGTCAACAACTTGCTAAAGTAGACCCAAAAAAATGCTGAAGAAAGTAACACCTTTAAAAATATACTAACCCTGATGGCAAAAGATGTCCAAAAAGGGAATGAGAAGAAGAATGCTTTAAAAAGAATTAGCCAAATGGAAAAGGAGGTTCGAAAACTCACTGAAGAAAATTGTTCTTTAAAAATTAGAATGGAGCAGATGGAAGCTAATGACTTTATGAGAAACCAAGAAATTATAAAACAAAACCAAAAGAATGAAAACATAGAGGACATTGTGAAATATCTCATTGGAAAAACAACTGACCTGGAAAACAGATCCAGGAGAGATAATTTAAAAATTATTGGTCTATATGAAAACCATGATCAAAAAAAGAGCTTAGACATCACCTTCTAAGAAAATATCAAGGAAAACTGCCCCGATATTCTAGAGCCAGAGGGTAAAATAGAAACAGAAAGAATTCACCAATAACCTCCTGAAAGAGATCCAAAAAGGAAAACTCCTAGGAATATTGTAGCCAATTTCCAGAGTTCCCAAGTCAAGGAGAAAATACTACAAGTAGTCAGAAAGAAACAATTCAAGTATTGTGGAAATGCAATCAGGATAACACAGGATTTAGTAGCTTCTACACTAAGGGATCAAAGGGCTTGGAATATGATATTCCAGAGGTGAAAGGAGATAGGATTAAAACCAAGAATCACCTACCCAACAAAACTGAGTATAATACTTCAGAGGGGGAAATGGAATTTCATTGAAATAGAGGACTTCCAAGAATTCTTGTTGAAAAACTCAGAGATGAATAGAAAATATGACTTTCAAATCCAAGAATCAATAGAAACATAAAAAGGTAAATAGTAAAGAGAAGCCTTAAGGAACTCATTAAACTCATTAAAGTTGAACTGTTTTCATTCCTACATGAAAAAATGTTATTTGTAACTCATGAGACCCTTTTCAATATTAGGGTAGTTAGAGGTGTGTATATGTAGGTGTGTATGGGTATGTAGGTGTGTGTATATTATATATGTGTAGATATGTATATGTAAATGGGTGTATGTGTGTATGTATACATATATGTATATGTGTGTGTGTGTATATATACATACATACATAGAGGGCACAGAGTGAGATGAATATGAAGGGAGAATACCTAAAAAAAGTAAAATTTACTGCTGAATGGAATGTACTAGGAGTAAGAAAAAGAGGGAGGTAGAATGTAGCATATCATCTCACATGCAAGAGGAAAGAAAGAGCTTCTACAATGGAGGGAAAGAAAGGGGAGATGAAAGGAAATTGAGCCTTACTCTCATGGGATTTGGCTTAAGGAGGGAGTAACATACACCTAATTGGATATGGAAATCTATTTTACCCTGCAGGAAGGCAAGGGGGAAGGAGACAGGAGAGGGAAGAAAATAGAAGGGACAGCAAATTGGGGAAAGAGATAAACAGAAATAAACACTATTGTGGGAGGGCAGTTCAAGGGAGAGAATGGAATAAATGAAGGGCAGAATAGGACAGAGGAAAATGCTGTCAGTCTTTTACAACATAAATATTATGGAAGTACTTTACATTGTTACACATGTATGACCTATATTGAATTGCTTATTTTCTCAATAAGGTTGGGTGAGGAGAGAGGGAGAGGATATGGAACTCAAAGCTTTAAGAATGAATGTTAAAAATTGTTTTAGCATGCCACTGGAAATTAAACTATACAGGCAATGGAGCATAGAAATCTATTTTGCCCTACATAAAAATAGAGGGGAAGGGGGATGGACAAAAAGTGGGTAATATAAGGGAAGACAGACTGGAGGAAGGGATGGATGGAATGCATGCTATCCTGGGGTGTGGGTGGAAAGAGATGGGGAGAAAATTTTGAATTCAAATTCTTGTGGAAGTGAATAAGAAGTGAAAAATAAATTACATATTAAAAAAAACTTCTAAGGAGGCTTTCATCTTCAACATTCTGTGTTCTAGGTTTGCTTCCAACTCTGCATTCTATTTTGTATGTTCAAAGGTCCTTTCTTACTAATAGCTAGCCAAGTTACCTTCACTGATAACAGAGAAGTGATAACAGGACATTTGAGGACAGTGAAATCTAAAAAAATCTAAAGGACAACAGAGACTAGATAAGCACTGAGCAATTACAATTTGGAGAGGACAAAAGATACTATTTTGTGTTTTGTAAGAGAGTTATATGGAAAACAATCAAACATTTGACACTAATTTTTTCTAAGAAATTCCAAAATCTTGGGAGAATTATGTATTGCAATTGGATTGAGTATACTGACTTGGAGATTTAGCACCTAATGAGAAGGATCCCAGGCCAGATAATCAACATTTTAGTTAATAAATTAGAAAACATTCCAAAGACTTATATTTTAAGTCAAAGCTGGTGAGTTCATTCTTCTGAGAGTTGTCTAAAGCTGAAATGCCAGGGTGGTTTGCAGGGTGATGAAGGGTTTTGTGTGTGTGTGTGTGTGTGTGTGTGTGTGTGTGTGTGTGTGTGCGTGTATGTGATGTACCTATATAGTATACATATGGTGTACATATGTGTGTGTATTTTTTCAGACATAGGAGACTCAGAACATAAAGCATAAAATGCAAAACTTGGAATATAAGATACAGAAGGGACCCTAGAACATACAATGTAGATTGTCAGAGTTGGGATGGATTCTGGAACACAAAATAGAGAGTATTAGAGCTGGAAAGAACTTTAGACCATAGAATGTTAGATTTAGGTATATATTAAGCATCTGAATAACAGATGTATCTTGAGCACCAACTGCATTCAGAGCAGTCTATTAATACTAGGGAAGATATAGCTTTTAGCTAAAACAAAGTACATTGAATTTTTTATTTATTAAATGCATATAGAATGTGGGCCTTTTAAGTGTAAATGACCTTACTGCAGAAGACTTTATTTTCCATCATGCACTCTACTGGCTTACTTTGTCTTTCCACAACACTGCATCTTCAAGCTATGGGAATCTGCCCTGGCTGTACCCAATGCCAGGAATACTCTCCCTCCTCACCTCTACCTCCTTGCTTCCTTCAAGACTCAGCTCACATTCCTTCTGCAGGAAGTCTTTTTCGATTTTTTTTTTTCCTTTCTCACCCCTGGTGTTTTCCTCTGAGATTACTTCCTATTTACTCTGTAAAATGAAGGGTTTAAGTTACATGATTTCCAAAGTTTCTTCTATTTTTTAATTTAGGTTCCTAAAATCTAATCCAACTCTTCATTTTAGAAAGGAGGAAATAGACCTAAATAAAGGACATGATTTGTCCAAAGTAACACAGAATTTAAGGAACAGAGCCAAGACAACTGCAGTTGTCCTGACCCCCAATTCAAGGCCCTATTGAACTGCACTGTTTCTTAGTTTGTAGATATTAGGCAAATCATTTAAATTAGCTACGTGGAATACGGGATATAGTGTTAGACCTGGAGTCAGGAAGACGAGTTCAAATCCAGCCTTAGACACTTACTAACTGTGTGACTCTGGGTAAATTACTTATCCTCTGTCTGCCTCTGTTTCTTCAATTATAAAATGAGAATAATCATAGCATTTACTTCCCAGAGCTGTAAGAATCAAGTGAAATATTTATAAAGTACTCAGTATAGTCTCTGGCAAATAGTAAGTGCGTAATAAATGCTTTTTCTTTTCCATCCCTATTACTGGAGAAATTTCTGAATCATAGACTCATAAATTTAGAGATGGAAGGGACCTTCAAAGTCCCTCAGTCTAGTAATTTCATTTGAGTCTTTATGGAGGCCTAGAGAGGTTCACTGACTTGCCCAAGGCCATACTTATTAATGATACCTAGAAACTGAATCTAGGTCTTCTGACTCCCACGGCTTTTGCACTATACCACACTGTTAATCATTTCACTTCTCTTTCTGCCTGATATTTTTTGCTTACTGTTTTGGTGGGGTTTTTTTTAATGACAAAATTTATTTTCTCTTGTAGTATTTTAATCTGATTATCCAGACTAGTGATTCCGAGACTTATTGTTGTGGTACTCAATCATGGATTAATTTTTGGACAATTTTCCACCATCCTTCCTCAAAGTGCTCAGTGGTATACTTCTGCACATACATATACGTAAGCATATGCATTGTGTGATATATATAAATACATACACATAAACAAATCCCATGCACGTGTCTTTATGTATATGTATATGTGTGTATATATCTATATCTATATATATATAGATAGATATAGATATATACACACACACACATTTGCAACCAAAGTGAATTAATGTTGAATTTGGAACATTTCAAAACATCCCTGGAGATAATTAGAGACACCCTGAGGCAATGTAAAACTAATTAAGATTCACCAATGCAGATGATTTTATTATCTCGATGAAACAAGTAGCATGTCATTAATTTCTTATTGACTTTTTTTACTTAATCTCCCAGGTTTTCTTTATGTTTCTCAAATTCATTTGGTGGGGTGTAGGGAGTAAAGATGAGAAGATCCAGACACTCTAAGGTCAGTAGTCTCCCCACAAAGATCTTTTACTATCGTAGACTTTTTGAAATGTGAGTCTTTGGCCATTGGTTGTATGAGGCAGTAATCCTTGGTTGCATATAATAATGCCAGCATAGGAGTGGGAAGTGGACCCCAAGAGAGGAGCATGAAAGCCATGAGACCCTGTGGGGTGGCAGCCCAAGGTTTGTGAAGGGAAGGGAAGCAGTCCATATACAGTTCTGACATCCAGGAACTCTGGGGAGCTCTGTGTCTCAGGATCATCCACTAACTTGATAACCATAGGGAGGTATCATGCCACACCTATGGGAGCTATGAGCCTTGTTCCTATCAGTTGCCTGCAGCAAAGCACTAGTTGACTTGCACTCCTTACAATTTTGTGTGAATGTCAAAGTATAAAATTATTGCTGGAACACTTGTTCTCTCAGAATCCAGGATCCTAAGATAGTACTCTCCTTGTATAGGACAAGGCACAATAGAGTAGAAAGTACTCTGGAACAGGAATCAGAAGACGTAGTTTCAAGTCTTGACAGTGCTGCTTGCTGATTTTCCTTCTTTAGCAAGATGTTGGGGAAGTGCATTAGGACTTGGTAGCTGATTAGAGAAGGAGGTGAAAGAAAGGATTGAAAAACTAATGTCCTTTTCTCTGAATCCTTGCTTGGTAAGGAAAAAATGTGGCAGTTTTTCTTGGGTTTAGGACCCTCACTTTTTGTGGTTGTTCAATGGTTTTTCAATCATGTCTGACTCTTCATGACACTATTGGGGATTTTCTTGGCAAAGATACTGGAATGGTCTGGTATTTCCTTCTCCAGCTCATTTTACAAATGAGGAAACTGAGGCGAACAGGGTTAAGTGACTTGCCCAGGGGTCACATAGATAGTAAGTGTCTGAGGCCAGAGGAAGATGAGTCTTCCTGGCTCTAGGCTCAGTACTCTATCCAGGGCACCACTTAGTCTTGATGAAATTGATGCCCTTAACCTTAATATGTCTTGCCATGACTTTACTCTCAGTTCCAATTTTTTCCTATTTGCCCTTTTTCAGAGGCACTTAACCTTAATATATCTTGCCATGACTTTACTCTCAGTCCCAATTTTTTCCTATTTGCCCTTTTTCAGAGGCAGCCAGGTGGCACAGTAGATCAGTTTTTGTGCTGAAATCAGGAAAACCAAAGTGCACATCCAACCCTCAGACACACTGACTCTGGGCAAGCAACTAAATTCTCTTGTCTCAGTTTCCTTATCTGTAAAATGATGACAATACCATCTACTTCCCAGGGCTGTTGTGAGAATCGAAAGAGATAATATTTATAAAGCACCATGCCTGGCACATAGTAACTGCTTAATAGACGCTTCTTTCTTCCTCCCTGGAGAATGTCACTTTCGCTCTTTGAGCCTTCCCATGACAGGTAAAGTTAGGGATCATCCACACTCCAGCTACCTCCTCTTTCCTTGAACACAGATCTAACAGAGATCCTCAGAGATAGGCTTTTTGCAAGTGGTCCTGGAGTTCTTGAATTCCTCAGTTGAATGCAATTATACTTTTGGAAGACCCCCCTGCAGCTATTATAATATTTCTAGGAGAAGATGGTCACTGGGAGGACAAGCCCAACCTCTGGTCTGGTACCTGAGAGATTACAATACAGTTCCAAGGTGAAGGTAAAATGTCAATTAAATTATTTTACCAAATGTCTTAAGTCCAGATTTTTTTTTGAACTACAACATACAGATGTTGGCACTATTCTTTCATCACCAGGATTGCTACATTACCCCAAAGTACCATTCAAGGCACTCTCAGAGGTTTGTAGGATATTTTTTTGTAAGTCCATTGAGATTAAATGACTTGCCTAGGGTTACACAACTACCAAGTGCCAAGTATCTGAGGTTGGATTTGATCAGGTCCTCCTCACTCCAGGGCCAATGCTCTATCCACTATGCCACCTAGCTGCCCCTGTTTTGGGAATTTTTACTGCCATTTGTTTCATCCCCCCAACTAGCTATGTTCCCCATATTTGTTAGAGCCCTGTGACTAGTGCCCCAGTTCCATTTAACAATTTAACTTTGGATAGCTTTTACAAAGGGATGCTTACTTCAAAGATTTAGCAAAAACAAAGTATACACATTTTTCCTTCTGCCAAAGAGACATACTCTCTCCCCACTTCATTACCATGGACTCTGGGGAGAATCGACTTAACTTAGTTGAGTTGTCACTTAGTAGTATCCAAACCAACAGACTCACTTCTAGAGGGAGCATCACTGTCAGATGAATGAAAACTTGTCTCAGCTTCAGTGGGCTAGCATCCTGTGGGTGAGTCCTTGTCTCTTAAGGCATTGATGCTGACCTGGCTACAAACCTGAACTTTGTAATGGTGCAATGTCAAGGAGTCCTTTGGACCTTCTGAACTCAGATGGACATGGGCTTCACTCCCTTCATTGATCACTGAGCTCTCCCAAGAGCCCTGAGGTCAACAGGAAGAGGCTGAAACAGATGGGCCTTTTAGAAAGACTCCACAATCAATCAAAGAGGGAGATACAGTCCTTGGCATTCCACATATATGCCAGACCCCTATTAAGTAAATATCAACTTTAAGAACAACTTTGAGAGAATAAGTCATCTTGACTTTTATAAATACTCAAATTAACTATAAAGGACACATGAAGAAAGATGTTATCTGTGTTCAGAGAGAACTGATAAATAGAAGTATGTCCTTTGTAGGCAGCTCCTTCTCTATTCACAGGTTGTTGCTTGTCCTTTGTTCTTTAAGAGGACCATGATGATGCCATGACATGCAAGTGAATTGGATTTAAATAAGGCAGGGCTGTGCAAAGTCACCAGCCTCACTTTCTCCTCTGGAACCATCTGGTTCCAGTGAACAGATAGGGATCAGGATGACTGGAGATGGCCCAGAATGCAGTGGGCCTTTTCAAGCTCAGGTCTTTAACAGGTCTCAGTTTGACTGAGGTAGCACCCATTCAGTGATTAAGGCTAGGTAAGAAATGAGGCAAAGAATGGTTTAATAACTTTCTTTAGTCAGAGTTTTTTTTTCATTTTCCTAGCCTATTACTTGACTCTTAACTATTTGTTAAAATAGGGCTCTGTTTCCAGAGTAGATGGAGCATTGTCCCAAGCCTCAGGTGTTTTGTTCAGCTGTTCTCAGAAATACTTCTAGGGACCTGTAAGTTTTTAGTTCTTCTAAGATGGTATGATCTAAGGAGACATGTTTACTCCTCTCCTCATCAGTGCTCTGGTCTGTGAGTGACCACAAGCTCTCTTTACTGCCCTGGAACTGTTTGATGGGTCCCCCTTTCACTCTGGCTACAAGTTCTTCTATGCTAGTGCTCCTTCTCACCATAGGACTACCACCCAGAACTGGGTCCCAGATCGGAGTGTAGGCAAAGCAACAGAGTCCTGCCTCAGCTCTTCAACCGCCTTACCATCTGTGGGCTAAGAGCCCTGAAAGCATCTGCTGCCACTGCTAATTCAGTAATTCCCAAGACCTACCAGGTCCAGGTTGTGCTGGTAGGGCCTGCCCTGGACTGCACTCCACTTCCACCCTGGTGTGACAGACCCTTCCTGCTGAACTTCTGCATTGTCCCTGCTGTCTGTGGACTGAAAGGTTCAGAAACTGCCACTGCTACCAGCAGTTCAGTCATCCCAAGGCCTGCTGCAGACTTTCTAGAACCCTGTTAGCACTGGTATAGCCTGCCATCTTGGGCTGGAAATTGGTTTTACTCTTCTTTTTATGAGTTCTCTTGTCCTAGAATTTGTTTAGAATCATTTTTAAAGGAATTTGGAGGGTTTTGGAGGAGAGCTCAGGCAATTCGTTGCCTTTACTCCACCATCTTGGCTCTGCACCTTCCAAAGAATCCCAAATCTATTTTTTTAAGAAACCATTCTTTGCCTCATTTTTTAAATTCAGCCTTAATCACTAAGTCAGTGCTGCCTCAGTCAAACTGAGATCTGTTAAAGACCTTAGCTTGAAAAGGTCAGGGTCCCCCACTGCATCCTGGGTCATCTCCAGTTGCCCAGTCCATAACTGGCCACTAGACACAGAAGGCTCTGGAGGAGAAAATGAGGCTGGTGACTTTGCACAATCCTCCCAATTCACTTGCATGTTATGGCATCATCTCCCTGGTGTCATGGTCTTCTTCAAGAATATGAAGGACAAACAGTAGTATCAAATAGAAGTGTTTATAGAATGACTTTATAACCATATGCCTATTTGTGTCTAATGGTAGCCATCTCTAGGGTGAGAGGAGAGGAAGGAAAAAAGGAAAAAAGAAAAGAAAATTACAAGATAATTTTATTATATATTTTTTAAATGGCAGGTTGTACATAATAGATTTGCAGTTTCATGTATAATCATCTTTTTTCCCTGCTATGTTATAGAAATGCTTGTTTTATTCCATAAATGCAAAACAAAGTAAGGATCAACATCCCAGAAGAGCATACTAAGCTATTGCTTCACTTTTAAATCTTTGTCAAATCATACTCAAGTCTTCTGAGTTTGAAGCACTTCTTTTGTGTGGAGGAATTACATAGCTATCCTATACCCGATTCTATGTATGTACATGGCACATTTTTTACTCTCCTTTTGTGAAGGTCATAGATTTGAGCCAAATATATGATTTAAGTAATTCTTCCTGTGACTTCAGATTGACAGTATAATGAGACCAAGAGTCTAAGAAAAATACATGACCCCACTCTTTAGGGGCCAAGTTCTACCAGCACTGAACTTGGTCTACACAAATGGGCCCAGAGCTAGGGGGCCCTTGAGAGGGTGAAAGAAAATACTATAGTCCCCGTGGGCCCAGCAGCAGCTGGATCTCTGCTGTTGCATACACAAATACTTTAAGGCTATATAAATGTCAGCTGTTATTATGCTCAGATGAGGACAGAAAGCTATCTGCCTGATGTGAAGTCCTCAGTGCTAGTAAGAACTTTCACCTTCTGGATTACATCCAAACCTCTTTCCCTGGAAACAAAAGCAGGTTTATTAGAATAAGGGCTAAATATAGAGTCAAGAGACCTGGACTTCTCAATTTGTAAACTATATAACCTTGAACTTTATCTTTCTAAGCATTAGTTTACTTATGTATAAAGTAAGGATAATAAATTCTGTCTTACACACCTACAAAATTGTTGTGAAGAACAAATTAAATAGTGGAAAGTAGGTCAAATGCATTGTAATTGAGAAGTATCAAGTAGATATCTGCTAATTTGTTTAAGGTCTTTTCGTTTACTGTCCTATTTTAAGATCTTTTTTATTTATTAGCTTATTTTAAAGTTCCATCTAATGCTGATTTTTTTTGTCATTTGTTCTAAGGTCCCTTCTACCTCTCATATTCTTTGTCCTAAGGTTTCTTTTATTTTCTGTTCTCTTAGATCCCTTTTATCTCTAACATTCTATGTACAAGGTGCTAAGGTCCCTTCCAGCTGCAACAGTGAGTCTATGGCTCATTTCCCCATAAGGATAAAATTATTTGTCTGTGATCATCCTTTGTTTTCGAAGAAGACCATGACATCATAGAAATGGTGACTTGTACTTGACTTTGTTTTGAGTGAGGGAGGGCTGGGCAAGGTCTCCAACTTCACTTTCCCCTCCAGAGCCACCTGAATCCAGTGACCAGATATTCATCAGGATGTCTGGAGAAGGCCCAGGGTGTAATGGGAGACCTTGGCCTATTCAGGTACTCACTTAGAGCAAGGCAAGGCCCAGTCAGTGAATAGGTCTCTTTAAGAAGTAATCAGGGAATAGACCTTTAATTGAGCAAAATATAAAAGCAAGTAAATCAAGCTGGGAAGGAAAGAGCAACAATTACTCTTGATAATCACTCTGAAGCCAGGAGGGTCCAGAAAAGAGCCAAATAGTGGAGTTTGGGCAGGGATCTATTGTTCTACAATGTATAGGTTTCAGAGTGCACTGGGTTTAAGGTGCTGGGAAAGACAAGAAAGAAAGAGAGGAAGGAAGGAAGGAGAGAGAGAGAGACAGAGAGAGGGAGGGAGGGAAGTAGGGAGAAAGAAAGAAAGAAAGAAAGAAAGAAAGAAAGAAAGAAAGAAAGGGAGAGAGAGAGAGAGAAAGAAAGAAAGGAAGGAAGAAAGAGAAAGAAAAGAAGGAAGAAAGAAAGAAAAAGAAAGGAAGGAAGGGAGAAAGAAAGAAAAATATTTGGCCTGTCAACCCCAAATTAACTGGGTGTCCGCTGGCTATCCAAATTTACCTTCCGTTGGAGAGGAAGAAGGGAAGGGGTGACAGAAGATAATGAGTGAGCTGAGTTACCACTATCTGGGTCCTCATTCAGGCAGCTCCATAGCCAGTTTAGATATCCATTAGCAGATTAGGTGCATTGTACATTACCAGAAGCCTCAGAATTGCCTTCCAGATGCTTCTCTGTAGGATCCTCAACATTACTTTTGTCCCTACTCAACTTGACTCCATTTTATCTTCTCTACCATTCATCTGAACTGAGACGTCTTCCTGATACACACACCCCTACCTGGGATAAAATAGGAAGCTGAATAACATAAGGGTGTATATAAGGAACTCTTTGATTGAATTTTGGATAACAGCTTGTGCTATTTTAGATAACTCTTGTCACTCCTTTTCTACATTACCTTGAAATGGAATTCAAGGGCTTCCATTGATCCACTATTTCCTGCCTCAAAAAGTCCAAGGTCTTCCTCCTGCCTTTCAGCATCCTTCATGTACTCACTTCCATTCTACATATTCATCTTGACATCTCAATCTCACAGCACAAACCCATCACTCTAATTACATTTGCATCCTCATTGATCTCAAGAACAAACAATGATCATTGTCTTTCCTAATGTTCCACTAGAATGCCCTTTGGTGTCCTCTTCTAGACAAGTCCTTCAAGTCTTTGCTTAAGTCCAACCACCCTCCAGGGAGCCCCCTCAACTACTTTAGCCTTCAGACCATATGTATGATTTGTGTACTATGAGATCTAGCATCTATTTACAACCTTCTTTGAGTTTGCTTCATGGGATTCTCTTGTATCATCTAGACTGGAAATCCCTAGAGAATAGAACTCAAGTGTCTGTCATATGACAGAATCTCAGAATGTCAGTTACAAGGGGTCACAGAGGCTATCTGGTTCAGTTTGTATCTAAACAAAAATGCTTCTCCAATATACCTCTCATAGTCATCCAGCCTCTGTTTAAGATCATCCAGGAAGGGAGAACTTACTACCTTCCAATGGAGCCTATTCCACTTTTCAATAGTTCTAACTTTTAGAAATTTTTTTCTACACAGAGTCTAAGCCTGACTCTGCAACCCATCCCAAACTATCTGCCTTTGGGGTTGAGCATAACAAGCTCAGTACTACATGACAACCCTTTGAATATTTGAAGACAGATGTTAAATCCCCTCTAAGTGTCTTCATTTTTGGAGAGAATCTAGGAAATTAAGGGTTATGATCATGGTCAAAAGATGCTACTGGGGGAAAATCATAGCAGATAGAACCCAGTCAGGACAATGGAAAAATGTCAATGGAGGGAGGGTCTCATTAATCTGGAAGAGATCAATAATCTTACCCTTTTTCTTCAGTGGACAATTGTCTGAATGGAAAGTCGAGATGCTAGTGCCAAGGCAGATACTATGTTGGGTTAGGGAGCCAACTACTGAGGTCAAGGGAGATAGAAGGAAGGGGAAGAAGGCTTGAAGTTTACCAAGCTGAGGGACAGATTCAAGGAGGGAAAGTTTAAAAAGTCAGAAATGAGTACAGTATGAGCAGGAGCAAAAATTTCAAAAAATCAAGCAATATTCATTGATTAAGCACATTATATTCTATTCACTGTTTAAGATATGGTACTGCCAGAATAAATTAAAATCAACACTATGAGATTTCCACAGCTACCCTCTGACATCTTTAAGCATCTCTTGTTCCCCTTCCCCTCTCCTCAAAAAGATTCAACCTTCTGAGCTTTGGATCCATGCTTATTCTTCCATACAAATCAATAATCACTTATTAAGTGTCAGCTATGTCCCAGGTACTGTGCTAAGTACTGGTGATACAAAGAAAAGAAAAAATAGTCCCTTTCTTCAAGGAGCTCACACTCTAATGGAGGAGACAACAGGCAAACAACTAAGTACCTTCTATAGAATGGTAGGTACATAATACTAGATCTGGAAGGGATCTTAGACATCATCTAATTCATTCCCCTCAGTTTATAGGAAGGATATTGAGGCTGAGAGAAGTGAGAGTCACACTAGAACATGGCAAAGCTAGGACTTTCCGGTTGCTGGGTCTGTGTTTTTGCCATGGTGCTCAGTGTGGTTTGGTTAACAGGGGATTGGTTACAGCCCTGGTGACCTAGATTGGCCTGTTGACTGCTTGACAATATTTATGGCCTGATGAAATAACAAACTGTAAAGGCTGCACTGTCCTCTAAATAATGAGGCAAAATAACTAAGACATACAGTTATGCTGCTTAAGGACCTCAAGCTGTGTTCGATTCCTCTAAATTTTCCTACCACTAGAGACTGTGAGGATTGCTTTTATAACAGTTGATAATAACCTTTAAGGAGAGATTTCACTGGATGATGAGACTTTCCATCCTTTTAATATCTAAAATGACAAATGAGCCAGTCTCTCCTCTTTAATAATAATCATTTGTCACTGGAATTGTCATTGAGAAAAAGACTGGCATGACTCCATTACTTAAGCTGCTGAGGATGACATCGCTGATGGTGAATATTAAGACATAGAATCATAAGGTTTAGAGTTGGAAGGAACTTTACAATAGACTTGTAGAACTCTTAGACCCCTTAGAGGTTAGTCGATACAATTCCTTCACTTTAAAGATGAGAAAACCAAGGTCCAGAGAAATCAAGTGATTTTCCCAAGGTCAGATATTTAGAACAAACCAGGAGTTGAATGAGAAAGTTGGTGAGAAAGAAAAGGCACAACAAATTGGAGTTTATCAAGAAGGCAAACCTACCTTGTAATTAGAGGACCTAACTGTCCCAGGCTATAAGGTTGAGAATGCTAGAGAGGAAGTTCACAAGCATTTATTTATTAAGTGACCTACTACATGCTAAATGCATACCTTTCATTCTTATAGACCCTCAAGGCTTACAAAGTGATTTCCTTACAACCACCCTGTGTGGTGGGGAGTGCAGAAGTTATCCCCACTGCAAAATATCAGAGCTAGAAGGGAATTTAGAATTCATTTAGTCCAAGGGAAGGAAATGACTTATTCAAATTCACAACTAGTTAAGTGCAGAGCTCATTTTCTGTCTGCTTGTTTAGTGTTTTTTCTACTACTAACAAGCTGACAGATTGGAAGACTGGTAGGTGTGTAAGTCAACAAGTTAGGTTTCTGTAAAAGTCTTCCAACAGTAACTAACACAAGACAGTCATTTCTCACTCCAGGAGTGACTGCTAGATCTTGAGATTAACCAAGAATTTACACATCCGGTGGTCTCCATGGCAACACAGATGGATGAGTACCTCACAGGGCTAGTTGTCCCACAGTAAATGGATTTTTTCACTTGAGGCAATTGTTGGATCCTTATCAGTGTCTTCAAAATCTGAAGAGCTTGCTACTAGTTTCTTCATATTTTATTTTTCAGATTATTTGCCCTTCCTTTTCCTAATCATTTTCTCAAAATACCCTAAGGCAAGATCAACCTGAGTCACATGCTCCAACTATAAATTCATTTGTTCAGACTGAGAAGATGCCTCAATTTTAATTTTTGAACCATTTAAATGAAGACTTTAACCTCAGTTTCAAGGGGAAACTGGACTTTAGATTTCTTATTTCCATTTCAAACACTAGGAAGCTTAACTGGGAATAATTCCATTGCTTTATTTTTTCAGAGTATGTCATATATAGCATATATACTGTGTGTATATGTATATTGTAATGTGGTACGTATAGGTATGTTATATATAGTATTACCACATGAGAGGCATGTCTATGTTAGGTGCATGGTATAAGCGTGGTTCATGAATGTTTTGTGTGTGTAGTACAGTTTAGTATAGTATATATGTATGATGTGGGATATATAATATGGGTATTGGGTATGTGTATGTAGCATGTAGCATGTGTATTATGTGTATGTTGTGTGCATGGTATATCTGTAGTGTATGGTGTCTATAAAATGTATGTAATGTAGCATGTGTGTAGATGTTGCGTGGCTGGAGGAAATGTAAAGAGAACTATTCAGTGAGAGGTGGTTCATGGTAGAATAGACCTCCTTTGTCATTATGGAAAGATAGCTCAGCTGAGAAGGAAAGTTCTCAGTTCACAAGAAGATAATAGAAAGGGGCTCAGTCTAGGCTGAGACAGTGTGGTGGAGTCAAGGGGAAGCACTGGAACTGGATTCAAATCCTGGTTCTGCTACCACCTCTGATTGTGGCCATAGACAAGTCACTTCTTCACTCAGAGCCTCAGTTGTTGGACTAAAAGAACTCAGCTCCAGCATTCTGTGTGGATACATGGTTGAAGGATTTGTCAGTCTGTTCACTAAGATTAACCCTAGTCCTTATATGTGAGTTCTGAATGGTTTTTCTGTCAACAATTCAACTTAAATAATATCCCCTTATGCTTCTTTGTTTATTTCTACTTTTCAAAGTGCATTCAAATTGTCTCATTTCATAGAATCATAGGATCCCATACCATACTGGAAGATTCTTTAGAAGGGCTAAATAAATTTCTCAAGGCTATACAGTTAGATCAATGGCAGATTCAGGAACAGAATCCAGGTCTCCTGACTTTTTCAACTATGCCATGAAGCCTTCCTCAAAACTATGCTCCGGTGGAGAAGAAAACTTTAATGATTTTCACCTATGAGGCCTCAAGCCTTTTATTGTTTTACACTTGTGGTCAGAATGAGATAAATGGAAAACAACAAGAGTCCAGAAATTTATAAGAAATTAGAATGTCTAAACTTTTAAGTGACATGGGTGAGCAATTCTTGTTACCTTGAACAAAAACAAGTGGTAACCAAAGTACACACTAGTAAAAAAAAAAAATAGGAAGGAAGGAAAGAAGGAAGGAAGAAAGGAAGGAAGGAAGGAAGAAAGGAGGAAAGAAAGATCATGCAATTACTTGTATACAAGCTTGACAGAAATGCTTCTCTGAATCATTCTTAGACTTTATTGATTGATTGCTTGGCTTATTTAAAGAAATCATTTGCTAAAGTGATTAGAGGTGCTCAATTTGGAGTTAGGAAGACCTGGGTTCAAATTTTGCTTATGTAATCTATGAGCTCTGTGTCTGTGGGCAAGACACAACTTCCCTGTGTGGTGGGTAACTCTCTAAGACTATAAAAAATAGATGTTTGATTCCATAGCCCTCCATATTTCTCCAGTACACTTTTCATATTGTCCTTTGTATGATGCTTATTTAGACATTCTCCATGATAGTCTCTTTTGGATACTTCCTCATGCTATCGAGGTTATCCTAAGCTACACTAGCAGAAGACAAGCTCTGGAGGACTCTTTCAAGTTACGGAATCTTCAAATATTGTCCTGGTGAGGAATGTGTGTCTGCTAGGAGGCTGCCCTGAAAGGCTCATCATCAGGTTGACTGCAGGATGGCAAATTTTTCAGCTAAAGTAAGCCCCAAAATACATCTACATGCATTAATAGAGGAAGTTCTGGACCTCTTACTTTTGTCAGCAATCCATGACATATCAAACGAAGTTATTTGGGTACGTGCCTGATCTCATCCACCAGGTCATGAGTACCGTGAGGGCAGGAACCACTCATCTTTCTAGTCTCCCCCCTTCCTCACACAGCTGGGAACTTAAAACAATGCCTCATACATAGTAGGCACTTAATAAATGTTCATTTAAATAGTATTCAATTTTACTATTCATAGAAACAGAATTTATAGTAGCAGATTTGATTCTAAGACCCAACCCATTTTAAATGAACTCTATGTATGAAAATGAGAAGTCAGTATCTTCATTAGGAGGAAAACAATTAACAAATTCATTTAATTTGGTTCGGTTTAATTCAATATTGTACAATGGAATTCAGTTCAATTCAGATCAGCATATATCTGTTAAGTGCCTTTTATGTACAAGACTCTGAATATACTGGGAATTGTATATACAAAGAAAAATAAGACACAGTTCCCACCCTAAAGAAGTTTATAATATGTCTAGTAGAGTGTCTTGTTTAATTTAGAAAATATTTGTAATATGGGATGAGGTGGGGTTCTTTTTGTTTTTTGGAAAGAGGTTTTCAAAAAAGAAGGAATTCAAATTCTTCCCTTTAAACCTTAACTATTTGCCCTTTGAAGTTAAAGCTTGCATTATTTCTAATTTAAATATTATTGTTCCCATAGTAACAGCCTAGCAGATTCATATTCACTCTGTTAAAGGGCTTAGAGTTATAAAAATCTCAATTTATTCCAAAACATAACTCTTTAAAATACATTTTGGGGTTTTTTTATTTAATTTTTTTTCAATTGACAAGCATTTATTTTCTCTCTCTCTACTCCCCCTCCTGCCCCTAGGAAAAGAAAAGGAGAAAAAAAACTTGTAATAAATATTCATAGTTGAGCAAAATAAATTCCCTTATTGGCCATGTCCAAACATAACTTAAAGTTATTGTTTTTTCTTTTGAGAAAAACCATTTCAAATTCTTCCCTCAGCTAAGTGATACAGTGAATGGAGCACTGGACCCAAAGTCAAAAAGACTGAGTTCAAATCCAGACTCAGACATTAATTAGCCATGTAACCCTGGGCAAGTCATTTAATTTCTCTCTGCTTTGGTTTTTTCAACTGTAAAATTGTAATCATATTAGCACCTACCTCCCAGGATTGTTGTAAGGTTCAAGTGGGATATTTGCAAAGTGCTTAGTCCAGTAGCTGGCACAGATTAGGCACATAGCATTTAGTAAATATTTGTCTCCCTCCTTTTAGCTCTCTAGCTGGATCTGAGAGACTTATCTATGGATAATAGATTTGAATATCTTAGCAACTGACTTCCTTAGAAACTGTATCCAAAAGTTTAAAGTGATAGAATCCTTTACAACAGAACAGATAATTTAAAATAAAACATACCTTTGGGAATATGTTTTTATTTTTATTTTCCCCAAATAAATTATTGTCTATTTAAAAACTTAAGTTTTCATTTTATTTTCTTTAGCACTAAAAAGCCTTTATGTTTTGGTATGATGCAGAAAACCCTGAGTGTTCCTGTGGTTCTCTTTCCTACTCATGATAGCAGGACATTGGGTTGCTATTGCAGTTAAAAAGGAGATGTTGCTCCTGGCTCATTTTATTCCTTCAGCTCTCTCATGTGTCAGCCATTTTCTCTGTCATTACACTTTACAGGAGAGGATGGAACCTGGTCACTGTTCTTTCCTTCAACCCTTTATCTACTTCCATGTGAAATATGGATTTCACTAATTGAACTTACTCCTAGGTTCCCTGGCTGACATTTTTTACTTGGTGTTTCCTTTCCTGAGTAGGTGATGAACAATTATTCTTGAGATGGACATATGCAGGCTTAGAGGTGACCTTGCAGGTCAGACAGGTCTCTCTCTATAGGTGTATCTGACTGGTAGCAAGTAGAAATTCTGCATTGGAGAAGATCACCAACAGGAGGCTATATAGGGATAGTTTGGCTAATGTAGAATCAAGATGAAATATGGCCATGCCTAATAAGTGGTCCTACAAACTGCTTATCTTCTGACTTTTGTGATTCAGTGTCTAGGCAGAAGTAACAGAAGCTATGTCATAGGTTTCTGATTGCTTTATTCTCATCAATGTACACTGTCTTTTCGGTCTTTTAACATTTTTTGTGTGTGTGGACAATGAATATTTGCCCCATTACCAATTTGCATTGTACATTAAGTACTTTTTTACTTCTTCCCACTGTTCGCTAGACCTCTGACATGAGGTGAAATATGGTCATGGCCTTTTTGGTAGTTCTGCAAACTGCTTCATACATTGATGTTTAAACATCAATCTCACAGTAGAAAATAACAATAGCACTGTCCCTTATTTAAGCTTGTTTCTGTCAAATATACACCTGTGAATATTTTGTGTTTAGAAATTATTTTGTGTGTAGAAAATAAATACCCATCCCATGCCTGATTTATATTGAGTATCTTTTTACTTCATTCACCTTTTCAGGGAAGGTCCGAGATAGGAGTTAACATTTAAATATTAAGTAAATTTTCCTATGCTGTGAAGGGAGTATGAAGAGCCAAGAAGTTTGATTAAAAAGGATTCTTACCTTTCTAGATCATGAATTCCTAACCTGGAGACTGTGAATTTTTTTTTTTAATATTTTGGTAACTATTCAGTATAATTGGCTTCCTTTGTAATGATATGTTTTTTATTTTATGCATTTTGAAGCATCATTTTGAGATGGGGTTTATCAGTTTCACCAGACACCCAAGAGGCATGATACAAAAACCTCTGGACTAGGTGTTCAAGACCCCTGAGGACTGAACCCAGTCTGGGTCATGTGCACAAATCCAGAACAGATAGGTTCCTTGTAAAGAAGGGAATGACTTTACCACTCTAGAACCCTAGGTGGATCCCATAGTGGTTCTCAGTGGTAGAAAGGGAGGGTTTAGATGCCCTCTTACAGTTTCCACTCTTGGTTCCAACATTCTTGGCCCATTTGAATGATGGCTTATTGTTTTAATTATCAATGTCAGTGATCAGGAAAATAGCTCAATACTGCATCTTCTATTCTGCCTAGCTCTATGGGTTGATGTTCAGTCGTTTCAGTCATGTCTGACCCTTCATGATCCCATTTAGGGTTTTCTTGGGAAAGATACTGGAGTGGTTTGCCAGTTGCTTCTCCAGGTTATTTTACAGAGGTAGACAAAGTTAAGTGATTTGCTCAGGGTTACAAAGGTAGTAGGCACATGAAGCTGGATTTGAATTCAGGTCTTCCTGCCCCCGGACCCAGCACTCTTTCCACCCAGTCACTTAGCTGCCCTCTCTCTGTTGGTACTCAGTGTTTATCTGGAGTAATTACAATAACTCCTGGCCAGCATAAATTGGCATTAGTAAAGTTCAATATTTGCTCTCTGTCTTTGAATGAACCTTCAAAGATTGGCTCATATATTACAAACTTTCTAAATGAGGGGTTCTTTATCTTTTTTTTGTGTCATGGACCCCTTTGGCAATTTAATGAAGCTTATGGACCCCTTCTCAGAATCACGTTTGTTGCCTGAATTCATAATTGGAAGAAATGCTAAATTTCAATTAGAAGTTAGTGAAAGTAAAGGTGTCACTTTTTTTTTTAACATTCAAGTTGCCAGATCATCTGAAATCTCTACACTATGAACCTTGGACTAAAAACCGTGCTCCAAAGTGTGAATAAACCAGAAGGACACAGGCTCAAGCGATGAAGGACCCAGCATTAGATCTTGTTCTTAAAGCACACTTTTGCTACCTTAGGTGGGTAAAAGGCTACAGGAAGAAAGAAAATAGATTAAATAGATTAAAAACTTAAAGATAAACTTCAGCAATTTTGCTTTAGGTTAACCCTGAATTTACTATCACCTTCTCTCTTTTTTCTCGGAGTTGATATCTATTTTTTTAACTTTTAAAAGTATTAATTTTGCCTGCCAACCCTTGAAACTATGTGACTAAGTTAGACTTTATAATCAAATCTTTAGTGCTTTAAATATTGTACATCATTTCTAGGTAAATATATCTTAGTAAAGGGCAGCGAGGTGGTGCAGTGGATAGAGTACCAGTGCAGGAGTCAGGAGGACCTGAGTTCAAATCTCACCTCAGACATTTGATACTCCTTAGCTGTGTGACCTTGGGTAAGTCACTTAACCCCAATTGCCTCATCCTGGGTCATCGCCAGTCATTCTGATGAATATCTGGTCACTGGATTCAGATGGCTCTGGAGGAGAAGTGAAGCTGGTGATCAGCACAACCCTCCCTCACTCAGAACAAAAGTGAAGTGCAAGTCATGTCATCATTTCTCTGATGGCATGGTCTTCTTTGGCACTGAAGGACAAACACACACATCTTAGTATGAAGCAATGTGGTGTGGGGAGAACATTGAACCTGGAGCAAGAAATTTCCCACTTCCAAACCTGCTTCAGACTCTTATTTGTATAAACAAAGACAAATCACTTAGCCTTTCTGAGCCTCAGTTTCCCCATCTGTAAAATGGGGGCAGTACTATCACCTACCTCACAAAGCTGTTGTGAAGCTTAAGTAACAAAATTTAGATAAGGTACTTTGCAAAAAGTAGCCATCTTTGAAGTAGCTACACCTCAACTCAGCATACACAGAGTGTAAATTGTTTCCTCAGGGGCCCAATTATTCTCAAGTTCACAGGTATTCTCTGAGTCTATACTCCTAAAATGATAGCTCACAAGCCCTGACATATCTTGCAAATTTGCCCAAGCCTTAAAGGGGATCACTCTTGCATGCACCACTCCAGTGGGACCTTTGCCACTCTTTAGATACAAGTTCAAGGACACTATCCTCTTCTCTACCAAGTTTCCTAGGACTATACCACTAAGGCTTGTGGATCTCAAAATGAACTTACCAGTTTGGAAATGTGAAAGATTCCTGGCAGATTTTCCATTTATGTTTCTATGATCTATAGATTTACCAGTCACTTGAAATAGTAGGATCCTAGGATCATAGATTAAAGCTAGATGGA
>CM053769.1:251370667-251397820 GCA_028658325.1 Potorous gilbertii
GAAAAGAGAAACTCTTAAGACTATTGGGGCCAAATTTCAGAGTTCCCAGGTCAAGAAGAAAATATTGCAAGCAGCCAGAAAGAAACAATTCAAGTATTATGGAAATACAATCAGGATAATACAAGATCTAGCAGCTTCTACATTAAGGGATTGAAGGGCATGGGATAGGATATTCCAGAAGTCAAAGGAACTAGGTCTAAAACCAAGAATCACCTACCCAGCAAAACTGAGTATAATACATCAGGGGAAAAAATGATCTTTCAACAAAATAGAGGACTTTCGAGCATTCTTGATGAAAATACCAGAGCTGAAAAGAAAATTTGACTTTCAAACATAAGAATTAAGAGAAGTGTGTAAAGGTGAACAGGAAAGAGAAATCATAAGGGACTTACTAAAGTTGAATTGTTTACACTCTTACCTGAAAAGATAATAGTTGTAACTCTTGAAATTTTTCTCAGTATTTGGGTAGTTCATGGGATTATACACACACACACACACACACACACACACACACACACACACACGCACGCACGCACAAACGCACACACATATATTTAGAGAGAGAGAGAGAGCACTGGGGTGAGTTGAATAGGAAGGATCATATCTAAATAAAAGTAAGGGGTCATATTGAAAAGAAGAGTATATTGGGAAAAGAGAGGGAGAAATGGAATGGGGCAAATTATCTCTCATAAAAGAGGCAAGAAAAAGTTTTTTCAATGAAAGGGGACAGGAGGGAGGTGAGAGGAAAAAGGTGAAGCTTACTCTCATCACATTTGGCTTAAGGAGGGAATAACATGCACACTTGATTTGGTATGAAAAACTATCTTACATCACAGGAATGTAGGGGAGAAGGGGTAAGTGGGGAGGGGGGATGATAGAAGGGAGGGCAAATGGGAGGAGGGAGTAATTAAAAGTAAACACTTTAGGGAAGGGACAAGGTCTAAAGAGAGAATAGAATAAGTAGAAGGAAGAATAGAATGGAGGGAAATATAGTTAGTCTTTCACAACATGACTATTATGGAAGTCTTTAGAAAAACTACACATATATAGCCTATATTGAATTACTTGCCTTCTCAGTGGGGATGAGTGGGGAGGGAGGAAGAGAGAAAAGTTGGAACTTTAAGTTTAAGGGCTGAATGTTGAGAATTATTTTTGTATGCAACTGAGAAATAAGAAATATAGGTAATGGGGTATAGAAATCTATCTTGCCCTACAAGAAAAGAGAGGAGATGGGGATAAGAGAAGGCAGGGGTATGATAAAAGGAAGGGCAGATTGGTGGAAGAGGCAATCAGAATGCACAGTGTTTTGGGGTGGGGGAGGAAAGAGATGGGGAGAAAATATGGAACTCAAAATCTTGTGGAAATGAATGTTGAAAACTAAAAATAAATAAATAAATTTAAAAAGAAAGGAGAAAAAGAAAATTGATAGTGTTTCTTAGAGCAAATATTGGTTCATTGGGTATGTGATATTGTGAGGCATTCCCTGCTATGCTCTATCAGAATAAATGGTGTGCTGCCTGTGTTTATCAAAACATAATTTAGGCTGATCTCATTCTGAAAATTGTATTTGTTTTTAGACATGCTAGAAATCTTCAAAAATATGAAATTCAATTTACTAGACTTATTAAAAAAACAAATGATGCCCTAAGAGGACTTTTCATTGAATCAAGTCCTATTTACATAAAGAATATTGCTATCGTAAGTGAAATGTATTACACAGAACATGCTGTCTGTCTCTTTCTGTCTCTGTCTCTGTCTCTCTGTCTCTCTGTCTCTCTCTCTTTCTGTCTCATGTTTTTGGAAATTTGTTTTGTAATTTGGGCCAGTTGGTTAGCAGGAAGTAAGTTGGTAGTATTAGCTGCCCTTTGGAGACTCAACCCATCAGTGCCAGTAAAGTGGCTGGGTTGGAGAGGTTCAGTGTCCAGTGAAGGGCACTGGCCTTAGAGTATGAGTCTTGCCTTTTGACACATACTAGTCATGTGACCCTGGACAAGCAACAAGTTTTCTGAGTCTCTTTTTTTGCTTAATCTGTAAAATGGTTGGAAAATAATCTTTGTACTACATACCTCACAAGTTGTTGTTAGCGAAATGCTTTACAAACCTCAAAGTGCTATATAAATGGTAATAGCATTGCCCCATCCCATTTTCCTGCTGACTTTCCATTTGGATCTCTGTTCCTCAATCAAGTTCTTGTTCCCATTGTGACTTGTTTTGTCTTGACTCTCTACTTCCACTCAAATGACACAAATCTGGTGTCTCAACAATGCCCATGCCTGTCTCCAAAACCCATCTCCCTGCTACCTCACCTTAGTCAGATTCCCAAGGAAGCCTTTTGGTAATTCTCATCAGGACCAACCTTTTGAAGCTACTCTTAGTTGCCTATAGGAGGAAGGCAGGTCATGCAGTAAGAGCAAGAAACCACAACAGCAAAGAAGTTAACATCCTTGCATGCTATCATTGGGGCTGAGATGGAGAGATATGACTGAATGATAGTATAGTTGGATGGATCTCCTCAGGAACTGTATATTTATTTGGAAAAACATTTTTTTTTTACATAAGAAGACTTCTATCCCTACACTACATCACTTCAATAATGTTTGCAAAATACTTTACATATGCTTTCTCATTTGATCTTTATGACAACCCTGTAAAATAAGTGCTACTATTACTATTCCCATTTTAAAGAGGAAATTGAGGCTCAGGGAGATTATTAACCCAGCGTCAGACAACAAGGAAGTGATTAAAGCAGAATTTGAATCCAAGTTTCTCATGATTCCAAGTCTAGCATTCTAGCCACTATTTCAACTAATTGCTTTTAAGTAGCTGAATACTTGGAAAACAGCCACAATGAAGATCCATTTGTGTAGTAACAATGAAAAGAAAAGTAAAAGAACCAGTGGCCTCAGGCCATCTTCCTCCTATGATTCTCACTAGCATCAATTTACCCCTTTCTAAGACATGACAGAAACTGTCCCTTTCTCTAATAAAGAGTGCTATCCATGACTGAACATGGTTTAATCACTTAGACCAGCACTGGATACAGCTAAAGCTGTCCATCGCCTTGATGGAAATTCATCAGTTCTAACATGAGCTGAAAAAGATGTTGACTTCTAATCAGTTTGAACATAGCCATAAAATTGTGTGTTATAGCTCTGAGCCATAGAAAGTAGATTTGCTATAGAAAGTAGTAGACCTGAGAGACTGAGAATCGATTTTAAATGCTGAATTTTATTGTTAATTTTTAAAAGTTATGCTAATGATGAGAGGATTACATTAATTTAACATTTGTATAATATTTGCTACATTTCTAAGCATTTTAACATCTGTTATCTCATTTGATGCCCATTAATATATAAGATAGAGTGGCAGCATGGTGAAGCTGGGATAACCTGGGTTCAAATCCAATCTCTGACACATACCAGCTGTGTGACAGTGACATCAGAAAACTAAGATTACAAATTACAGAGTTACCATTCAGAATCAATGGACAGAATCTCCACACTGGGAATTCACAGTGATAATCCAAACCAATTGTTTCATGGATTTCATTGGCATACAAGCCAATTTATTTCCTTGATGGATTCCATAACCCATCAGGGCATTTTTCTTTATTAGACACTATTAATGGAAAACAAGCTAGGTCTAGGCTTGATTAGTAAAAAGAGAAGGATCTGAATTGCATTTACATTTTTAAAATAGTTTTGTTGATGTATTTTTGTTTTAATATCACTTAGATTTTGCCTTGTATTTTATCTCTCCCCTTCCAAGGACTCATCCCATATAACAAAAGAATTTTTTTCAAAAGAGAAAGTAGAGCCAAAGATTCAACAAAACCAACAAATATATAAAAAAAATCTGACATTGTATGTACTAGCTCACATTTGTGGTTCCATATTTCTGCAAATGAATGTATGTATGTATGTGTGTGTGTGTGTGTGTGAGACAAGGTAGGGAGATGTCTTCCTACACCTCTTCTTTTGGACCAAATTTATTCTTTATAATTTTGCAGTATTCATTTTCAATTTTTTTGTGGTGGTCATTTTTTTAATTTATATTGTTTTAGTTATTATGTATATTGTTTTCCAGCTACCACATGGGCAGCTAGGTATGCAGTAGAAAGAGTGTTGGGCTGCAGTCAGGAAGACTCATCTTTATGAGTTTATATCTGATCTCAGACATTAGCTATGTGACCCTGAGCAAGTCATATAATCCTTTTAACTTCAATTTCTTCATCTGCAAAATGAGCTGGAGAAGGAAATGACAAGCCACACTAGTACCTTTGCCAAGAATACCCCAAAAGGGCTCACAAAGAGTTGGACATGACTGAAAATATTGTTTATCTGGCTTTCCTTACTTCATTTTGTATCAGTTCTTTAAGTATTTCTCTGTATTCATAACATTGATAGTTTCTTACTGCATAGTAATTATATTACATTCATGTACCACATCCTCCAATCAATGGACATCTACTTTGTTTCTAGTTATTTATTATCACAAAAAGGGTTACCATAATTACTGTGATGTATATAAAGCTTTTCTTTTTGTCAATTACCTTCTTTGGGTTAGGAAGCACTTTCAATTATTCCCAAGCTTTAAAAGACCATCCCTTGAACCCCAAAATTAATTCAATGATAGTACATGACTAAGAAACATGGAACATCACTGTCCTGAAAGAATTACCTTTACAAGTGATCCAAATGGTGATGGAAAGATTTCTCATGGGTTATGAGCAAAAGGGGCCATAAAAGATGTCACAGGGGAGATTTTTAACCAGAAAAGGAGGGCTGGTCATAGAAAGGACGACAGGTTATGGAAACAACTAAGAGATGCTGATAGGCAACCTGAATGGTACACTGGTATTCATGAAGAAGAAAGGGACTAGCTCTATGATTTCACTGGTAACAACCTTTATTTTACCCCACAGGAAGTGCATCAGATGTGAAGGACCCATAGAAACCCATAAACAGATATGGAAAATATATAAGGCATGCAAATAGTCCATTGGTTGGTCAGTCAATGAACATTTATTAAGCACCTACTGTATAGCAGCACCATGCTTAGCCCCCTCCAGAATACAACTGAATTTGGGATTATTATTGGGGCAAACATTTGTACTCCAGTGAGTTCTTATTTCTTGCAGAATCCAACAGAATTCCTTTAAGACTTATAGTACCACCCTGTGATTTAGACTCCCTATGGAAGGCAAGCATATTTTGGATGCTGCTGAACAAAGTGATCTTGTTCTTGTTAGATAAGTATTTTTCAGTAACTCTTCCAAGTTTATCTTCAAAGGATGCTATTTAGAACTGACAGATGTCAACTTCCCTGGACACAACTCTGTGGTTGGTTTTCCCTAACAGGTCCCTCATCGTGGGCTTCTTTCATCAGGGGTCTTTTATTCCACACTTTGATGTTCTCTAACCAGGAGGTTGCATGGTCTTTGGGGCCTGAGTCATACTTTGTCTCCCCTGGGGCTTCCTGGTTAGAGTAGTGTGCCATTAGCACTTCCCTTGTCAGAGTGCTGCTGCTTCTTCCCTCCTCGCTCTCACAGAAGGCCCTGGGTGACCTCTGTGCTCTTCACAGAGGCTTCCTGGTCAGGACTCTGCCTCGAAGCTGTCCCTTTATGTGCTATTGCTGTAAGTTTCTGATCAGTTTTCTTGTTTTTATGCTGGCTTCTCTAGCAGGAATCTTTTAATGTCTACAGCTTCTGATTGTTTTCATGCAGAAGATACTAAAGGATCTTACTAATGTTTCTCTTAGGATTTCTTGGCCATTGTTCAACCTTGTGCTTTTTCCATTGCTGGAATAAAAGTGGGAGAGTTGGAGTCCTGTGCTATCTATCATGCCAGCCTGTTGACCAGAAGGTTATCATCTCTTGAGCTATGAAAACCCAATCCTAGGATCTCTCCACTCATGCCACATGCAGCCACATAACGTTCTGTCACGAGCTTCTAAAACCTGCCATCATCTACTGTTGAGAGAAAGAAAGGGAAAATTCCTTTTCTTCAGAAGCTGGTTGTGAACACAAAGGCAACCTGGAAAATGAAATTCAGTGGGCTTCTATGTCTCCTCAGCATACCTATACTCAAAGGCCAATAACTAACACAACTGCTTACTATGTGTCAGACACAATGGGGCTGGGTACACAAACACCAGAAAAGAAAGTCACTCCCTGCCCCCAAGGAGTTTGATAGGGGAAGACAATACAAAAAAAGAAGCTGAAGGAGGATGCAAAACAACTGGTCAGAAATAAAGAATTAACTGCCTAGAAATTCTGAACCTTCTATAATGGGAGGCTTTGGGGGGCATTTTTTTCTCCATTCTGCAGCCCTTCAATCAGAGGGGAGAGGAAATTAAGGGTACTTGAAGTGTTGAGGTGTTCAGTATCAAAGCTAAAGCAATCTCCATGATAATGAGACTTCTGTTAATGAACATGTCCTGGGGAAAGTATGATGTGCATGGAGTCAAAACTAGGCAGAGCAGCTGGTGAGAAATGAAGAGTTGACACCATGGTGAATGATACTTCAGATGCCTCTCAACAATACTCATGGCTTGTAATCTCATTAAGTTGATTAAGGACCTTAACAGCATGATCAGAGGCACCTTGATCGGTATTCCACTTATACCAATTTTTTTAACATGGAATGAAACAGTTTCACGTAATAGAATGCTAGTTTTGGGGTCAGGATAGCCTGAATTCAAATCTCACCTAAAATGGTTCTAGCTCTGTGACTCTAGGAAAATCACTCAACCTCTCTTGCTAGATGGGTGTCTATTGCATTGCCCTCATTGATGGAGAGGACAAAGATCATGTATGTAAAACAGTCCATAAACCTGGAAGCACTGTATAAAAGATCACTGGAATTACTGCTGTTGTTATCTTCTCTCGGTAGGAGTTGCATTTTGAAGAGGGAGCTTGGTAAGTCTAATGATACTCGAACTGATAGGATTAGGGAAATAGTACTGATTTAGGAATACGGGCCTTTCTAGTGCCCTGGGAAGAACAGTAGATTTTGAGTAAGAAGCCTGGGGTTCAAATTCTGGCTCTGCTATTTAACATCTGTGTAATCAGGGAAGTCCCTTAATATCTTTAGATCTGAGTTACATCATTTTCAAAGTAAAGGAGTCAGACCTGATGAACTCTAAGGTTCTAAAGTCTGTTGTCCTATGATTTCTAACCCAGCCAACCCTCCCCAGCGCGCGCGTGCGCACACACACACACACACACACACACACACACACACACACACGTTTCCAAGAAGCAGAACTTAATAAAGAAAAGATAGCTGTAATTCAGTCTTCTCTTTCAATCTTGGTATGCAACCAATCACTGATTCAATTCAAAAGTGATTTGATAGGAGGAAAGCTGACCTACTGAGAGGGAGAACAATGGTTATAACAGGCTCCTGAGACAGGTCTTATCATTCTCATCTCCTGTTTATGGGTAGGTCTTATTCATTAGGCTGCTAATAAATCAGAGGATCCTAGGTGGAAGTTTATCCAATACAGTCTCCTTCTCCAACCTCCCTTCTACCATTTTACATGTGATCCCAGCCTCAGACACTTCCTAGCTATGTTATCCTAGGTAAATCACTTAACCTCTATTTGCCTCAGTTTCTTCAACTGTAAAATGGGGGTTATAATTGTACCTTATAGGGAGGTCTATCCCAAGCATGAGAAGATTTCCCTCTGTGAAATGGGTATATCAGAACAATCTGTTCCAATGACCATGAAGGTGGCTGAAGCAGACTCTGTGAAGCACTTACAGCCTGGTTAGACATTGAAGATGCCATGCTCATCCACTGCATCCCAGGCCATCATCAGTCATCCTGACTTTTGTTTTGCATTGAACTTCAATGACTCTGGAAGAGAAAGTTAAGCTGATGACTTTACACAGCTCTGTCTCACTTAAAACTAATTCATGAGCAAGACAAGACATCACACCATGATGTCACTGGTGCACTTCACAAAAGGACAAACCACAACTTCACAGTGTGGTTGTGAGGATCAGACAAGATAGTGTTTGTAAAGCACATGCATATGACAGGCACATCCAGGCACTTAATAATTGCTTTTTCCCTTCCCCCTCCAAACTTAACAAAAAAAAAAAAAAGAGTGGTCACCCAGCCACAGCTATCCTGGATCCCACCTGCCCCTCCCTCTCTAAGTTCCAGGTGGTGTAGATACACTTTTCTTCCTACTCTCTTGAATGTAGAAATTATTGTCTCCCTTTGGGAAAGTAGAATGAAACTTTCTAGATCCCAGATCAATCTATATATGCCACATGTGGGCCAGATATTTTATGTTAGATAGGCATTCACATATGTGTGTGTGTGTGTGTGTGTGTGTGTGTGTATTTCACAAACACATGAAGAAACTCAGGTCCAGTGAGAGGAACATCCAACATCAAACACATTTTGATTGTCAGAGCTAGAGGTTAAACTCAGTTCTTCCAATTCCAAATCCAGTTCTCTATAGTTCCATGAATGAATAAACAAAATGTAATTAAGTGCTAAGTAAGTGTTAAATTTTGTGCTAAGCATTGAGTATTCAAATATAAAAATCAGCTGTGCCATTGTTTCAAAATATTTATCTTTTAATAAAGGGAGACACATAGAGAGGAATGGTGGCCCAGGAGTATTTTGGTTTATCAAATCATGGGAATGGTGAGTAATAAAAGAGAAGTAGATTAATAAACCCTTTCCAGTACTAGTGATAGTATTGATTTCATTATGATTCTAAAGTTGGAAAGTTGTAGATGGAGATCACTCATATGCTGTGTATGAACAATATAGATGAGGTATTAAGTGAAGTACAACTGGGGTTGCCTGGATATAGTATACCTTGTGATACACTGGTTAATTAGAATGACAACGATGTCAATGGTCTCTAAAGTCAAAAGTCTCCCAGGTTTTGCACTCTGATCTTGAAGGTGCTGTACAGAGTTGCAGTCAAGGGAAGTAAACTTGCTTCAACTCCACAATCATTTCTATGGAAGATCTAGAGAGAGCGAATCTCACTGTGAGATTACCCATTCCCCATCATCTGCATGTAGATGACTTCAGGTTATAATGACCATAAAAGTTAGCCTACAAAGAAAAATAAATCACCAAAGAGCATTCTGGAATGGGGAGAAGGTGTGGAAGAGTAAAAGAGCCTTTCCCTTGGTGATCTCTGATAGGCTGCATAATCAGTGCCTAGAGACTATCACCTCAAGGTGGACCTTCAGAGTAGAGCACCCAGAGAAGTCATTCTGATTTACTATAACTCAAACAAGGTATAATTATTAGTGGGATGTGTGTTTTTGGTCAAGGCTTTGTATTTTAGAGCTGGAAGAAACTTAGAAGATCATATGATTCAATCCCCTCATTTTACAAGATATGAAACTAAGACCTAAACAAAAATAAATGACTTGCCCAAAGAAGTAAAAGAGCTGGGATTTTAACCCAGGATCTATTATTCCTTATTCCTATACTCCTTCCAGTGCTTTTTATGCTTGTGGGGACAGCCAGTCCTAAGCTGGCTCTACATTCTCTGCCTATTGTTCTATAGTGCCACAAATTTACCAAACCCTAAAAATAGTTTGTTGCAGCTCATGCCTATGTCTGGCAATTCTAGACTTAAATCTAACAAGGCTCTCAGGAAAATTGATACCAGCCTGTCCTCATCCTTGTAGTCCCTCAACTTGGAATCATAATGAGTAGCAATGGGTCATGGATCAGTCCTGGAACTTTCCTCAATGGTGGTAATGTATCTTACATATGACCAGATCTCCTAACATGAAGGGACCCTACTCAGAACCCTTCCCAGGAACAGGGTGCCTCCTGTGTTAAGAAATCTACACATGCCCAAAGCAAGCTTTATTACATATGTTTATCTGAGGACAGGCACCCAGTGTACCATAACTTCTCCATTTGACTGGTTTGCTTGGTGGAGTAAAAATTCCCTGTACATTGTCTGAGGGCAGTCATTCTTTCCTAGTTGGTTACCATTGTATGAAGGGATTGTACTCTCTGCACTGTCCTATAAAGCCTACCTTCCAATGCCCAAGGGGTCTTTGATTGGAGCACACCCATCCCACTTCACATCAGGGTAGTCACTCACATGGTTACCCTGTAGAACTAAGTTGAGCACAGGGGGCCACATGCATTCTGCTCTCCTGAATTCTGAGTAATGAACCCTTGATTCTAAACCCTTAAGTGTTCAGAGTGTCCTTCTAATTGGGACTCCTACCAAACATATAGATTGTAAAATGTTAGAACTGAAAGGGATCATAGAGATCATATAATTCAATTTCCTCATTTTTCCAAAAGAATGAGACCAAGGAAGGGGAAACAACTTGTCCATTGTTACACATCTAGGAAGTGACAACAGAATCTGAACCAGGTCCTTCAAACTCCAAATCTATCACCCTTTCCAATGAGTCCCATAACCTGTTTTTAGCACAGATTCTCAGTGCTGAAAGTAACCTGAAAAGAATGTCTCTTTCATTTTACAGATAAGAAGACAGAGGCACAATGACTTTGGAGTGATTGTACTAAGGTTATTCAGTTAGTAACAGAGCCCAGACTTAGCCTCAGATCTTCTGACTCCTGAGCAAGCACTCTTTCCAATATACTGTGCCAAGTCCTGAGCAAGTTTATAAACAGAAGAACAAGGTAGGGAGAAATGAAAGTAGAGATGTCTAAAATGTCCAGAGAAAGCTGCTGACAAAAGACAGATACAGAAAAGAAATTCCTGGGGTGAAAAAGGGCCATTTGATTAGACTAGAGTAAGCAAGAGGTAGGCTCCCAGATACACTCCTGCATAGGCTGCCAAATCGACTAACTAGATGACAAATACCAGAGATGACAACTGGAATCATAAGATAAGAGACTTAGAGCTGGAAGGGACCATAGATACACCATCATCCACGAACTCCCCCATTCCAGAGATGAAGGAACTGAGACACAGAGAGGTTAAGTGATACTCAAGGTCACACAGTCAGTGTTCAAGTAGGGATATAGGATCATAGATTAGAGGTGGAAGGAAATCTAGAAGTGATCTAGTCCAACTCTTTTCTTTTACAGCTGGGGAAACTGGAGCTGAGAAGTAAAAGAATTTGCCTACTGTCACACAAAGAGTGAGAGGCTGATGAGGTAATCTTCCTGCAAAAGCAGATAAAATGATATCATCCAAGGGAATCTTGTTCATGATGAAATGTTATGTGTTTGTGATACAAGCTATTACCACCGAGTGGGATAGAGGAAAGAACTACCTTTGCCCATTCACACCTCCCACTTGCTGGAAGGTCAAGGAAGAGGAAAACACTACCAAAGGTTGCTGTTTTTCTTCTTCAGTCATGACCTATTTAGGATTTTCTTGTCAAAGATACTAGAGTGGTTCTCCATTTTCTTCTCCAGCTTATTTTATAAATAAAGAAGCCAAGGCAAACAGGGTTAAGTGACTTGCTCAGTGTCACACAGTAAGTGTCTAAGGCCATATTTGAAATCAGGAAGAGCTTTCTTTCTGACTCCGGGCTTAGTACCCTATTCACTGCCCCACCTAGCTCCAAAGAGAGAGAGGGGTCTAAAAGAAGAGAGGTAGAGGCATTGCTTCAGGTCTTCTCATAAAATACTACAGCAGCACAGGTTCTTCCCAAAGTAATTCACCTCTGACTCTAGGTGAACAATAATCTAATCTGACATGTATGGAGATTTAATCATTAGGGATCAATGAGGAGTTCCTTTGACTTTTCAGAAAGGTACTTCTCTCTCAACAAGGAGTCAAAATGCATGTACATAGGACCAGGAAACCAGTTCCTCTGATGTATATTACACTACCTTTTACTATCCTTAACAATCAATGGATGTGAAGTGACACTTCAGAGGAATTTAAACTTGAATTTCTCTAACTAAACATTTTTTCTGATGGTTGCTAATAGTTTGACTTTCTTTTTTTTGTAAATGGTTCATTCAGAGCCTTTGACCAATGGCCAGTAAGGGAATTGCTGCTCTTTCTGAGAAGCAATGCCATATAATGCATAGAAGGCTGATGTCAGATCCATAAAGACATGAGCTTCAATCCCACCTCAATCACATTCTGTCTATGTGACTCAGGAGAAGTGGCCTAAATTCTCAGTGCCCCAGGCAATGCTTTCAGACAAAGAGTTGTGGAGAAGATACTGGCCTACAAAATTAGAGGGAGTTTCCTCTTCTGAGAGGTCCTCTCCCTTTGCATCCTGGGCCATTTTCAGTCATCTTGACGAATATCTGGCACTGGATCCAGATGACTCTGGAGGAGAATTGAGGCTGGTGATCTTGCACAGCCTTCCCTCACTCAAAACAAAGTCAAGTGAAGTCATGTCATCATTTCTCTGATTGCATGGTCTTCAGAAATGAAGGATGAACAGAACAGCAATACCAGAGGAACTAGGGGTCCAGTGCCTAACCTTACCCTTATCCTACCATTTGAATAAATAAAAAAAAAAATCTGCAAAGATTTTTGTTCCAACCCTTCTTCCTCTCAAAGAACCACCATATTTGGCCTCTAACAGTATAGTCCTGGATGTGTTTATAAAGCACTAAAAATGCCTCTGAAGAGGACAAAGATAAGAACAGTAATTGGACTAGACAAAGTGTACAAAAAAGAGGTAACAATTTCTGAAGTACTGAAGGATCTATTATCAAGGTATCTGGAGGGAAGGGGAGATACCAAAGGCATGAAAAAATATTTTGGACCTCATTTTTTTAAAATAGTGAACCAGTAACTATCAAGCTATACACAAACTTTTCCAACTAAGTAAAATTTTATAAAAATACTCTCCACACATGTCAGGGGAGACCTTGATGAGGGCATTAGAAGCAAACAGACAAACTTTTTAAAAGTGATATTTAACAACAGATTACATTTTCACCATTGGAAACTCACTAAAAAATGAAAATAATGTAACATCCTATTCTTCTTATTGTTTGTTGAATATATGCATACACATGTGTGTGTGTATATATATATAATATATAGGCATGTATGTGTACATATATATGAGTATGTGTATAAAGAGAAAGACAGAGAGAGGGACTTGGTAGAGCAAAATGGTTTCTCCTCCAACATAGTATTTAAAGACAGTGTGATGACTGATATAAGGCAAAGCATAGAACCATGAGAAGTATGCTTGTCAAAGGTTTTCACCATTTCATGGAGAAAACCCAGCACAGAGATCAAGTTGAAAAATAATTCCCTGTTGATGATGAAGTATTCCAGATGCTTTGGTTTGCAAATGATATTGTCCTGATTGCATCAAGTCCCAAAACATAGCAGAGATTCCTTCACAAATGTAAACCAGTGTGAGACCAGTGAGGATTTGCCCAAGGAGGGCAAATTTAGAAATAGCATGGGTAGGAGGATCTCTGCATGGGTGGGTGGCATGGGAGGGATGGGAGGGATAAGACTGCCAACATCCTAGGTTCTTCTAGTAAATGCTACACAGTCCCATTTTCCCTCTACTCAGGAAGTCAGAGGAAATCATTGGTCTCTTCTTCCTACAGGTAGTGATAAGGACAACACCCTTGGATCAATCAATCAATCCAAGGTCAGAATGAGGAATGCGGATGAGAATAGTGTGGTTTCTGATTTTTAAGCAGGGATTGAGATAGTCCCATACCCTCAACAGGTAATCTTGAGAGTAGAGTTGAGATCTCTTACCCTCTGGTGATAAATGAGGTGCTAGAAGTGAGGAAGGACCAGAGGACGCATGGGGAAAGGGCATCTCAGAGACTGACTATGAGCAGGGTAACATAGGGGCACATGATGCTTTGTCATCTTCCATTCCCTTCCCATATATAGTGAGAGTGAAACCACTCAGGAATGTATCTGCCTTGCTGAATGTATCTGGATCATTATCAGGAAAGCTGTTGCTCCTCTTTCATTGCTTAGCAAAGGCTCTTGACTTTTTGCCATTCCTTGCTTGAAGTCAGTCATCACCCACTATTAACATGAAGGAGAAGAGATAGGCATCAAACTCTGCATAAGGATAGGGTCATAGAGAAAAGCTGGTATGTGAATGACATTGTCAGATCCCCCCTTTCCAATTCTTGGAATCCATTAGCAACAATACTTAAAATAAGAAGCAATCACCCTGTCTCTCTCTTCCCTTACATGGCTATGCTCCTAGAAAAATGTCTATACTTCTTGCCTCCACTTCCACCCCCTCAGTTCTCAGCCCCTTGATATTTGGCTTCCAACTCCACCACTTAACTTGAACTTCTTTACTCAAGTGTTTATACCTTGTCTCTGCAACTTGTGATGCTTTGGTTCCCTACTCCTTCAACTTCCTGACGTTTTTCTCTGATGACAGAATTTCTTTTCAGTCTCTTTTACGGGAATATCACCTAAGGTTGGTTCCTTTATCATGACCCCCAAAGCTCTTTCCTATGCCCTCTTCTCCTCTCTTTTTATACTCTCTAGGTGATCTCATCAGCTCCTACAGATCCAATGATCTTTTTGTAGTTGACTCCCAGGTTAAAAAAATAACCAGTTATAGCTTCAGCCTCCTGGATAAGATCCAAAATCACTAAGAGTTTCACCTAACTAGCCGATCAAGAAAAACAAATTGATGCATAGTGTCCAGACTATGACATGCAGTTGGATTGACAATCTGTAAATTGTGTCCAACTATCTATGCACATGAACATGTACACATATACATGCACACATATACTTGCACACATACACATCCTTAGACACCACAGATAGAAAACAAGTTGAGCCTAGTATCAAATAGAATGAGAATGGACTGGATTGCCTTTGGAATATTACAAAGTTCTTTTTATACCCTAAATTTCTCATTGAAACAAAGACCTGCTTTTGGCGGTCTTTGGGGGAGGGTTGTTTTGGTTTGTTTTTTAATGTAAATAATCTTTCAGTATTGTTGTAGGGATGGGAATCATGGTATACTAATCTCTGAACAATGAAAGTTGAGGATCACCCAAAGGGAAATGAATGCTCATGGTGTGTGACCACTCTACATCCCATTTCAAAGAATTATAAGGAAGAAGAAACATAAAGGATGTTAAGGAAAATATATGAGTAAAAAAGAAAATTATCTGATCACACAGAGTGGACACCCATTGGATAGCACATATGTTCCTGTGCCATCCTTCTGATGACAGAAGAAAGACTGTCAGCAGATTAGGGATCATAGACAAGACTCATCAAAATCACAGACATGGTTGGGTTATTATCTGCATCATCAGAAGGAAGGCACACATTGAGAAGATCACATATCCATCCAAGTATCTGAGAGGAGTCCATTTGTAAATTCATGGTTGAGTCACTTTTATATTCCTGAGTACCAAGAAATATTAGCCCTTGCACATGTGAGGCCCTAAGGCCAGTCTTCTATACTAGACAGAACTGAGCAGTGCCTGGATTAAGTGTTCATGTCAAAATGTACTTCATGATCAGGAATAATAAAAGCTAACATGTATATAGCTCACTCTGTGCTAGGAACTGTGCTAAGCAATTTATAATTTTATCTCACTTGATCCTCACTACTCTGATCTCCATTTTTGTTTGTCTTGACAAAAGTAGTAGAGATGTCATCTTCTTCTGAAGAGAGGCAGTGGGGTGTAGTGAATGGAAGCTAGTCTGGAGTCAGGAAGAATTTGGGTGCAATTTTCATACATGCTAGATGTGTGACCCTGGGCAACTCATTTAACCCCTCCATGCTCTAGGCCAAAGGTGACAAACATGGTCTTTACCAGACTAAAATGTAATTAAGAGATATTTAACAAAAGAAATAAAAATACCATAAGCATATATAACGTAAATATGTGTTTTTTAACTCAATATGTAGCCTGCAGGGTTGCTTAAATAAGGTTTAGCCCCTGTTTCTATTTCATTTTGACAGTCTGCTCTAGGCAAGTCTCTAAGAGTTGTAGAGAAGGTATGCCTTGCATTGGTAGAGGAAATTTCCTCACCTGAGAATTCTCTGTATTAGAGAAATTATAGGTCCAGGCCCTATTCCTTTTCTTCTGAACAAAATAAAATAGGGTAGCTTATTAACCTTAGACTGTTAGCTCCTTGAGAGGAGGGACCGTCTTTTGCCTTTCAGTATATCCTGAGCACTTAGGACAGCACCTGGAGTTGGGGGAAACAAAACATTTGTATGCCAGGCCTTGTGCTAAATACTTCACAAATATGATCTCATTTGATGCTTGTAACAAACATGAGAGGTAAGTGATATTTATATCACCATTTTACAGATGAGGCAAACAGGGAAAGTGACCTTGTCCAGGATCACAAAGCTAGTAAATGTCTAAATTTGAACTTCTTTCTGATTTAAGGTCCAGTGCTCTATCCATTGTGCCACTTAGTTCCCTATAGGCTAAATATTTTTGAATGACTGAAACTGTTGATAAATGACTTGAGACTTCTGAACTAGATGATGCCTGAAGTTCTTTCCTTGTCAAAAATTCTGTGATTCAATGTTTTTCCCCTTCTGGCTCAACCAGCTGCAACCACATCTGTCTAAAGCCACAGGTTGAGGTGGGAGTAGAGACAGGTTGAGTAGGTTGAAACCTTGTGTACTCCACTCATTGAAATGATAAGTTATCCTGCTTTCCTATAAGTCTATGGGTGGGTTTGTGACCACTTGTCCTCTAGTTTCTCTTGCTGTCAGCCTTTACTTTCTCTAATCCATCCTTTGCATATCAACCTGAATAATTGTCCTAATGTACTAAACTGACCATTCCACTCCTATAGTACTCAGAAACCTCCATTGCTTTCAAATTGCCTTCCAAATAAAGTGCTAAGTCCTGACTCCAGTAGTTAAGATTCTTTACAGTCTGGCTCCAGTCTACCCATCCAATGTTATTTGTATGACTCCCCTTCACATAGTGAACATTCCAGCTAAACTGAATAATCCTCCCTCCCCCAATCTCATCCTACCCTCTCCCATTTCATCTTTGTTCTTGTCATCCCTTGTGCCCAGAGTGGATTCCCTTCACCCCCATCTCCACTAATGTAGAGCTTCCCTTTGGGGTTTGTCTCAGATGCCATTTCATCTATGAAGCCTTTGCTGACTATCAGTCCTAGGTGAAAGTGATGTCTTTCTTGTCAAATTTCTCATAGTATTTTGCCAGGAACTTTTCCTTGTAATAGTATCACTATGCCTTGCATAGGGATTATTTAAGTATACAGGATCATCAGCCTATAACTGAAAGGGACCTCAGAGTGCAAAAATTCTGGGTTATGGCTCTAGCCTCCCAGATGAGATCACTAATCATATCCCCTGCCCAAGAGTTTGATAGAATTTGAATTTCAGTTGCCTGACTCCAGAGTCAGTTCTGTGTCTCTTGTACCATACTGCCTCCTTTGTCCAGCAGGTCGTTAGATTTAAATTCTTTGAAAGTAGGGGCTATGACCAATTTTTCTATGCATCCCAGTGCTTATTACATTTTGAATATAATCATACTGAATTGATCTCCTATAGAGAACTCTTATTTAGTCATTTTCAGTTGTGTTCTACTCTTTGTGACCCCATTTGGTTTTCCTGGCAAAAATGCCAGAGAGGTTTCTCATTTCCTTCTCTAGCTCATTTTACTGATAAGCAGGGCAGCTAGGTAGTTCAGTGGATAGAGCACCAGTGCAGGAGTCAGGAGGACCTGAGTTCAAATCTCTCCTCACTTGACACTCACTAGCTGTGTGACTTTGGGCAAGTCACTTAACCCCAATTGCCTCATCCTGGGTCATCTCTAGTCATCCTGATGAATATCTGATCACTGGATTCAGATGGCTCCGGAGGAGAAGTGAGGCTGGTGACCTGCACAGCCCTCCCTCACTCAAAACAAAGTCAAGTGAAGTCATGTCATTATCTCTCTGATGGCATGGTCTTCTTCAGCAACGGACGAATACACACATTGATAAGCAAACTGAGGCAAGCACAATTAAGAGACTTGCCCAGGATCATGCCATTAATGAGTGTGTGAGGCCAGATGTGAATCCATGAAGATGAGTCTTCTTGACTCCAGATCCTGCCCTCATCCACTGTGCCACATAGCTGCTCTATGGAGAGAATTAAGCCAAATACCTCACCTGACAGGGATGGAATGGAGATTGCTGTCCTCAGGACTTACTCATTAATTTAATAAAGTCCATCCCCATAAAACTACTCTGACTGAGAGGAGGTATAATTGCAAGTCAGTAGTTTCTGGGATGTTATTTTCTTCTGAGAGGGGAGAAGAGGAGAGGAAAGGATATGGCAGAAAAGTGAGATGTCAGCATTGGGGTGGTGGGGGAGAAGGGGGAGAAAGGAGCCATATGCTCCATGGACTTTGGTTTCCCAAAATCAAGAAACATCGGCCTCAAAAGACAACCTTTGCAAAGGCAAAGTAAGCCAAGAACACATTTATAATGCAAGGTAGATTTTGGCAGCCTGAGACCCCACGATTAGCTCTTTCTATAGCCTTTGACTCTAGGGTTAATTGGTACCTACAGGAGGTATTTGACCTTTGCACATCTATGATGTGGAGACAGCTCACATGAGCTCAGTTCACCTTGAAATAGGTCTTCTCCAGGATATGATGATAAAGAGTTACAACCGGGGAAGATGTCCTTGGATAAGGGATTAAGGAAAAGGTATTGGTATTAGAAATGATGCCAGGAAGAGATTAAAGGGTAAAACAACTAAACTCAATCTTAGTTTACAATAAGAGTAATTAACTTTCTAGGCCTCTTTTTATTTTACAAAGCATTATGTAGAGAAAGATGTGTTCCTTTGATACTTCAATGGATTCACGACTTGATCAATTTGGACAATTCATCCATTTGTTTCTAATACTGTTCATCTCACACCATAGATCCTCCACAAAAAATCTACCCAGTGTTTAGGGGCCATTCTATGCTCTTTGACTATTTCAAGGCTACCAATGTAACACTTGGGTTTTGCATGAATGAATGAATGAATGAATGAACATTCATTAAACTCTTAGATATATCAGGCACCATCCCAAGCACTGGAAATATGTTTACAAAAGTAAACACAATCTCTGCCCTGAAGGAGCTAACCTTCAACTAAGTCAAGACAATAGATAAGTGTTTAGTGGCCTGGTAGGGTCACTAATTTTGATTTGGAAAATTACTGCCATATTGAGTGGAGCCATAAGGGATGATGATGATAGTGATAACATTACAAACTGCTTTAAGGTTTGCAAAGCATGCATTTTGTGCTCATAACCACCCTGGGAAGCAGGTGCTAGTATTATCCCTGTGATGTACAGATGAGGAAACTGAGACTGACAGCAATAAAGTCATCTGCCTAGGGTCACATAATTAGTGTCAGTGAGGGGATTCGAACTTAGGCCACCTTGACTTCAGGGCTAGCTCCCTACCCATTGTGTCACCTTTTCCGGTAATAATGACAGTATTGCTCCAGAACAGGAAGGCTGGTGTTGGAGTAAGAGGGGCCAGCGCAGAGGGTATGAGCAAGTGGCAAGACGGTAGCTGAGAAGATGGTCTAAACAAAGTGAAGTGTGACTGGAGCTGGCTTGGATTTAGTGGGCCACATCAGACCCCTACCCATCAAGCCATCCAGGCCCTTCTCCTCAGCCCAAAGACACCATGTCTAGCAATAATTCATAATCGGGCCTCAGTAAGACAAGCTACCTTTCCCCACAATTACTCATGAGTGAGCCTCAGTAAAACAGTCTTTCCCTACCATAAGAACAAACCAACCTCTGAAGAAATTCTCTTGTAAAAACAGTACTATAGTGTAATCACTTAATTATCATGTATTGATTCTCAAAGTTATATTCAATACAGAGGTCAAGCTATACATGTCAACTCTCAAAACTGTCTTGCTACATACATAACAGAACAAAAATACACCCCTGAAAAACCCTTTCCCCTGGTTGCCAGAAGTGAATGATGCCTGTGACCAAGGTTGTAAACTCTCACCTAATTAGCATACTGGTCAGATAATCCACTACCCTATATAAGATGAGCATCTTTCCTGTTAAGATGCAAGTTCCTTATTCCTTAAGGAACTTGCAACTTAACAGGAACTTGCATTCCTTAAGGAGTTCTGCCTGCCACAGTGACATTACAATAAACCTTTCCCATCTTGACTAGAAAATAAAAAGACATCAAGGCCCCAGGGAAGAAGTTCTAAAACTAAATAGGTTAAGTCCTCTAGAGCATGAACTCTTATCCAGGGGATCAATACATGATCAACATGGATGTACATATTTGATGACATCATGGGGGTGGGGAGTAATTTATTCCTTTTGGTTTTATATCATATTTATTTCTGAATATGTCCCTACTCTCACCCAGTAAGGTTTCATTTGTAACAGACTGAAAAAGAAAAAATAAGTTATTTGAAACTTCCTAACATATCACAGCATCTGACAAGTTTAGGCAGCAGCATTCTACAGCTCCAGTCCCCAGGCTCTTCAGTGAAGGGAGGTAGCATATTTATTACTAATGATATATTTGAAACCACTTCTGTACAAGAGACTAGTATTTCATCCTCATTTCATATATGAGACTGAATGAAAAAGGATTTTATTAAGTGCACACAGAATGCCAGGCACTGAGGAGGGTGAGTGATTTATTCATAGTCATATGGCTGATAAGTGTGAGAGTCAGAATTAAACCCGTCTCTTGACTCCAGTTCTAATGCCTTTTTCTTTTTCTTTTCTTTCTCGTTTTAAAACTATTACACCACACTGTCTTTCTCAGTGAAAACACCCAAATAGAAGGGGAAGAGATTGAAAGCATTATAAAGAGATTTTCAAACACAAATAATGGGAAGAAACATAAATGGTGAGACTGTCCTATACATTTGTCTTTTTATTTTCTCTTTATCCCTACATTCAAATATACGCAACTGTTCAATTAGAAGGAATTTTGATGAGGCCTCCTGACTGGTGTTTCCTCAGCAGTTAGACAACTCCTTTTGACCTTAAGCAAGTCCCTTCCCCTCGTCACTCATTTCCCTTTACCTTTCCACATTCCTTCTCATCTGCTTGTTGGTGTTTCAGTTGTATCCTACTCTTCATGACCTCATTTGGAGTTTTCCAGGCAAAGACAATGTAGTGATTTGTCATTTCCTTCCATACCTCATTTTACAAATGAGGAAACTGAGACAGAGAAGGTTAAGTGACTTGCCCAGGGTCACAGAGCTAGTAAGTGTCTGAAAACAGATTTGAACTCAAGTTTTCCTGACTCCAGACCTGGAGCTCTATTCTTTTGCCTTGCCACTTCCTCCCTAGTTGCCTTCTCATTTTCATCTTCTATTTATGAGTCATCTTCCCCTATTATAATGTAAGCTCCTCAACAGTGGGACCAGTCTTCCTTGTATTTGTATCCCCAGAAGTGTGCCTAACACATAGCAATATGGCACTAAATAACTATTTTATCTATCTTTGGGTCTCAGTTCTCTTATCTGTCAAATAAGTGGATTAGATTTATCCCTTACATCCCTTTCAAGTTTCATATGTTATATTTCTATGAGTACATGAATCTATATAAATCCCCAGAATTAGCTTTCCCTTTCTAACTCCTACCCACCCCTGCCCCCAATCCACCACTAGTCAGAACAGTTGGAAAGGTATTTGGTATCTAGTCTTCCAATCAGAATATTTTAATTCATTTGCTAGATCCAAGCCTCAGTTTTCCTATATGTAAACTAGGATAATCCTATCTAATACTCAAACTACTTATCCTGTGGTATGGCAAGAAAAATGAGTAAACAGAAAAATTGCTATGGTAAAGTAGTATGCAGCTTCAGAATTCAATCCATAGAAAAGTGACCTCCTCTTTCTTAAACATTTTTCCTAGCTAGCCAGTTTCACAATTCAGTAAAATTGTACATCTTGGAAGAAACACTTAAGTTTTTTTTTTATGTCAGGGACTCCTTTGCAAGTCTCTCATCTCAAGTCTAATGTTTTTAAGTGTATAAAACACATGGAATTAACAAAGGAAATCAAGAATTAGTGAAAATAAAGATATATTTTGTTATTGTTCAGTCATTTCAGTCACGTCCAAATCTTTGTGACCCTATTTGGGGTTTTCATGGCAAAAACACTGTGGTGGTTTGTCATTTCCTTCTCCACTTTATTTTACAGATGAGGAAACTGAAGCAAATAGGGTCAAGTGACTTGCCCAGGATCATATAGTTCATAAGTGTCTGAAGTTAGATTTAAACTCATCTTCCTAGCCTGGCACTTTATCCACTGTACCATGGAAACAGATATTGAGATATACACACACATACACGCACACTTATATAAAGATGCATATCTATATATAGAGATAGATAGATAGATATATCTCTATACAAAGATATATATCTAGAGAGATAGATGTCTATATATCTATATACATGCATATATTTATACCATCCAAGTTCATAGACCTCCTGAAATTCCAGGTTAAATATCCTTGCCTAGAAAAATGAGTTAATGGGATCCATGATGCTGTTGAGGATATGGGTGGTACAGTAGATAGAGCACTAGACCTGGAGTCAAGAAGAAATCTTCATGAGTTCAAATCTGGCCTCAGACATTTACTAGCTGTGTGACACTAAGCAAGTCACTTAACCCTACTTGCCTCAGTTTTCTCATCTGTAAAATGCACTGGAATAGGAAATGGCAACCCATTCCAATATCTTTGCCAAGAATACTTGAAATGGGGTCGCAAAGAGTTAGACATAATTGAAACAATAACAACTAAAGGCTAGCCTCTGCCCTTTTTATGGGTCGGGAGGGGGAGCTAGGAGAGACTAGAAAAGAAAGTCCAGCCTCAGGGCAGCCTCAAAAGCCTGGGTCAGAGAACTAGCCTCTTTTTGGTTGGGAATAGGAAGTGGTGGGAAGTCAAAGCCTTGTGCTCCACATTGATACCTCATGTTACGTTTTGTAAACCTGAATGTGCTGCACAAAAGTGAGTTCTAGAATACTGTGACTCAAAGGTGGGAATGATCATCAGGAAGAACATATGAAATTAGAATTTCTTTGGTCAAAGTGGATTCTAAGAGGAAAGGCTACAGAGAGTTATAGACAAACAAAAATTACTTACTTTCTATGTAATCGGATCAAATCCAGTATTAAGCACCTACTATGGTGCTCTGGGGATACAATTAATAAAAAGAAGACCATCCCTGAGCCCAAGGAGTCACTAGTTTAAATTTTCAAAGTGCCTGTTTTCCCTTGTAATGAAAGGATGTGAAGAACAAAGCCAGAAGAAAAGATATTAGCCCTCAAAACAAGTGTCCTCAGTGTGACTGGAGTAAGGGGACCCATAGAAAAATCATCTTTGGCCAGCTGGCTGGCTCTGCAAGAGAGGAAGGGAACAGCTGTTGAAAGCAGATGAGCAAACTTCTCTGAAACTTACCATTGCTAGTTAAAGGGGACTAGGAGATTCTGCTAGGAAAACAGATTGTATGCTTATCATCTGAGCCAAAATATGAGCCTAAATAAATCCCATAAAAGCTGAAATATATTCTTAAAACTTTGGCGATGGTGCTCGTGGAAGGGCACAGGCTTCTTTCTCTTACTAGTTTATTTTGGATGGACTTGGAGTCAGGGGGTTAAGTATCTATGGATTGAGAATGACCTTAAGAGTCCGTTAGGTGATACAGTAGATAGAGCAGCAGCCCTGGAGTCAGGAGGACCTAAGTTTAAATCCAGCCTCCGACACTAAATGGGTGACCCTGGGCAAGTCACTTAACCCCAATTGGCCTTCAAAAAAAAGAATGACCTTAAATAGGTCACTTCTCTCTTAGTCTCAGTTTCCCTATCTGTAAAATGGTAGGATTGAGGGGACCTTGGTGATCTCTAATTTCTGTGAGGCCTACTGGTCTACAAAGTCTGAGAGGTCTATCAATTTCTCACATTCTGTGATCAACTATCCTATCTTTGACTTGCTCGGAAATATGTTGAAGGAAAACACCCAGAGGTCTCGGATTTAAATATTCTCTGCAATGAATATTTATTCTCCAGGACTTGTTCTTCCAATCAGAAGGTGGCAGAACACTTTTGTAAGTAGGAGGATGGAAAGAAAAAATGGGAAGTCCAATGTCAACTCATTAATCCAAATTTTGATGTCTCTCTTTAAGACTTTTACCTTTATATTTTACAAAATAAAATCATTTTTCAAATTCACTTTGGAGACCCTTTCACTAACTGAGGTCACCTAGTCCAACCCATGTCTGACCAGCAATCTTGTCTCAATCTCCCTGACAAGGGGTTGTCCACATGCTGCTTAAATTCCTCGGACAAATTCCACCTACCTCCGCCTCTGCCCACAGTCTCCCAAGGCAAACCATTTTACTTCTGAACAGCTCTAATTATTACAAAGATTTCTACCCTAAACCTTCTTCTTTATTGCCTATGTCTATTACTTTTAATTCCATCCTCTGGAATCAAACAGAAGAGTTCTGGTCTTTCTTCCACGTCATCCTTTCAAATACTTAAAGACACCGAGTATGTCCTTTCTAAGTCTTCTCTTTTCCAGGTTAAATATTCTCAGTGTTTTCATCTGAGGATCAAATGAATTAACATGTATGCAATGCTTTGCAAACTTCAAAGTATTATGTAAACACTAACAATGGTAATTATTGCTACTACTAATAAAAATATATTCTTTCTTATATCACATGACATCTAATCACTTGGTCATTCTGGTCACCATATTCTGAATGCACTTGAGCTAATCAATGTCTTTGCTAAGATGTGGAACCTAGAATAGAACACAGTTCTATGAGGTAAGAATACAAAGAAGCTATCACCTCCTTAGTTTGTGTCATTTACTCACCTAGTACAGTGAAAGACAAAGAAAATATTCAATAAATACGAAGTAAGTTGAGGAAATTAAATTATCTCAACTCCATCTATTTTCAGGTCAGATGGTATTTCCTTATCCTTTAACCATTTTATTTTCATCTCTAAAACCTCTCTACTTTCTCTTAAAATAATCAGATTGATTCTATGTCTTTTTTACTGACCTTATTTACAATTAATTGATTTTACCCTGTAAACTTCCTACGCATGATTCTTTGTCTCTGAACTTAGCTCAGAAATTCAGCTGTCCTGTAATAAGTTAAGTTTAGAAATCCAGTTCTCCTCTTGATCACTGATGTGTTCTTATGTCACTGAAATCTATTACCCTTGAAGGACACTAGGGAGTCTGGTGTAGCATCTTTACTCCAAGTCATCCTTCAAAGATGCCTGCTTTGTTAGCTATAGAAGTCTGGTTTGCTATCTCTATCCTTGCAGATGCAGCTAAACTCAGACAATGAAATTTTCAGGGAAGGAGAAGGTTGTTGCTAACCCTTATTCCCAATTTCCACTCAATCATATTTTTTTCCATCTATGAAGCTAGCCTTCCTATTTTCTGTTCTCCCCCAATCTATAAAAAAGATCTGTCACCTTCATTTGGGGTCTTAGCTTTAATGGGGAAGATGAGATCCTATTCATTAGTAAATCTATCCTTTGCCAATAAATTGATTGTGCTTAGAACTTTGTGCCTCAATCTATTTTAATTTTTACCTTTACGTTCCTCATTCTTCTTTAAATATGGAGGCCAGGGTCAGCTAGGTGACACACTGGATAGAGCACTAGCCCTGGAATCAGAAGGACCTGAGTTCAAATTCGGCCTCAGATACTTGACATTTATTAACTGTGAGACCCTGTGCAAATCACTTAAAACCCAGATTGCCTCAGAGCACAACTCTTATGACCCAGCATCTCATTAGCAATTAACAAAAGGTGTGGGCCTTCCTACAAAACAAGTTTCCTCTAATCAAGCTTCCCTTAATGGGCTCCACCTGAAGCCTAGTAAGGGATAGAGAAGATCCAACTCTCATTAACATTACAACCATTGAAGTAACTGTTTACTAAGGTCTCCTTGAGCTCTAACATGCTGTGTCTTAAAGTTCCTTCCAGCTCTGAAATTCTATGTCCTAAGGCCCCTTCTTATTCTAATATTCAATGTCCCAAGAGTCCTTCTAGTTTCAATATTCTGCATTCTATAATTAAAGCCCCTTCTTTTTTTAGGTCTGACATTCTATGTGTCTTTGAGACCAAGATCATATAATGAATAAGGGCAAAATGAGGCCCAGAACCCAGGTCTTCTGATGCCCAGTTTAAAGCCTTTTCTACTTTTCTACAACACTATGTTGCCAAGACATTGAATTACTAGGCTAGCCTAAAACATACTTGATTCTTTTTCCTAGGTACTGAGCAAATCACCAGTGACTGAACCTCAATTTCCTTAGCTGTACAATGGAACTAATGATACTGTACTAACCACCTCACAAAAGTGTTATTTTTAAAATGTCTTTTAAATGGGAACTGTTAGTATAATTTGTATTAAGGAATGAAATCTATACCTACTGAGCTATGCTGTCTTTGAGTGAAAATTAAAATTAAAAGCTAACTCCATGTAGTCCAATATCACATAGGGCTCTGTCTATTAAATCATATTTCTGGCACCTAGAAATACTTTACATTTCTGGGGTCTTGGGCCAGCTGTTACCATGGCAACCCAGATAGCTGCAATTCCTGGGAGGAGAAGCAATATTTATTTCATTCTCTTCAGCCCTTATCAGGCTTATTGAGATAGCACAGAAGCGTTGAAGCTTCATTAAAACCTTTCCTCTAGAAGGCCCTCATTCACTACTCTGAGAAACCACAGACTAAGTCCCAGGTGTGACAGCTGACAGGGAGGAAATTGCTGCTCTGAGATGAATTCAGTTTGCATAAAGTCATGCAAATCCTAGGTCTCCAGTCCCTTCTTGGACCTGAGAGTTTATCTAGTTCAACTTCCACATTGTGCAGATGAGATGGGAGTTCAGAGAGGGAATAGACAGTTACCCATGGTCACTGGGGTGGTAAGAAGATGGGTCAAGATTAAAAGCAAAATCCTCTGTTCCTCAGACATCCTCCTCCCCAGCTACAGGATTCTATGATGGGTTGCCCAGGTATGGAGGCAAAGGAAATGGACTTCCCTCCTAACTGTCTGGTTGGCTCTACTTGGTAGCAGGGACTTTTTTTGACAAGTGCTCATAATGCAATGCTTTTGAAGAATTACTTTGACCTGGAAGAGGTACTTTCCTTTAAAAAAAAAAAAAGCAAAACACTGAGGTTAGATGGGAGCAGAGGATTTGGAAGT
>CM053769.1:251398320-251426826 GCA_028658325.1 Potorous gilbertii
ACAGAAAGAACATTAATCCCTATGGCCAAAAAAAACCCTAGCTGTGTTTCCAAGAAAATGGACTCTTGCTGATCACTTGGCTCCTTTTATCTCCCATTCCCCCGAAATACTTCTCACCACCAATATTCCTCTTAACAGATTCCAGGAGGTTCAGAATACCAAAATCCATTATAAGGAAACATGAAGCTTATGTCAAGAGAATAAAACAAGTCAGCTTTATGGAGGGGAGATACACACAAAACAAAGGGTAGTCAAAAAGAATGAAAATAGGTGAGGTCTACTGGATCCTCAGGTAGAATTGGACACTGTCCTGGGGCCCTGCAGCAAATTGGACATTCCTTTCCTCAAGTCAGTAAGGTGTGTTGGGTTTTCATAGGGTTCATTTTTGGGTCTAGCCAGACAAGGCATTGGGAGAAGGGAGTCAAGAGCCAGGATAGGAAGATTGGTGGATTTCTATTATAATGGGGGAAGGGAACTTCCTGGGTAATTGGTCACCAGATAATATGCAAACTCTTCACCAGAGGGAAAAGAGGATTTGAGTTCATCCATTACTGTTAGTCTTGCTCTGATAGGGTGACTCAGTTCCCTGTCAGGGGGATTTTGAGTTTTTTCAGACTTTTTTGTTTGTTTATTTTTTGTTGTTGCTGCTGTTTAGCTAGAGAAAGCATCAGTGGCTCCCTATGCCTTATCACATTCAGTCTAAACTCTTCTGCCTGTATTTCATAAGCCGTGGTAGTTTGGTCCCATCCAGCCTTTCCCATTTTATTTCCTATGACACTCTAACAAGCACCCTCTGTTCTGGAGAGACCAGTTTTCTTATTGTCCCATAAATATGTCTGACTCTTAAAGTAGAGCCCATAGGCTATGAGTTCCATTTCCACTTCGCCTCTATACATCAGAAACTTTTTGCTCTCACCCATTTTCTCCTTTGGTCCAATTTCAGAGTATGAAATCATCTAACTCATCGTCAGTCAGGACTAATCCTTGCCCTTGTGTCCTTGATCTCATTCCTTCCTGACTTTTTTCAGTATTTTAATCAATCTGTCATACTTCTCCTTTCTCATCTTCAATTTACCCTTGTCTACTTTTTCCTTCCTGGTTGCCTGTGGACATGCTCTGGTTGGTTGGATTATAAAAGAACTTTTCTTTTGTTTTCCTTGACTGGGACATCTTCTCTTCCTAACTTTTCTATTTCAGCTGATAGTCAATTATCCCCCTTGCATCTGTGTAGATTATTTCCTATGGCCGGAATATATTCTCTCATTGTTTCTACCTGTTGAACCTCTTCTCTTCTTTCTGGGTTCAGCTCAAGCATAACCCCTTCCATGAAACCATTTCCTTCTTGACAACTGAAAATGATCTCTCTTTTTCAAAGCTTTCCTGGGGGTGCTTTGTGTATTTCTTTTGCTTCTCTCATTTCATCTTGTACCATCCTTATTTGTGTATGTCATATTACCCTGATAGATTGTAAGCTTATTTTAGGCTAGAGATTGTGCCATAGGCATAAGGCCTGGAAGGTGATATGAAAAAGTGGTTAGAGTATTAGAATTGGAGTTAGAAAGGTCTGGGTTCAAATCTTGTCACAGATGGGTACTTGTGAGTAATTTACTTTCTATCGTAGGGGCAGCTAGGTGGTACAGTGGATAGAGCACCAGTGCAGGAGTCAGGAGGACCTGAGTTCAAATCTCACCTCAGACACTTGGCACTCACTAGCTGTGTGACCTTGAGCAAGTCACTTAACCCCAATTTCCTCTTCCTGGGTCATCTCCAGTTATCCTGATGAATATCTGGTCACCGGATTCAGATGGCTCTGGAGGAGAAGTGAGGCTGGTGACCTGCCCAGCCCTCCCTCACTCAAAACAAAGTCAAGAGCAAGTTATGTCATTATGTCATTTCTTCTGATGGCATGGCAAGTTATGTCATTATTTCGCTGATGGCATGACCTTCTTCAGCAACAAAGGGTGAACACGCTTTCTATCGCATTTGTCATAGAAGATGTTTCAAAATCTTTTCTTCCTTAAGCCCTTAAACCTATTCCCAGATACCTCTATTACCCAGATTGCCTCAGAGTTTACTGAGCCTTAGTTTCATTATCTGTAAAATGACAAAATAATACCTATCTCGTAGAGTTGTTATCCATCTCAAACAATCGTAGATTTAGAGGTAGAAGAGACTTTAGAAGTTGACTAGTCAAGTCCCTTGCTTTACTTGTGAAGATGCTGAGGCCCAGATTAACTGACTCACCATAGATCACACAGGTAGTATAATAGTATCTCATAGGTATCTGAGGCAGAATTTGGACCTATGTCCTCTGACTCCAGGGCATTGTTTGTCCTTCTCTCTAATGTATGTGGGGCATTTTTAAATTTTAAAAAGTGCCACATAAATGTCATTTCTTATTGTATCCTCAGAACTTATCGCTGTGCTTTGTATATATCATTTAATAAATGTAATAATAATAACAGATAGCATTTACATTGTGCTTTAAAATTTTCAAAGCACTTTACAAACATTACCTCATTTTATTCCTACAACTCTGGGTGTAGATTCTTTTATTCTCTTATCATGATCTCCATCTTACAGATGAGAAAACTGAGCCAGGCAAAGGTTAGACTTAGTTAAGTGATTTGTCCAGGGTCACAAAGCTGTCTAGTAAGTCCTTTCTTCAGGCTCAGTGCTCGACCCACCATATCACATAGGCAGCTAATAACAAAAATGTTTATCGCATAGAATTGAATCCACAGACCGCATTAGCCTTGGATCAGGCTATCATGGAGGAAGCATAGGTTGTGTTATCATGCATTGTAATCCCACAGATTTCCTTTTTACATTTTCCTTGGCAGCCAGTGCTTTGTGAAATGAAGAACCGTGTTTCTAAAACAAAGTTTTTTGACTCTATTTCAGAAAACTTTGTCTGGGCTGGCAATATGATGCTGCTACATTTCTGCAGATATTTTGAGAGTGAAATTTTATTTTCAGTAAAAATTGAGCAGTTAGTTACATTTTTGAGTTTGCCATATCTTCACTTTATTATACCTCATCTTCAATTTAATTAAATAAATGTATATTAAGAAATTGGTGCAGAAAAGATTATCCTGGAGATGTCCGAATGAAAATGGGAGTGAACTTATCATGTACCGAGAATGAGGTCATGATGAAACAGGTTACTTACCAGATAGAGGGTGATAGGCTCAGAGTCCAGATTGAGGCTTATGTTCTAGGATTTATTTATTTTTTTTGAATTTGACTGATGGGGGAATTTGTTTTGCTTGACTACATATATATATATGTATATATATATATATATATATATATATATATATACATATATATATATATATGTTTTGTAATAGATTTTGTTTCCCTTCTTTTCTCACTGGGGTGGGCTGGGAGGAAGATAATTTGAACCTGAAAAGAAAAGAAAATTGGGAAAAGAGAGAGAGAGAGAGGGAGAGAGGGAGAGAGAGAGAGAGAGAGAGAGAGAAGGGAAATAGTTGGATAGTCCAATATCCAACATTATATTGTTTAAAAAAAATGACCAGAAGAAATATACCACCATGTTGAGTAGAATGTCTATGGAGAAATTATGGGAGGGTACAAATAAGAGTCCCACCATATGAAGAGGCGTAGGGTTGTAATTTTCAGCATTCAAGGGCTTACCTATTTGATGAGGTCACAGATATATTGAAGAAGTTGAATGACAGAGTCTGGATACAAAAAAAAGGTGAACCTCAATAGATATCAAGGCAAAACCCTATGCTATCTCAAAAAAATCAACTTTGCCCTCATAAGATAAGGGGAATATGTTTAGGTAGAAGTTAATCTCATTAAAATAAAGGTCTGAAGTTTGTAGTGGGCTAAAGTTCAATATGTGTGTGATATGCCAGCCAAAACTCAGCCCCAACTGCCTTCTCCAACCTTATTATACAATACTCTCCCTGCTCACTCTACATTTAAACTCAGCGTTTCTTACACACAACATTCCACTTTCTGTTTCTGCGCCTTTGCATTGCCTGCCCCCCACGCAGGGATGTGCTGGAGCCAACTCAACTCCTTAGACAATTGTTAAATCTTCATTGTGAGCATTTATACTTCAAAACCAGCATCACTACAAAAAATAAGGCTTGATTTGTTTTTTGGATTGTACAGATGTAAGAAGGTGTTAATAATTAAACTTAAAAGTATATGTGCATACATTTGCCCCCACAGATCCATTGTATCATTGCCCCCAAACCTGGAATGCACTTCTTCATCTTGGCCTCTCAGAATTTGCTCAAGTGTCACCTTCTATGTGGAGCCCTCTCTGTTTCTCCCAGCTGCTAGTGGTCGTTCTGTCCTCCAAACATTACTCTCTCTCTCTCTCTCCATACACACACATATATACATATACACACACATATACATACATGCATATATGCAAGCACACAGATGTACATATTCTTGATGCGTGTGTGTATATGTGTACATGCAAACACACACATATATTTGTACACATATGTATTTGTGGGCATGCTGTCCCTTCCATTAGAAGGTAAGTTATTAAGGACAGGGATTTTTTCATTTTTGTCTTTGTATTTCCTGGTCTTATCATAGTAGACTGCACATATTAGGTACCTAATAAATGCTTGTGGATTAATTGATAGATTGATTAATATTCCCAGTGTTCTCTTCCATGATCATGTCATTGTGTTATGTTCTGGGTGTCACATTTTACAAAATGTGTTTATAAGCTAGAGAATGTCCAGAGGAAGAGCAGTCGGGATGGTAGAGGGCATTGGGATCATGGTGTATGAGGACTGACTGAATGGATGGCAAATTTAGCCTGGTGAAGAAAAGACTTGGGGGAGGAGGGACATGATATCTAGCTTCAAGTATTTGAAAGGATACTATCTAGAAGAGGCTTTAGATTTCTATGTGTGGGACCTAGAAATTAGAACTATGAATGATGGGTGAAAATTACAGAGAAATTGATTTAGGCTCAATGAAAGAAAAAATAATTAGAGCTTTAAAAAAAGAGAATAAAATAGGACCTGGAAGAAATAGGCATCTCGTCACTAAAGATATTCTTACAAAACTTAGATACCTGTAGGGTAGGTTAAAAATGAGTTCTTATTCAGGTCTGGTATTGATTAAAAGCCTTTTGAGGGTTCATCCTAATTTGAGATTGTGTAATTCTCTGAAATAAAGTATTAATGGTTACTCTATATAATATGTCCCTATGCTAGATTTTCAAGTCTGGGGTAACAAAAAAATTTAAGACCTGGATCTTCACCCTGAGGACCTAACAGTCTAGCATGGAAGGTAGAAGGTACATAAATTTCTGTGAAACAAATTATAATAAATGGGTAAGATAAGTGATAAAAGAGACTAGAAGAAAGGGAGTTCATTTTGAGCTGAAGACATTAGGATAGTAGTATCTGAATAGGAACTTGAAGGATTGGGAAGATGGAAGTCCTACAGGATTTCTGGCTATGATAGTGGTATGAAAGATCATACAGAAGCCCAGATCTCTTCCATGTATTCCAGAAAAGATATGAATAGGGTACCAGTTAAAAAATTGATTGAGGAAAAATCAACACCATCAACAACAGTAACAACAAGCTTCTTCATCCAGCTGGGACAACTAAAAACAAAACACAAAAAGACAGCCAGAAACCTGTAGGACCCCTCTGCCAGGGAAGCCAGAAGGCATGCAGATAAATAAGGAAGAAGCTTGCCAATTATCTGATCAGAAATGCTCCAGGAACATTGGAAACCTGCTGCTTCTGTTCCTGGTGATCTGTTCCTGGAGCATGAGGGGATAGGGAGTTGAGGAGGTGGTAAACAGAAAGACTGGGCTGTTCAAATGGGGAATAATGCATGAATGAAGACCATAGGATTATGACCCTGGGGAAAACTGAAACTTGCCAGTTCTCTTCGTGTAGACTGTTAGGAAGGTAGAATTCAATGTCAGAAAGCCCAGAAATTTGAGATCAGAATCAAACAGGGATGGATCAAACCATTCAAAACTGTGGGAAAGGGTAGAATTTTGTTTCAAACTAGGAACTGAGACTGAAGATATGATAAACAGAACAAGACATTGAAAACTATGGAGAACTATTATGGGTCTAGAGACAACCAAGAGGTAAATGCAAAAGAAGGAAATAACTCCACAATAACACCAAACAAAAATTCAAAGAAAAAAACATAGCTTGATGACAATGATTAAAGAAATGAGTCAAGAAATGAAATTGGAAGTGAAATAAGAATTCTGAAGGAAAGAATTGGAAGGAAAATAAACACCTTAGAACCAAAGGTAGAAAACTTTACCAAAGTTAACAGACTCCCTGGAAATTAGAATGGATTGAATAGGAATCAATGACTCTAAGAGACACAAAGGATAATCAAAAAAAAATCAAAAGATTGAAAAAACAGGAAAAATATAAGTATATACTATCAAACTATCAAAGAATTCGATACTATCAAGGAATTAAAAAATAATAACGTAACAGGTGCTGATGTAATCCTCTATATAGAAGAGGTCAAGGAATCGGTTTCCTTTTAGAAATGCATGATGACATGAATGAAATAATACTTATAGAATGCTTAGCACAGTATTTGGCACATAGTAAGTGTTATATAAATGTCAGTTAGTGTTATCACCATCATCGTTGTTTTTAAAAAATTCATTTGTAATGCAAGTGCCTTACTCCTATAGAATGTAAATAGATTCCATAACTGCTAACCACATGGGTAAGAAGATTGGTTATGGAGCCAGAACTGGGATGTATTAAAAAAATTTTAAAAAAAGGCAGTAACAGTTTTTTTGCATGGCTCTTTCCACATTTGCTGGCACTGAATAAGAAGGATGAGTTTCTAAAGGTCTCCAAGTGGAGGAAGAACCTCGGCCCCTTTTCCCTCAGAGTCAGAATGAAGTCAAGTGTGTCTGGCCTTGATGTTACTTCCATCAGTTTTGTGTTCACTCTTCCATGTGACAGAGATTGGAGATGACTATGATCTTGTGAACTTTAACAGGTCAGGAGTACAAGCCATCATGAGGTCCAGGAATGAAAACCATGTTGGGTGTTTTAGCTAACTTGTTTAGTAGTAAGGACTAGAGGAATGGCCTGTAGGACCAAGAGGAGCAATAGCTGAGATCTGGACTCATCTAGGGGCTTTGCCATATTTGGACACGAATTGGGTGGGAACCAATGTTCTGTAGAAAATGCATTAATTCTGAGTCCCTTCTCCCAAGGGACCAAAGTGATACCCCCAGATATGGAATGGTGGCAAAATGTTTATATTTCTGTCTTTATAGTCTACATGATTCTGGAAAAGAAGATTTATTTCAATTGGTTAAATGGAACTTGGGCACTAACACCAGAGTTTAGGACTTGATTCCTTAATGTTAGAGAAAGAAACACCCCACTACAACAGGAGCACCACTAGATACCTGAGGGGAAGATGTAACATTCCTCACTTAGAAAGAGTGAGTTCAGTTGCTAAAATTTGTAATTCATCTGGAGGAACAAAAGATGAAACTTAAAAGCGATTGATTCTTAAAAGTCAGAAGGGAGTCTAGAAGTATCAGATCTCTTATAAAATTGATCAACGGAACAGATTAGGTCCACAAGATATAGAAGTATGGATGTACTGGTAACTGGCTCCTTAAAAAAATATGCTCAACATACTTTTCACCTCTTTATTAACATTTCAGTAATTAGCCTCTTTTCCACCATTCTCTTAAGTCCAGACAATATCAACAAAACAACCAAGTAAAACCTGATTTGTATGGTTTGCTAATTTCTGAGGTATAAAATTCCCATTGAAAATTGAACAATTGGCTTTCTCTCCCTGGTATGAGCTGGTTCTAAAACATCCCAGAAACATTGGAACAGAATAGTATAGTGTTTGACAAACCCAAGCACCTCAATTACTGAGATGAGGAGTGATTATTTGAAAATAAATTACTGTTAAAGATGGGGAAGAGGTAGAGTTGAAACTAGGTTTAGGTCAATATTTCACACCATATAAACCTCAAATACATGCATATATACATATATATGTACACATTCAAACATATATACATATATATACATACATACTCCTCCATATAACAGGTCATCATACAACAATCAGAAGATAAAGAAAGGACATATTAGCAACTATGGATTAGGAAAGGGTTTTTGATACAAAAATGGGATAGAGAAGATCACAGGAGATTAAATGGGCAGCATTGACTATGTAAAATTGAAAAGCTTTTGCATGAGCAAAATTATAGGGGAAACAGACAGCTGAGGAAAAAGAAAATTTTTGTATCAAGTTTCTCTGATAAATGTCTGATATTCAAGCTATATAAGGAACTGATTCAAATATATAACAGTCATTCCCTAGTGGAAAGCCAAAGGATATGAGCAGCAGTTCTTAAAAGAAGAAAAGCAAGCTGTCAGCAACAATTTTAATAAAATGTTCCAAATCATTTGCAATACCAGAAATACAAATGGAAACAACTCTGAGGTTGCATATCACACCCATTGGACTAAAGACAATAAAGGGGGGAGGTGAAAATTGTGAGGGGGGCTTTGGGAGAACAGGAGAACCAGTGCACTGTTGGAAGGGGTATGGATTGGTTTGGTTGTTTTGGAAAGTAACTTGGTACTATATTCAAGGTTAATATACCGTGCCTATTCTTTGACCCAGCAATACCACCCATAGGCATAGACCCCCAAACAGATAAAAGAGAGAAAGAAAAAATAAACTATTCTTACAAAAAAAATTCTTAGCAACACTTTTTTTTGCTGTAACAAAAAAGTGGAAACCAAAGGGATTCCCATCAGTTGGGGAATGACTGAAAAAATTGTGGTAAGTGAATATAATACAGTGCACCATAACAAATGAAGAAAGACCCTACATTATAGAATCCTGGGAAGACTTGTATGAAGTGATTCTGAATAAAGTGAACAGAACCTGGAGAACAATTTATACAGGAGTTGCACCATTGTAAAGAAAACAATTTTGAAAAACTTGAGTACTCCAGCCAGTGCAAGGATCAACCATGCCTCCAGAGGGTTAATAATAAATCATACTTCCTTCTTCCTGACTTAGAGGTGATGGTGTAGAGGTGCAGAATAAAAGGTCTATATTTTCACACAAGGTCAATCTGTAGATTTGTTTTGCTTGACTAAGTTTATTTTTTTCCGAAGGGAGGATTTTAAAAATTTCTTGAGAAGGAGATTGGGGGAAATGAGGAAAGACAAAAAACAGAAAGAAAAGATGTTCAAGGAAGCACTTTAAGGCAAGCACAGAAAAGACTAGAAAGTGGTACAGAGAAGAACATAGGCAGGTAGGATAAATGGAAAAGTAGCATGTTGGATTTATTATATACTTAAAAAAAGTAAGCTGGATGTAGGGGAGATTTACAGTTTCATATGCAATTGACCTTTTCTCTTCTTTGTAAATTAAAATTTCATGCTTGTTATTGTCTGTCAACTTCAGAATAGCAAAAAATTAAATAAAAAATGTCAAACAAACCAGTCTTTCTGGAACATGAAACATGGTCTGTCCACCACTGATAGTATAAGGTCTCTGCTTTGATTACTGCCTTGGTGAAGGAATGATATTGCATGCCAATGAATTATTCTTTTTTCTCCTTATCCCCAACTATAGCACATGAATTTAAAAGTAGCTTCATTCCATCTTCATTTGCCTTATTCAAAAGCTTGGCTAAGTCATTCTTGTTGTAACTAGGATACAGGGATAATATTTGTTCTGAAAATTATTTGCAGCTTCCTAAGGAACAACTCCTGTAGGACTTGACTTAAAGTTTAATATAAATATCAGATGTTCTCTCTCAACATCTGTGGTACATTCTGCTATTACTGAACATCAGTTTATGCCTATGTCTTAGTGTCTGTCTGAATGGAATAACAGGAAAGCTTTTTTTTAATATTAGCACTAACAGATGATACTTTCAGTGAAAAGTGTTTTGGATATGAGATATAGAATTTCAGAGCTGGAAGGGACATTAGAGAAGATCTAGCTGAATGTCCAAGGTGACACCAGAACTGAGAGTAGAATTGATAAACTTGTAGGCAAGTGTACTGGTGAGAACTTGAGTGATTAGCATTGGGATTACCCTCACCCCTTAGGGGAACCACTAGAACATCTCTTCCTAAGGAAATGTAGTCAAACTAGTTCTGGTAATTCAAGTTATCAATAAGAGTGTGACCTAAGAATCTCCCAAGCTTTGTTGTTGATCAGTCATTTTAGTCCTGTTTGACTTTTCATGACGCCATTCAGGGTTTTCTTATAAAGGTACTGGAGGGGTTTGCCATTTGTTTCTCCAGCTCATTTTACAGATGAGGAAATTGAGGGAAACAGGGTAGAGTGATTTGCTCAGGGTCACATAGCCAGTAAATGTTTGAAGCTAGATATGAATTCAAGAAGAGGAGTCTTGTTGACTCTAATTTTGGCATTCTGTTCAACCATACCACCTTCCGGCCCCACTTGGGGTATATTTGTATGTAACTCGTGACATTTTAGAGTGCTTTGACATAGAATTTTTTGTAGAATTTCTCAGCTTTAAACTCCTAATTTTATGAAAGAGGAAGATGAGGTTCACAACAGAGAGAGATACTTGTCCAATATCACATAGCCAGTAACTGGCCAGAACTGAAATGAAAAACCAGGTTTCCTGTCTCCAAATCCAGTGCAGTCTGCCTTATGCTTCACCTCAGATCTTCAATTATTCTCTCAAGGAAGACAGTAGCTACCTAAATAACTACAATCCCTATCAAAATTCAGTGATTAGGCAGCATTATGAAACTTTATCCTATCCCTTACCTCCTAGAGTCAGAGGAGCATAGAATTTTAGATCTGGAGACTACTCCAACCTTTTCATTTTATAGAGGAATAAAGCAACGACCTTTGTCCACTTTCATCTAGCAAATTTATGTTAGTCAATTTATCCTGCTTGTAACATCTTATATTCAAATTCCTTGCGAAAAAGAATCAGAGATTGTAGAAGGGATCTTAGAGATTTTATTATCTAACTCTTTCACTTTACAAGTTAGTTGGAATGAATATTAATGACGCATGCCTATGGTGGTTTAAAGTTTTGCAAGATATTTTCCTCAAACCAACCTTGTGAAGTGGGTAATTCTTACTATTTTCATTTTCATTTTTCTTTTTTTGGAAAGGACCTTTGGCTCAATAAGAAAAGCGACTTGGTTGTGTTCATCTTTGCAGTTAAGTATCAGAGCCAAGATTTTCTAGCCTAGATCTCTTGACTTGCAATATCTAACTCCTTTCCCTACACCACATGGTGTCTCATGATGATTTTCTTCCTTCAGAAGTTAAGTGTGACAGACTAGGATTGGTTCCTCCAAATCTTCACATCCTTTATCTTTTTTTAATCAAAGGGGAGACTATTTTACTTGTAACTCAACATATTATTTCATATTACTTTCTGCATAGAGAAATATGTGGTGTAGTAGAAAAACTACAAAAGTACTGGAGCTACACTGAGGAGAAACCCGGGTTTGAATCTTACCTCTCACACTAGTTAGATCATCTGAGAGACAATATTTAATCTCTTTGTGCCTTAATTTTTTTCACCTACAAAATCACAGTACTAATATTACAGAGCTGCTATGAAGCTGGGAGGTGACATGATACAGTGGAAGGTATGCTGAATTTCTGTGAAGATTTGGGAAACCCAGGACTGAGCTCCATCCTTAGTTCTGCTATTTGCTACCCATGTCACCTAAGGTTAATCACTTACCTTCTTCTCATTTTCCAAATTTGTATTGGATTGAAAGATCTCTAAGCTCCCCTCTAGCTCTATGATTCTTTTTCACAAGGAGACTGAATATAAAATATCAAAATCAGGATCAAATGAGATAATGGAGGCAAAGTGCTTCATAAATGTTAAAATAAAATAGAAATGTCAGCCACTGTTATTTTGTATGTTTCTAGCTTCTTATTACATATTTGGAGGAAGAGAGGCTTTACTTCATGGGCTATATATAGCATGTATTCATGTCCTAATGAAGGGACACTAGTCTGGATAGGCAGCTCCAACTTTCAAAGAAAGCTTGATTCAAGGTGGGAGATTGGAAAACTGCTGTTTAGCTTGATTTTTATTTTTTTTATTCTGTAATGAAGCACAGGCCCCTTACGTTTCAAGAGAGAGGTGATGTGTGAAGCATACTTGCTTGTATAATACATGTGGGCTTTTTATAGCTCTAAATGTACAGATTATTTATAGCTACATCTATAGGAATAAATAGAGCTTCTGAAACAGGAGCTCCTGGCTCTTCATTCTACTTCTCTGCTAGATTCCTGCCATTTGTCTCTGCTGACTCCAGGTTTTAATTTACAGACCTGAGGTGATGCCTTCGTATGATTTAGGGCTGTTTGATCTTTGGTTTGTTTGATCTATTACTCTCTTTGCAGAGTCATGATGAAGGATAAGAATGAATTCAAAATGGCACTTAGAGAATTATACTTAGTAAGACTACTCACTGAGAGACTGACTCCATAGAAGACTTAAGTCCTGAATCACTGGGGGAGGAGGTGAAATGTAATTGGGAGTGGGGGGTGAGGAAGAAATGATTCTCACCTTATAATCCTCAGTTATTCTCACAAAGACTAACATCCTTTGATATAAAACTTTGATCTCATCAAATTGAGAAAGCTCCTTATACTTCAAAGGGAAACATTGATAAGAACTGTTTTGATAGGTGCTGTGGTGTTATATACCTAATAACAATGATGATGATGAAGAAATAATAATAAATAAAGATGATGACGAAGAGGATAATTCATAACAATAATTTAAAGTTTGCCGAGTCCTGTATATGCAATATCATATTTGACTCTCACAACAATTATAGTTCTCCATGAGGGTTTCTTTTTTTGTGTATTATTGATCTCTTCAGCAGTTAGTAAAACCTGTGTACCCTTTCTCAGAACATGTTTAAAAGAATAAAATAAAAACATAGGATTACAAAGGAAATGAATTAGACTGAAATACAATTTCAAAATATTTTTTTAAAACCCCAAGTTAATGGACTGTAGTTTAAGAACCCCTAGCCTAAATTGTCAGTCCTATTTTACAGGATGCTCAGAGGGACTAAGTGACTTCACCACAATCCTAGAGCTTGTCTTAGAGGCAGGATTTAAGTCCAGGTCACCCTGACCACAAGTCCATAACTCTTTCCAATTATACCATGTTAAAGCAAAAAAGCATGGTTATAGGAAAAATTACCTTGGAGAGATATTGGAGTTTTGGCTTAAAATGTTGAATTTATCCTTGAAAGAGTATTTCTATTCAAGGTTAAGAAGAAATTTCTAAATATTATCATTGTTTCAAAAGAAAATGGCCTTTCTCAGTAGTGAAGTTCCTGTCATGCAGTCTTTAAGCAGAGGCTGGATAACCTCTGTTTAGATGTAAGTGATCTTTCTCTTCCAAATATCTTAAGTCATTTTGCTCCTACCACAGTCTTCCTTCTACCATACTTAGTTGTAGGCATGAAACACGCCTCTGAATTAAATTGTAAGATTTTTGAGGATAAGAAGAGTATTGTTTTTCAACTTAACACCTCCATTGACTATTGCAGATCCTTGCACAAAGTTGGCATTTAATAAATATCTTAAATTGAATGGAATATTCTAGTGGGCATTCATTCCTCAAAAGGTCAAACTTCGAAGCCTCTAATCTACCCTTTTGTGTCTCCTTTCTGCCTTTGAAAGACTCCTTTCCCCATTATTGTATATCCTTTCTGTCTGTGCTTTCATTCTCTTATCAAATTATTCCTCTCAGAGCCTTCATTCACACCGAGGGACTGATAACAGTTTAGAGTGTGACCTTTGTCCAGGGATGACTGCTAGGGAACAAGTATCTTAGCTACATAATGAATCTCTTATGTTGGCAATTTTGGAATTTCAAGAGTAGAAGGGGTTGAGGGCAGGGCTAGGCTTTCTGAAGTCATCTGAAATTATATTAATTAGGTTCCTTCCACTGGCATATTAATACACTGAATATTTAGATGGGGAATATACAAGTCAACTTGGAAAACCTTCTTTCTATCACTGACCTCTATAAGGAAAACAAGCTTTAAAATATGGAACAAGAATAGTGCTTCATAGTTCAGAAGCAAGACCTGTGATATACAGAACTGGAAAGATACCAGATCTGGAGTTGAAGGTTTAATGCTTAACTCTGTCAGTTCCTAGCTGTGTACCATAGGCAAATCACCTCTCTTCTCTGGATTTGTCTGTGAAATTAGGGATTTGCAATAGATGTTCTCTGAGTCCCCTCTCAACTCTAAATACTATGATTTGTGGTATGATGCAAAAACCAATGGATTTGGAGTCACAAATCCTTCTGAATCTTGGCTGCATTGAATACTACCTGTTTGACTTTGGGGAGCAATTAGTTATATACTCTCTGATTCTCAGTTTCTTCACTTGTGAAATGAATATGTTGAAATAGGTCATTTATAAGGTCTCTTCTCAGCTTATTCTATGATCTTATGAAAAACCAAAAACCAAAACCAAAACCAAAGACCCCAAACCCAAACCAAAAATTACTTCACTTGTAAGATAGGGGAGATTTGCTTTTCCCTCCCTTCATCCATAGTTTCTTTGTATAGAAAATAAAGAGAATGTAAAAGGTAAGGAGTTATTAATGTGTAAACAAGTTGTTAAAATTTTGTGATTCCTTTAAGAAATGTGGACACCTCCAAGTCATACCAGATCTAAAACTGTTTTATAAAGCAGCAATCATCAAAACTACTTGATATTGGCTAAGAAAAACATTTGTGGATCAGTGGAATAGGTTAGACACAGTAGTCAATGTCTATACATTTGTGGATCAGTGGAATAGGTTAGACACAGTAGTCAATGTCTATACATTTGTGGATCAGTGGAATAGGTTAGACACAGTAGTCAATGTCTATACATTTGTGGATCAGTGGAATAGGTTAGGTACACAAGACACAGTAGTCAATGTCTATAGTGATCTACTGTTTGATAAACCCCAAAACTCTGGGATAAGAACTCATTATTTAACAAAAACTTGGGAAGACTTAGAAATAGTATGGCAGAAACTACGTATAGACCAACATCTTACACCATATACCAAGATAAAGTCAAAATGGTACATGATTTAGACATAAAGGGTGAGACTATCAGCAAATTAGGAGAGCAAGGAATAGTTTACCTGTCAGATATATGGAGAATGGGACAATTTTTGATCAAAGAAGAGAGAAAGAAAATTATGAAATGCAAAATGGATAATTTTGATCACATTAAATTAAAAATTTGTTACAGAAACAAGGTCAATCTAACCAAGATTAGAAGGGAAGCATAAAGCTGGGAAACAATTTTTACAGCTAGTGTCTCTGATAAAGGTCTATTTCTAAAATATATAGAGAATAGAGTCAAATTTATAAGAATACAAATCATTCCCCAATTGATAAATGGTCAAAGATACGAATAGGCAGTTTTCAGAGGAAGAAATTAAAGCTATTTATAATCATATAAAAATACTCTAAATCATTATTGATTAGAGAGATGCAAATTAGAACATCCCTGAGGTACCATATCACACCTATCAGATTGGCTAATATGACAAGATAGGAAAATGATACATGTTGGAGAAGACATGGGAAAATTGGAACACTAATGCATTGCTGGTGGAGTTGTGAACTGATCCAACCATTCTGGAAGGCAAGTTGGAACTATGCCAGAAGGGCTATAAAACTGGGCCTCCCTTTTGATCCAGCACTACTAGGTCTGTATCAAAAAAGAGAGCATAAAAATGAGGAAAAGATCCAAATGTACAAAAATATTTATAGCAGCTCTTTATGTGATGGCTAAGAATTGGAAATTGAGGGATGCCCATCAATTGGGGAATGGCTGAACAAATTATGGTATATGAATGTAATGGAATACTATTATTCCATAAGACATGTTGACAGGTGGACTTTAGAAAAACCTGCGAAGACTTGCATAAACTGATGCTGATTGAAGAGAGCAGAACCAGATGAACAATTGTACAAAGTTAACAGCAACATAGTGCAACAACGAACTTTGATAGACTTAATTCTTCTCAGCAATACAAGGAACAAAGACAATTACAAAAGATTCATGATGGAAAATGCTATCCACATCCAGAGAAAGAACTACGGAGTCTGAGTGCATGCGATTTCTCTCTTTTTGTTTGTTTTTTGTTTCTTCTTTCGGGTGATTTTTTCCATCTGGTTCTATTTCTTTACAACATGACTAATGTGGTCACATGTTCAATATGATTATACATGTGTAGCCTATATCAAATTATATGCCATCTTGGGGAGGGGGAAATGGAAGGGGGAAAAAATTTAGAAGTCAAAATCTTATAGATGTGAATGTTGAAAACTAAAAACAAATTAAAAAAAGAAATGTGGATACCTTTCTCTGAAAGAATTAAAGGGAGCAATCACATTGGGTGGCCAAAAATTGTATATACCTTTTCAGGGCTTTAAAATAGCTAAGTTTCTGACAAACTGAGCAGTGTGGGTGAGTCTGTGTTGGAAGGAGGAAACTGGTCCGAACAGGGAATTACTGTTGTGGAGGAGGAGAGCTTTGTTGATTCCCCACCCTCTTCCATAAACCATGTAGTTTTAAAGTAAAGCTACTCATGCAATAAGATACACTGCATCCATTAGTTAGCCGAAAAAACATATTTGGAATATGAATATGAATGCAGAGAATCATCCTCTGCTCAGTGAACCCCAGCGTCTCCCTGTTACCTGCAGAATGAAATATAAAATCCCACTTGAAATTTACAACCCTCCACAAACTGGGTCCTTTCTACCTTTCCATTTTTCTTACACTTTACTCCTGTCCATGTACCTGCAATCTAGTTCTGCTATCCAATTTTTTCTTCCTGACACACAATACTCATATCCTGATTATGGCTCTTCATCAACTGTCTTCCATGAATAGGAAGCTTTACCTTCTCACTTACAAATTCTATATTCCCTGTTTTCCTTCAAAATTCAATTTAAACTCCACCTTCTACAGGAGGCCTTCTCCAATGTCTCATCCCTAGTAATAGTTGCTTTCCTCTAAGATCATCTTCCAATGACATTGTGTATATCTATAACTATACATATCTTTTATATAGGTAATTAGTTACATATCTCTCCCATTAGAATGTGAATTTCTCGAGATCTGAGATTGTGCTTTGTCTTTCTTTGAATCTTCAGAGTTTTAAAACAGAGCCTGGAACATAGTAAATGATAAATACTTGTTCACAGACTATTTTTTTTTTTTTAGTAAATGCCTTTGTCAAGTGCTAATTGTATCTAGTGGCTGATTGTAATTCGGAAGTTCATTCATAGGGTCTCATGAGCTATATAGTAGTGGGAGCACTGATCCACAGGGTACCCTAGAACCTGTAATTGTGGCAGCTATCCTCTGGAAATCCAACTGCTTCCTCCTTGTTCAGTCCCCCATCGAATGAATGTCAAGTTGGGGAAATAATCCAGTGGGAGTCTTGCACATTTTTATCTGGTGAATAATTATGTCTTTTTTTAAAAAAAGAAATGATTTGTTATGAACAATATTACACAACATTGTAATCAATTTGGCGTCATTTGTAGCTTTTTGAATTTAAATAAGTGACTTTCAACATTAGGCTACCATAACTCTTTAAATCATTCTTTCAAGTTTCATCAGAATTCTTTGTTCATTCATTTCCTCTTCAGTCTTTTTCTTATATGAGGATTGTCAGTTTATACTCTGATTTTTAGTTATGCCTTCCCCTTCCCCCACTTTACATTGTTATGTAAAATTCCTTCTGATTTCTCATACTTCTCTATCTTAACTTAGAATTTATATTAAATTATAACATTTCATTATATTAAAGTGCTCTCATTTATTTAAATCTTCCTCATTTGTTGGATGTAATATTTTTGTTGCATTATTTTGGTCACCACAAATAACACTACTATAAAAATCTTTGAAGAGAGAGCTCTCTATTTTTTGGATAAATAAGATTCTTTAGCATCCTCGAATCCTGGGATATTACATTTGGAAGAATGTGCGAGACCATCTGGACTGATACTCCCCCATCTCCATTTTCTTATTCTCCACCCTGTTCCAAAATTGCCTCATTATCATATTTACATTGTTTTTCAAAATTATGTTGCATCAATGTGAAGGCTTTTCCACCTTCCGTGTTTATTTCATTTTGTGTAAGGAGCCTTTGCATATCCTTGCTGTGTTGGAAAAGTAGAAGCACCAATGGTCTATGATTCTAGCTAAGTAGGACTGGGCTTAAGTATAAGCAGAGTAGGTGGTCACCCACATATCAAGCAGGCCTTTTTTGATCCCCAAATGTGCTTTTTCCTCTTCCGCTCTTCTTTCTTCTCCTCTAAGCCTGTCACAGTATCTGAAATTGTCAAATTATTTCCTTCACTTTAGTTATTGGTGTGGAACCAGTCACAGGTAGTTGCCAGGGAGTGAAATACAGTATGTTTTTAGGAAAAGTGAGTGATCAGTAGAGATTCATAGACTTAACAGGAAAGAACCCCAAAATAGAGTTTTAGAGTCTGAAGAAAATGTAGGATGGAAACTCTCAAAACTGGAAGGGAATTAAAAAATATAGAGCTTAGAATGTCAGAGCTGGAAGCAAACAGAACACCAAATGTCAGAACTGTGAGAGACTCTAGAACTCAGAATGTCAGATAGTGGAAGGAACATAGAACATAGACTTTCAGAGGTAAAAGAATGTAGGATCCAGAAAGTTAGATCTAGAAGCAAATATAGAATGTCAGAGTTGGAATGGCTCTTTGAACACTTAAAGTTGGAAGGGATCTTAGAACATAGAATATTTGAGTTGGAAGGTAGATTAAAATTTTTCTTCAAGCTTTAGCTCCTCTTTATTTTTAACAGACAAGAAGACTGAAGAGTTTACTTCAAGCAGCATGTCTGGTAAACGATTTTATCAAAATTTCTTTTCGTACCACCACAAATTCCCTGTCACCTATTATAACTGCAATTAGAAAGAGAACATAACCTCTCAATAGATAGGAATAATTGTGCTATTGAAATCATGACTAAGACATTAGGAATTTGGGAGAGTAAATTTTTTTGAGGAACATGAACCATATGCTTTATGTCTTTATAGATCTGATTTGTGGGAAGGACACATAGGACTATGACATCATTATTAGATCAGTTGTTATGAAGTGTCCCACAAATGATAACGACTATCAAGCCTTGCTTGCATGGTGTGACATTTTCTTCCCAATGTTGGAAAACGTTTCTAAATCTGGGAGAAATAAACCGAAATTTTCTGCTTTCCAACCCCAGCCTTTTCCTAATCCTTTTCCTCATCACCCTTGTCTTCTTTACGATGAAATTAACCCCTCTCCTCACGCTCTGTTGTCACATGGTTTAATCAACTGTCTTGGTTTATACTCAGCAGTATTTCTGGGTAATAATAAATGTAGCTCATGTTTCTGTAGGGCCTTAAGGTTTAGAAATAACCTTCCTCACAACTAACCTTGTGCAAGTATTACCATGCCAGTTTTACAGATAAATAGATTAAGGCCCAGGAAAATGAAATGACTTTAAGATATAGCTCATGTCTAAGGTGAATCTGAATCCTTATTTTCTAACTCCATATTCTGTGTTATTTTTAATGTAATCGGGGTCTGGTGCATGCCCAGAGGGTCTCCAAAACCATCTCTTCACATAGAGAAGCTGGGAAACTGCTCCCAGTAGAGTTGTGATGATGTATAAGGAAACTGACTCAGAGATGCTGTAGAGGATATGTAGACATTCTCTAACTAGTCCCAGTCTTCTAAACATTTAGCAAACGGTTCTTTGTCTACAGAGGCATTTGAACAATTTTGATCAGTTTTTGTCATTTTTTATTTTGTTTTAGTCCTTTGGGCTGTTTTGTTTATAGTTTGACCATGAGAAAAGAACTTAGAAGAGAGAGTTCAAGATGATATGAAATTGTTAAAAAGTAAATGGGTAGAGACTTTGCAGGACTATGGAGAGTTTGAGGCCTTGACATGCTGGTGCTGGCACAGTATATAGAGTACAGGGTCTGGAGTCAGGAAGACCTAAGTTCAAATTTGACCTCAGGCACTTACTAATTGTGTGACTCTAAGCAAATAACCTCTGTCTGCCTCAGTTTCTTCAACTGTTAAATAGAAATAATAATGGCACTTACCTCATAGGGTTGTTGTGAGAAATAAATGAGATATTTATAAAGTGTTTAGCACACTGTCTGACACATACTTAGTAAATGCTCATTCCCTTCTCTCTCCAGTTTTTGGAGTCAAGTTATTTGGAAATGGAGTCCAAATTGCAAATTCCTTTTAAGGCTAAATACTGACAGATAACCAGTAGTCAACAAGTACCTTAGAGGAAAGTTCAAAAGTTCAAAAGAATTTTTAAGAGAGAGACAATAGAAATCATGGGTGTGTAGCTAACTCTAATCAGCTTGGGAGAGCTTACTGTTAAATTTTTAGCTAGAGCATTTACTCTTCAGAAATCCTACAAATAAGGGCTTGTTTCTATTGTTTTGTTGATTTCTAGCCTTAGGAAAATATTAAAAAAAAATGAAGTAAACTTTAAAGTATATATATGTGTATATACAGCTATGTATACACACACACATACACACATATGTTTCAACTGAAGAGTCTGTCTGCTAAACGTTCACTAGTATATACCAGGTAAAACCTTTGAAAAAGGCAGATAGGTGGCAAAGTCAATAGAGCACTGGGAATGCAGTCAGGAGGATCTAAATTCAAATCCAGCCTTAGATACTTCCTAGCTATGTGACTCTTCAAATCACTTAATCCTTCTTACCTCAATCTCCTAACATGAAATGAGAAATCACTTTGTTTCAGGGAGAAATTTGAAGCAATTACAAGAACTTTGGAGAAGGAAATGGCAAACCACTCCAGTATCTTTGCTAAGAAAACCCCAAATGGAGTCACAAAGTGTTGGATGTGACTGAACAACAAGATTAAAAAAAAACAATCTCTGCCACCATCTGCCAACCACAGTCTCCTTTTCAACATGTGGTTACCATCCTGACACCATTTACAGAATATCTATGCATGCTCCATGCATGTCTCCCTAAGGCTCTTCCTTAAAATCATCATGACTTTCCTAGAAGCAGGCTTCCAGCCTTTCCACATGGAGAAGCACCATTCTCAGCATATGTACCAGACTATCAGTATGCTATTATGTTATAATGAATGACAAACAGATCTCCATGTTTATCAAATATAAGACAGAACTCTCATATCCTCTGCTCTAACTTATCTTGAGAAAAGGATTTCTGCGGCTTCTCATTAGGGAATGATCTTCCCCATACACTAAAGATGTCTTTTGACCATAGACATTCCACACAGCTGACTGCCTAATTAGGAGAATCATTGGTTCATTTTCCCCAGATCACAACTGCTGGGACTGCTAACAGACACATTTTCTTTGGTAGTGCAAGACGTTAGCCACATGTGACAAGATAATACAAGATATAACAATACAGATAACCTTGTTCAATGATATTATTGATCAATAATATTGAGTGAGGCCTAAAATGTGTGGTATTTGCCATTACCATGAGGGAGATCCAATGCAGAGTCAAAGGTGAAGAGGAATTCCTTATAGATGGAGAAGTCTTTCAGATTCCATTGTTTGTGGATAGCATCTTGCTAATTGCATTAAACTTGGGAACATAGGATAGTCTCCTCAAGGAGACCCGAAATAAACAGAAGAGTTTAACCTAACTACATAGGCACAAACAAGTAGATGAAGACCTCCTGTTGTCCAGATTATATGACACACCACTGAATATATAACCCACAGAGCTTATTCATTAGCATATGTATGAATGTGTATATAATTTTGTGTCTGTAATTATGTGCTTATCTTCCATAGATATGACAATAAATTGGACTCAGAACTGAATAGAAAGAGAAGAGAAGGTAGGAGTGTCATTTGGAAATTGCTTCAAATTTCTCCCTGAAACAGACTCATCTTTTTAATACCAATATTCTTCCGTTGACTGTATCTAATTGTGATTTATAGAATTGAACAGTATCTAAAGAGTTGAAGGTGAGAATCACCTGAGAGACAATGAAAAGATGTATCGTAGATGTAAAGAGGCTATAAGCACATTAAAATATGGAACTATGGAGAAGATATTATGTAATGTATATTATCAAAGAAATGTAAGAATGAAAAAGAATGTTAGTCCTATGACAAGAGTGAAGGGTAATAAATAATAAACAGAGTTGCTCTGTTAATAAACTTGTGATGCCAAAATGCCCTCAGCACGTTGGACAACCTCCTTTTCGAATAGTCATAGGAGATTACAGATAAGAATAACCTGAGATGGGCAGGCATGAATGGGTTGCGAATGCATTGTTGGAGGAATACCCACATTGATGAGATTGCAGAGCTGTTTCGGAATCCAGTATTATGCTTACATGTTTTATCAGGAATTCCAGTGAGGGTATAGATGGCATCCTTATCTAATTTGTAGATGGTTGAGAAGATCAAGTCACAACTCTTTTTTTTTAAAGTCAAAGAAAAACAAAGTTTATTAAAGATTAGTCATATTGGGTTGACTCTTTTTTTGAAACTTTAATTTATTATTAGTTTTCAACATTCATTTCCACAAGATTTTGAGTTTCAAATTTTCTCCTATGTCTCTCCTTCCCCCACCCCAAGACACCATACATTTTGATTACCCCTTCTTCCAATCTACCCTTCCTTCTATCATACCCCTCCCTTCCCTTATCCCCATCTTCTCTCTTTTCTTGTAGGGCAAGATAGATTTCTATACTCCATTATCTGTATTTCTTATTTCCTAGTTGCATGCAAAAACAGTTCTCAACATTCATTCCTAAAACTTTGAGTTCCAACTTCTCTCCCTTCTGCCCTCCTCTCCCCACTGAGAAGGCAAGCAATTCAATATAGGCCATACATGTGTAGTCACTCAAAAGACTTCCATAATAGTCAAGTTGTGAAAGACTATATTTCCCTCCCTTCTATTCTGCCCCCCAATTATTTTATTCTCTTTTTTGATTTTGTCCCTCCCCAAAAGTGTTTACTTCTAATTATTCCCTCCTCCATTTGCCCTCCCTTCTATCATCCCCTCCACCTCACTTCTCCCCTTCTCCCCTACTTTACTGTAGTGTAAGATAGATTTTCATACCAAATTGAGTGTCCATGTTATTCCTTCCTTAAACCAAATGTTATGAGAGATTCTTCCCTCTTACTTCCCCCCACTTTTCCTCTCCACTGAAATGCTTTTTCTTGCCTCTTTTATGAGAAATAATTTGCCCCATTAAATTACTCCCTTTCTCTTCCCAATATATTCCTCTCTCACCCTTTAATTTTATTTTTTTAGATATCATCCCTTCCTATTCAACTTACCTTGTGCCCTCTGTCTATATATATATATATGTATATAATTCCTCCAACTACCACTCACAAAAGTTTTAAGAGTTACAAATACTATCTTTCCATGTAGGAATGTAAACAGTTCAACTTTAGTAAGTCCCTTACAATTTCTTTCCTGTTTACCTTCTCATGCTTCTCTTGATTCCTGTGTTTGAAAGTCAAATTTTCTATTTAGTTATGGTCTTTACATCAGGAATGCTTGAAAGTCCTCTATTTCATTGAATGATCATTTTCCCCTCAGTTTTGCTAGGTAGGTGATTCTTGTTCTAGTTCTAGTTCTTATTCTTATCCTAGTTCCTTTGACTTCTGGAATATCATATTCTAAGTCCTTCAATCCCTTAATGTAGAAGCTCCTAGATCTTGTGTTATCCTGATTGTAATTCCACAATACTTGAATTGTTTCTTTCTGGCTACTTGCAATATTTTCTCCTTGACCTGAGAACTCTGGAATTTGGCTACAATATTCCTAGGAATTTTCCTTTTGGGATCTCTTTCAGGAAGTAATCTGTGGATTCTTTCAATATTTACTTTACTCTCTCATTATAGAATATCAGGGCAGTTTTCCTTGACAATTTCATGAAAGATTATTATCTAAGCCCTTTTTTTTGATCATGGTAGTCTCATAATTTTAAAATTGTCTCTCCTGGATCTATTTTCCAGGTCAGTTGTTTTTCCAATAGGATATTTCACATTATCTTCTATTTTTTCATTCTTTTGGGTTTGTTTTGTAATTTCTTGGTTTCTCATAAAGTCATTAGTTTCCATCTGCTCCATTCTAATTTTTAAAACTATTTTCTTCAGTGAGTTTTTGAACTGCCTTTTCCATTTGGCTAATTCTGCTTTTTAGACATTCTTCTCCTCATTGACTTTTTGGACCTCTTTTGCTTTTTGGGATTGTCTATTTTTAAAAGTATTATTTTCTTCAGCATTATTTTAGGTTGCCTTTAGCAAGCTGTTGACATTTTTTTCATGATTTTCTTGCATCATTCTCATTTCTCTTCCCTATTTTTCCTCCACCCCTCTTACTTGATTTTCAAAATTCTTTTTGAGCTCTTCCATGGCTTGAGACCATTGCATATATTTTTTGGAGGTTTTGGATGTAGAAACCTTGACTTTTATGTCTTCCTCTGCTGGTATGTATTGTGCTTCCTCATCTGAAAAGATAGAAGAAAATACCTGTTCACCAAGAAAGTAACTATAGTTACTTTTTATATAGTTTTATTTTTCCCCCTTTTTTGGGCATTTTCCTAGCCAGTTACTTGACTTTTGAGTCCTTTGTCAAGTAGAGGGTATACTCTAGGGACCTATATGTTCTCAGTTTCTCCAAGGTGGCACAATCATGGGAGAGGAGTTTACTTCTCTCATGACCTGTGCTCTGGCCTGGGAGCAACCACAAGCACTCTTCTGCCCAGGATCAGTGAGTAGGATTCTCTGTCCGGAGTCTCAAACAGCTTCACCAGTCAGTGCTCCTCCTCACTTCAGGACCACCACTCAGGGCTGAGATCCAGATCAGCCACTCAATTCCCCCAGGGTCTTTAGGCTGAATGCTCTAAAAGTGGATGCTGCAGCTGCCTGGGGCTGGGACTTGGAGAGGACCCTGCTCACTTCTCACCAAGGTGAAAGAGCTTTATAACTGACCTTTGAATGTGTCTTTGACATCTGCAGGTTGAGAAATCTGGGAACTGCAATTGCTGCCCTGTAATTCTGTGCCCTGAAGCCTGCTCTGGCCCTATCTGTGCTATGTGGCCAAGCCTGGGCTGTGCTCTGCTCTGAGCCTAGTGTGATTGATGTTTCCTGTTGGCCTTCCAGGCTGTCTTGGCCTGGAAATCTCTTTCGTTCTGTTGTTTTGTGGTTTATGATGCTCTAGAATTTGTTTAGAGTATTTTTAAACAGGTATTTTATGGGCTGTGAGAGGAGAACTACAGCAGGTCCATCTTTCTACTTAGTCACCTTGACTGTGCCCCTGGGCTGACTCTTAAGGAGCCTAAGCATTTTAATGCTTGTATTAACAAGTGGGCCAGATAGAATATCAGCTGGACAGAGTCTGAACTGGATTGAATATCAAGTCACTTGAATAACATGTAAACATGTAAAACAAGTGGTAAGCCAGAAAGATGGAGCCAAACCTTTGAGAAAAAAATCACCCTGAGGTGAGAGGTGGGGAGGATGTCAGAGTTACTGACTATTCAGAAAGAGGGTCCACAGGGGCAACCATAGGGGTAATCTTCCAGGGCAAGAAGGCTTTTGGTGTATGGGATAGTAAGAAGTGTAGGCCATTAAAGAAGTCTGGTACATAGTGAAGAAAACGGTCTGGATCATGGTGCATAAAGAAGTCTAAAAGGTCAGAAGCACAGTTCATAGAGGAAAGATTCTTTGTGTTCATTCTTTTCTGATCCCAGGTGAATAGGTATTCCAAAATCCCAATGCTCAAACTATTTGCTGAGTTAAAGAGATCCAGAAATCTCATTACAGAACCATTAGCAATCAGAGGTGGTAGCAGGTGTCAGTGGTCAATGAAAGAGGAAATACCTGCAGACAGAAAAGGAAAGACAGTTACCCAAGGACAAAAGCAGCATCAGTGAGATTCCTTGTGGCAGAAAAGTACCAGTTGTAGACCCAACAAAGGCACCAACTCTTGGAGCTTGGTAGACAACTACTACTAAGGGGAATTTTACGAGGCCTCCATGAAGAGATATAAAGATTTCTAATAGCCAGTGGCTATGCAGTGTCCTTTGCCACATGCATTCTCTGCATGTGTTTCTCACTACCATTACACTTTAAGTTTCAGCTTACTTTCCAAATTTACTTTATGTGTGCAAGGGGAAATCGTACTCTCAGATGAGGGTAATGTTGTATACTCACTGTTCTTACTATACTTTCTTCATAAATCCCTTTTCTAAAAGCTTATGAAGTTCAACTGGCTTATTGAAAATAGGAAAAGTACCTGTGGGGGCTCATGACTGACAATACTACATAACTATCTCTTCAGGGTCACCATTAGAACCCTGAATAGTGGTAGTAGTCAACTAACTTTCTGGGCACCCCAACCTGAGAGTGCAAGTGCCAACTGGAGTGAGGGCAGAAAGGGTGCTGCATATAGACTACATACACCATGGTATACAGAAAGGACTGCTGTCTATGCCTTAGATAGTAAAGAAATATTCCTATGTGGTGAGCTCCATCTTGCCCAAGGAGATCTATACTTAGTTCAGACATTGCATTAACCAGATGTTCAGGTTTCCCCTGTACTTCCGAGAGAGGAAAAAGCTCCAGGGAATGTTGAGTCAACTCCCCTCCCCCATGTCTTCGCCAATTATAGGATTCATAATACCAGCAAAAGGCAAGGTATGGATTTTTAACCCTTTCATTGTGCATCTGTGTTTAATTGCTCCCTGGTTTTGCCTCTTGTAGTTCCCAGACTGAACTAGGCACTCTTCTCCTTTACCTCTACTTGAACTCAATGTTCTGCTACTGCTCCTCCAAGTTCTCAAGTAGCTTTGAGTTTGTAGAAAAAACACTTGGCATCTTCTTTCCATTTGCTTTTCCAGCTGTTACCATCTTTTCCCTCTGTCCAATGCCCCCTAACATATTAGGCCATGAAAATCACCCTGAGTTTCAGGGAAGCACAAGATAGTTCTAGGAATATTGAGCATAGAGGTGCAAAGCTGAAAATAGAGGCTCAGAGCTGGTGACCATGATTGTCATGGAGACCATGGTGACCATGACAGCAACAGTAAAGGCTCCTTTACCTTGTGCATTGGGACAATGAATATTGGGATGATGATTGCCTGCAAATGGATGCTTTTGAAATACTTGAAAATAATTCTTTTAAATACTATTCTCAAGCAATTTTCTTAACGTTATTTGTATGTTTATGTAGCATTTTATGGCTATGAAGTAGGAAAGAGCTGATCTGGGAACCAAATGAAATACATTTATATAGTCATAACCTATAATAAAATTGATACCTAAGCAATAAACCTAAAGGAGCCTCCATAGACAACTCCTCTCTGGGATTTAAAGCTGTATGGATCTTTAACAGATCATCTTGCAGCTCAACTTCGTTTAGTTCAAATCTGGCATTAGACACTTGCCAGCTGTGTGACCCTTGGCAAGTCACTTAATCTGTTTGCCTCAGTTTTGTCACCTGCAAAATGGGGATAATCACCTCCCAGGGTTTACGCAAGGATCAAATGAGATGATATTTGTAAAGACCTTTTCAAACTTTAAAGTGGATAGCATGCTAAACCTGGAGTCAGGAAGACTGAAATTCATATCTGACTTTAGAAATTTATTAGCTGTGGGATCTTGGGCAAGATAGTTAACCTCTGTTTGCCTCAGTTTCCTCATCTATAAAATGGAGATAATGATAACACCTACCTTCTAGAGATGCTTCGAGGATTAAGTGAGATTATAATACGAAAGCACTTAGTATAATGCCTGGCACATGGTAAGAACTACATAAATGTTAGCTATGATGATGATAGTGATGCTATGTAAATGCTAGCTACCAATGATAATTATTGGAAAGAGGAGGAAATAGAGCCCCAGACAGGAAAGGTGATGTGTCAGAGGTTACATGGATCATAAATTACAAGTTGGGATTTATTTTTAAATTCAGCGATACATCCACCACCTCCACACGACTTGTCAGACATCAATGACTTCCGGGACTTCTGGGAGTTATCTTCTCCATGTGCTTTTACTAAGTGGAAGCAGAAGAAAAACCAGGATGGTTTAATGGAAAGCACACTGCATTTGGAGTTATTTTGAGTTGAAAAATGCCTTGTAGATAATTTAGGACAACATCTCCCACCTTTGCACTCCCTACATGCCCTTTTCAGGTGAAGAAAGTAGGCCTGGGGAAAGGATATAATTTGTCCAAGGTCACGTAGTAAATTGCAGAGTTAGGAGTGGAACCCAGGGATTCTTACTCTACATCCTGGATGATTTATCTTATTATTTCTCATGGATTTAACTATTATGTCTATGCAAACAATTCCCAGATTCTCTCTCTCTCTCTCTCTCTCTCTCTCT
>CM053769.1:251427326-251463488 GCA_028658325.1 Potorous gilbertii
AGATTGTAAATGCCTGTCCGGAGCCTTCCTGCTACCCCCAGGAGTCATTCAGAGTTTCACTATATGATCCCTGACTTGTGCTTTCGTTTATCTTCACAGAGACAGCAGCCTGGTGAGGGTTGGGTAGAAGCGGGGAGCAGCCAAGACGGCAGGATGAATGGGGCAGGGGATTCCAGCCTGTTGGAGCTGGACAGTAACAGGTCAGAAAACACTGAAGACATAGAGATTGTGGTCAATGTCGGAGGAGTGAGGCAGGTCCTGTATGGAGACCTGCTGAGCCAGTATCCAGAAACCCGGCTGGCTGAATTAATCAACTGTTTGGCTGGGGGTTACGATACCATTTTCTCTCTGTGTGATGATTATGACCCAGGGAAGAGAGAATTTTACTTTGATCGGGACCCTGATGCCTTCAAATGTGTTATCGAGGTCTATTACTTTGGGGAGGTTCACATGAAAAAGGGTATCTGCCCCATTTGCTTCAAGAATGAAATGGAGTTTTGGAAAGTGGACCTCAAGTTCCTGGATGATTGTTGTAAGAGTCATCTGAGCGAGAAACGGGAAGAGTTGGAGGAAATCGCCCGCAGGGTCCAGTTGATCCTGGATGATTTGGGAGTGGATGCCTCGGAAAATCGCTGGAAAAGGTGCCAAAAGTGTATTTGGAAATTCATGGAAAAACCAGAGTCCTCCTGCCCAGCCCGGATCGTGGCCATTCTGTCCTTTCTCTTGATATTGATCTCATCAGTGGTCATGTGCATGGGGACTATCCCGGAGCTTCAGATTTTAGACGATGAGGGGAACCATGTGGAACATCCCACGTTGGACAACATCGAGACTGCCTGCATTGGCTGGTTCACACTCGAGTACATCCTTCGGCTCATCTCATCTCCCAACAAGCTCCACTTTGCTTTGTCCTTCATGAATATCATTGATGTCTTGGCCATCCTACCCTTCTATGTCAGCCTGACTCTGACCCACTTTGGGGCCCGGATGATGGAGTTGACCAATGTGCAACAGGCAGTCCAAGCCTTGCGCATCATGAGGATAGCAAGGATCTTCAAACTGGCCCGTCACTCTTCTGGGCTGCAGACCTTGACCTATGCTCTGAAACGGAGCTTCAAGGAGCTTGGGCTGCTCCTGATGTATCTGGCTGTTGGGATTTTTGTCTTTTCTGCCCTTGGCTACACGATGGAACAGAGTCACCCCGAGACACTCTTTAAAAGCATCCCTCAATCCTTCTGGTGGGCTATCATCACCATGACGACAGTGGGGTATGGGGACATTTACCCCAAAACCACTCTAGGCAAACTGAATGCTGCCATCAGCTTCCTCTGTGGGGTCATTGCTATTGCCCTTCCCATTCACCCCATCATCAACAACTTTGTCAGGTATTACAATAAGCAGAGGGTGCTAGAGACAGCAGCTAAACATGAGCTGGAGCTGATGGAACTCAATTCCAGTGAAGGGAGAGCTGCAGGCTCCCGGAGTGACCTGGACAATCTCCAGCCACAGCAGGAAGGGAAGGAGGTCCCTTTGTGGAGCAGCAGGCTAAAGGTTTCCCACAGTGACACCTTCATTCCCCTCTTGTCAGATGAGAAACATTATAGGACCCGGCTTCAGAGCTGCAAGTGAACAGTAGGATTTGGGGGGTTGGAGGGCTTTAGCTCTCCCATTTGGACACAAGGCTGATGACACAAGACACCAAGGATATTGCAGGAATTGTCATTTGGGTGCCTGAAAGCTGTTTTCTCTTCCTTCCATTTCCTTTTCTTTCCCTCTTCCTCCACCTGAATACAAATCTTAATTACTTCTGGGCCCATTTGGGTAAGACTTTGTTTTTATTACCTGCCAATAGTTCATGAAAGATCAAGGTCTAAGAGGTGATTAGAAACCCAGCTCATCCCTGATGAGAAAATGAGGTATGTTAGTTACACATCAGGCAATAGCTGTGAAATAATTTGGGTTTGCCATTTGATCAACTCTGAGTTCTGTATCTGGTCTAATAAAGCCTCTAACTCTATATACCACAAACCTGTGTTTTGGGTTCTGTCCCTGGACTTTTATCCACAAAAGACAATGCTTGGTTCAAATACCAAAGCTGACTGTCAACCCTGAGTTGTGTGCAGTAGGTGTAGAGCCAGGGGGTGGGGGAGTATTTTTAGTCCAGATCTAATTAAAGATGTGAGCACACACTGTAGGGATATGTCAAGTTAAGGAGGTTTGCCACATTCCAGACAGCTCCATATAGATAGTAGCAGAAAGAATGCTGGACTTGGAGACTTGGGTCCATATCCTGGCTTTCCCATTGACTAGATGTGTATAGGCCATTTTCCTTCTCTATACCTGGTTTTCTCACCCAAATACATATGTTTTGAATTAAGAATGCCTGGGTTTGAATTCTAACTCTGCCTTTTAGTCAAATCACTTAACTTTTTAGAACCCAAGTTTCCTCATCAATAACATGAGGTGTTGTTTGAGATCAAAGGTTCTTAATCTGGGGTCTGTGACCTTAGTTTTTTTATTTTTACAACTATATTTTAATACAACTACTTTCTTTTGTAATCCTATGTATTTTATGAATTTAAAAATCTTATTCTAAAGAGGGTACTGTAGGCCTTACTGGGCTGCCAAGAGGGTTTGTGACACAAAAAAGGTTAAAAACCTTTGACTTAGATGAACCTGATGGTGTCTTCTAATTCTAAATTATGATCCCTTGATGAGGGAGGCAGTGAGGTATGCTGGAAGGAACACAGAATTTGAAGAAATGCACTTCAATCCTTGCTCTGTGAGTTCCTGGGCCAAGGGACTGCTGCTGTCTGAGATTTATTCTCCTCAGCTGCAAAGTGATAGAGTAGGCTTGGTCCTTTCCAGCTCTAAGATCAGATAATCCTAAAAGAAGAGGTTGGATTAGATGATTGCTAAGGACGATTCTAGCTTTAAGATTCGCTTCTAATATGGGCGCATTTTGTTGTTTTCAACAATCCCATTTCTTTCTCAGTATAAAGTATTCTTTAAGGTAGCTCTCTGAATCATCTTTGTAGGGAGATGAGTGTGTGGAAACCAGTAAGAGAAGGACTGATCTTGCTAATAACAGCACTGGAATTTCTGTCAAATACTAGATTTGTTAGGAGTAGGTAGGGATCAGCTGATACCTCTTACAAGCTAATAATATTATATTGTCCTCTTATTGTCAATGGTTGTTATGTTGCAGGGAATTTGAATTAATTGACCAAATGGAGAAGCTAATATTAATACAAATTAGTGTATTATAATAGGGTAAACCAAAATATTCATTCATGGTTCTGAGATGTTTTGTTGCCTTCCTCTTAAAACTGAGGCTCCATTGAAGGTGAATTTGCTAACACTGGTAGAGTTATGCGCAACGAAAGATTGGATGGATTCTTAAGCATTTCATGAATCTTTTCATCATTTTGGATGGAAAAATTTCAATCAAAGAAGGCACCTAATGCTCTGGGGGAGTCGATCTGGTCTTTGCTGTGGGAGTTTAAGATACCTGTTAGTTTTAAGGATGGAGTTTGCCATTGTGAGGCTGCTAGGTGGTTCAATGGTTAGATCCCTGAGCCGGGAGTCAGGAAGACCTGAGTTCAAATCAATCAAAAACACTAGCTGTGTGATCCTAGGCAAGTCACTTAATCTCTGCCTTAATCCATTGGATGAGGAAGTGCCAAATTGCTCCAATATGTTTGCCAAGAAAATCCCATGGATATCATGGTCCATGGGATCATAAAGAGTTAAACAGGACTAAACAATAACAACAGTATTCAAAGTTGTGACTCATGAACCAGGACAGGTTAAATTGTTAATGCTGGCAGACCATGGGATAAGAGTTCGCATTAGGAATGTAGTCTCCTGAGGCCTATGCTGGGTTTGCCACTAGTCAGGCTTTACGTAGAGGCAGGGAAGGCATCCCCATGGCCCGAAATGTACACGCCGACTCAGCTGGCACAGGGGCCCAGATCTGGGGCCAGAATGTTTCCCTCAAGGGTCCATAGTATTGCTTTGAGGTTTTGGATTTGGAACTAGAAAACTTGGGATCACATCCTGGTTCTGCCACTTAGTGCCAGTGTAACATGTAGAAAACCATTTACCTTCTCTGGGCCTCAACTTTCTCATTTGTAAAATAAGGAAATAGACGATAAGCTCTAAGTTTCATTACAGCTCTGAAGTCTATACTCTTCTTCTAAATAACAGTAGCTAACATTTCTATGGTGCCTTAAGGTTTACATGTCATATCATTTATCCTGACAACATTTCTGTTAGGTAGGTGCTAATTAGTAAACCCATTTTCCAAATAAGGAAACTGAGACTGAGAGGTAAGTGACTGGCTTAGACTTGCTAATAAGTATCTGAGAAAGATTTTGAATTCAGTTTTTCCCGATTCCTAGTTCAATGCTCTTCCCTTCTTACTTCCCCAGTTTACCCATAGAGCACTTGTCCATTGAAAAGCCTCCTTCCATCCTGGATCATAAGTCCTTGCTGCCAACCCTAACTGTGCCCTGGGCACTGAGGGAGACAGGCTGTGGAGACAGACTCCAAGAGGATGCTGCCATACTGTGGGTACCTTATGCCTAGGAGATGATTGATAGTATTTGTTTTAGATATTGAATTCATGGAAAGACCTTGGGTTTACCCACATTCATGGGAAGGGGCATAATAGAGGCATCACAGCATGATGGAAAGAACTCTGAGTTTGGTGTCTGATCCACTGTTGTTTAGCCATGTCCAACTCTTCATGACCCCATTTGGAGTTTTCTTGGCAAAGATACTGCAGTACTTGACCGTTTCCTTTTCCAGTTCATTTTACAGATGAGGAAACTGAGGCAAACAAGGTTAAATAACTTGCTCAGGTCACATGGCTAGTGAGTGTCTGAGGCCAGATTTGAACTCAGAAAGATGAGTTTTCTGACTCCAGGTCTACCCACTTTGCCACCTTGCTGCTTCCTCACTCTACTACTTATTAGCTATATAATTATGGTCAAATTAGTTCCCTCTTTTGATTGGCAGCTTCTTTGCTTATAAAATGAGAGGGTAGCCAAGGAGGCTGAATGAGCTGTCAGCTCTAAATACTATGATACCTAGAGCCCTTCAGGCCTCCTATTGTCCTTATGATTCCCTTCTGTCTTCTTTCTTCCCCCTACCCCATGATATTTCTGTATCCATGAACTGTGTTTAAAAGACCATGTGGGAAGAGGACTGTAGATGTGGGTGTGGAAAGGGGAAGAGTTGCTTGTGTTGCTCAGCTGACAGGAAGTGGGGGGAATGGCATTACATGTTGACATTAATTGTATTTGTTAATTGCATTTTTTTATATTGTTTCTGCTTCCTTTCCTTCCCACCCTGAGTCACTGGGCATCTTCAGCAGCCTGGCCATGTGTGTGTGTGTATGTGTGTGTGTGTGCGTGTATAAAATTCTATGGTTCCAGAGGTGATCATCCTTTCTGTAACACCCTCAGGGCACCTAATGTCACAGCACTGAAATAAAGAACTCTAAGGCCAACTGTGTGGTATAAGCCTGCAGAGTTAGGGAGCTGGCGGGGGGTGGGGGGAGATGGAATGTAGCAGAAAGAGCACCAGACTTGGAGTCAGAAACTCTGGGTTTCAGTGGCTTATCAGCCGTGACAAGTCACTTCATCTCTCCTTCCCTCAATTTTCCTTATCTGTAAAATGGGAATCAGAGTTCAGGTACTACTACTTACCTCACAAAGTTGTTGGGAGGAAAACACTTGGTAACCTATAAAAATGCTATCAAAATAAGAACTTTCGTTATTAGAGAGAGAGAGTATAGAATTTCCCTCTCTGGTGGCCCTTAGATTTGTAGATTAGGTTGTAGTAAGGCCATAGGGAGAAGTTATAGGTGTGTTTCTGAATACTACAAAGGATTTTTCTTCTGAATCAGCACCAAGTGTGTTCCCACAGGCAGAGACTGGCCAGAGAACAGGCCTAGTGGGTTCCTTTACAGAAAAGGTTTGAAGGAATTGGTAGGTACCTGTGCACAGAATTTGGTGGGTGCCAGAGAGGCCATTCTAAATATGGCATCTACATCCTCTTGATTCTGAGGCAAATAGCCTGATTTCTAGTTCTCATTCTGAAGCATGCTACTTTAGAAAGTGTGCTCTATTTGGAGTCAGAGGATGTGGTTTCAAATTCTGTCTTTATGGCAGTCCCTGAGATGAAAGTCCTTCCAATAGGGTCAGTAATAGGAAGGGGGGCCTAGCAGTAACTGATGGTGTTTCAAGGGAAAGAGATTGGTTAAGAGATAGAGATACTGTGGAAGAGGCCACAGAGCTGGGGTCCAAGGCTTTATCCTCCTTTCTGATTTGACCCCTCTTTTCTATGCTGGGGCTAACAGCCAGCATAGATTAGACCAGAGATGATAGAAATGGAGAACTATAATCACTAATATCATGGCTCGGGGGTCAATTCTTTTATTTACAGGGAGAGAAACTGAGATCCAGACAAGCTCATTTGTTCAGGGTCACACAGGTAGTGTAGTAGTAGTAGTAGTAGTATATAGTTAGACCTGTAGTAGGTACAGAACCACACCTGCAACGAGGGCACCCTCCTAGTCTAATGTACTTGAGGAGAAGTTAATAATTCTTGATAAGGTTTTTAATATAGAATGGTGGCTTACTATGTTACCCTTACCCAGTAATAGTTGATTCAACTAAACAAATATTTAGTAATTAGTCACCCTCTTCTCCCCCAAGGAAAGGAAGCTATAATGTTTTAAGGTGGAGGAGCATTGTGGAAGAACAGGCATCGGCAGTCAGAACAAGCTGGCTGTGTGACTCTGGCCAAATAATTTAATCTTTCAGTTCAAACCTAGTTTATATGTACAACAATGAAATCACAGGTCTGAACAATGACAACAGCAAAGTTTTAGCAGACATCTTCAACAGTTCAGCTTAAAGCACTATGTCTAATAGTATATGTGTGGTGTGTGCGTGTGTCTTTGTCCTTCATTGCCGAAGAAGACTATGTCATCAGAGAAGTGATGACATGACTTGCACTTGTCCTTGTTTTGAGGGAGCAAGGTCACCAGTCTCACTTCTTCTCCAGAGCTCTCTGAATCCAGTGACCAGATATTCATCAGGATGACTGGAGATGACCTAGGATGAGGCAATTGAGGTTAAGTGACTTGCCGAAGGTCACACAGCTAGGGAGTGTCAAGTGTCTGAGGCAAGATTTGAACTCAAGTCCTCCTGACTCCTGCACTGGTCCTGTATCCACTGCACCACCTAGCTGCCCTATATCTAATAGTACAATTTCAGATGGACAAAGGATAGAGGAGGGGAGGCAAGGGAGTTCTAGAACCCTAAAATCTCAGGATTAGTATGAACCTCTGAATAATTTAATCCAGTCTACTAGCTGATATATGAATGCTGCTAACATCTTGTGGTAGCCTTCAAATAGTATCACAGGGGTGGTTACCTATGCCACCTGTGCTCAGGTCTAGTCCTGGCTCATGCTCCCCTCCCTCAGCAACAGGAACCATCTTACACTTGGATAGATAATTAAATATCTCCCTAGCCTCTTTCTATCTCCCAGGGAGATGAAAGGCAAGTGGGGGAGAAGAGGGAGGAGGTTTCAGAGATTCCACCTACTCATTACTCTCAGAGAAAAAGGCAGTTGAGTGTGGTATATTCCTGGGAAAAGCATATTTCAAATAGATGTGAGGTAGGGAACACCATCAATAGTCATCATTTGAAGCACAGGCTACCCAGATGGAAAGTGAAAGCCCTATTTTGAAAAAGGAGGGGAGAGGGGCAGCTAGTAGTGCAGGGCATAGAGCACCTGAGCTGGACTCAGGAGGACCTGAGTTCAAATATGGCTTTAGACATTTACTAGTTGTGTGGCCCTGGGCACATCACTTAAGCCTGGTTACCTCAAAAGTGGGAGGAACAAAGGGAGGGGAGAATTTGGAATATTTTGTCCGAGGTATAAATGGGCAGCAGCAGAAGTAGCATTGGACTTGGTGTTAGAGCATCCAGGTCTCTAGTCTTGGCTCTGCCATTTAATATCTATAATATTCTGGGCAAGTCTGTTGCCTTATTTGGAAAACAAGGCTATCAATATGTGATGTAGGTCCTCATTATATTACATGTGGATTATTGGAATAACCTTTTAGTTAGTCTTCCTGCTTTAATTCTCTCCCAAGTCAGTCAGTCAACTAGCATTTATCAAGCACCTAATATACACACATACATATATACTCATACACACATACATGTATATATGTAATTATATATGCATACATATATATGTACACATATATGTATATGTATCTATGTATATATATGTACGTATGTATGTTTTGGGGGCAGTGGCACTGTACTGAGTATTGGGGATAAAAAGAAAAGGAAAAAATGATCCCTGCTTTCAAAGCATTTCTATACCAGTCCATTCTCCACTCAGCTGTCAAAATGACTTTTCTTAAACCCAGGTCTGTCTGACCATGTCATACTACCTCCCTATTCAGTCAATTCCCATGATTTCCTGTTACCTCTATAAAATTCTTTATTTGGTTTTTAAAGCCCTTCGTAACCTGCCCTCTTTCTGCCTTTCTAGCCTTTTTATACTTTATCTCCCTTTCCCTCTTATCCCATATACCCTCTGATTCAGTGACATTGGCCTTGCACAAGACATTTCATCTCCTAATTAGCCATTTATACTGTCTGTATCCCATGCCTGGAGCTGTCTCTTTACTCATTATCAAGTCCTGACTTTCCTGGCTTCTTTCAGATCCCAGTTAAAACCCTCTAATGCTGGTGCCTTCCCTTAGATCATCTTCACTTGTCTTGTATATATCTTGTTTGTACCCAGTTGATTGATTGTATATTCTTTCTCCTATTAGACTGTGAGCTCCCTGTGAGCAGGGATTTTTTTTTTTCTCCCTTCCTTCATGTTCCCAGCACCTAGTACAAGGCACATGCTTATTGACTGACTGACCTGCTTTTTGCATGGGATTGCTGTGAAGGGGAAATCAGACAATGAACCTGAAAGTGCTATATTATTAATAAATAGTTCTTGGGTTTCAAAAATTTCTTATTTCTTTCTGGCATAGTTTCATTCATCCTCACCACATTCCAGGAAAAGAAGTTGGGAAAAGAAATGTTTCCCTCTCCCTTTTGCAGAAGGTGAAACTGAGTCTTTAAGAAGTTAATTGTTAAACTTTAGGTGGATGGGAAAGTTAGTGATGAAATCTGAGACTAAGGACTCTTCATTCATAGATTTGATTGCTCTTTTTTTTTAAGCTTAAGAAGTCCCTTCCAGAGGTATTTGCATTTTAAAAGGAGATACTTGAATTGGAGAATACTTTTATGACTCAAGGGATAGAATGAGAGGCAATGCAGTGTTTTTGGGAGAGAGGTTTCTGATCCTCAAAATGTACAAGGGGCTAGTTCTCTGTCTGCCTTCTATCAAAGTCCACGGTGCCTATGGAGACAATAGGGACAAGCAACTACCTTGATGTTGGTCATTGGCTCAATGTATGGATAAGATCTAAGGTCTCTTTCAGTTCTAAATCATGTGAAACACATGAAACCTCATCTGTAGTTGGACAGTGAGTTAGTGAAAAGCACCGACTCCTGGATTTCCTAGGAAGGAATTCAGACAACGTGTTAAATTTAATTTGCTGTGTGATCTTCAGCAAATGAATTTTCTTCTCTGGACCTCATTTGACCTTTGCACAGAGAAAGGGCTAGACACAGTCATCTTAAGGATTCCTACTAGTTTTGTGACTCTATGATTCTGTGCCAGGTGGGACATGCTTCTCTTTGGCCTTTCAGCTCTGTCCCCATGAAGCTGGAGAGTCACAGTGAAAAGGGAGAGATCTGCTTGTGTGCCCTTTGTCAGAATACCCCCTAGACACTTCAACCTGAGCGCACAATATTGTGTCTGTTGACAAGGACTTGGCTGAGAAAATGGAATTTGTGATTGCAACAGTAACAGCTAGGATCCAAGGAAGGGTGAAAATATTAATATATACACGCAGAGTTTCTGTTCATACATATGTTGGCTAAGCTGTTGGGAGCTGATGCTTGCAGCCAAGGCGCTTGTCTTTACCATGTACCACTTGTCTCATTCCCTTTCAGACAGGGGAGAGAAATTCGGCTGACACATCCTCCTTCCCAAAGGACAGACACCAAAGGCTGGGGAAGCAGATTCCCTGGCCCTGGGTTCCTGCATATAGATCCTAAGAAGGATATACAGAGTCTGGGTACATTGGACTGGTCCAAGGGAAAGAAATTGCTCTAGCTGATGAATTTACTAGAGTGCATCTCTTCTAAAGAAAATGGTGCAGAGTATGGGAGAAAAGGGCACTGAAGACTCAGAGTACTGGAGCTAAATATAATAGAATATAAAGCATAGGATGTTGGAGCTGGAAAGCACCTTCAAAAGTAGAACATACAAATTCAGAGCTAGTGAGGGTGGGGTGGGAGCTTAGAGTAGAGAATATTAGGATTGGGGGCTCTCAGAGCACTGTCAACCTAGTGTAGTGGAAAGGGTATTTACTGACTGTACAATCAAGAGGACCAAGGATTGAATCCCACCTCTTCTTTTACTAGATCTATGAGACTGGGAAAGTCTGAGTCTCATTTTCCTCATCTGTAAAATGAGAATAGTGATAGTCACTGTCTCAGAATTGTTATGAGAAATAAGTGAGATAAAACACAGAAAGTACTGTGTAAACCTTGAAGTACTACACAATTTTTCCTATTATCATTAGCAAAGAATTCCAGTAAATGTTAGTGAATAACTTTAATATAGAATGCTAAAGTTGGAAAGGACCTTAGAACGTAAAACATGGAATACATAGAGTTGAGTATGAAACAGAGATCATCCGATCATATAAAATTTAGAGTAGTAAGAGACTTCAGAAAATACTGCATTTATCACTTTCATCTCACAGATAAAGTAGTTGAAGCATAGTAAGAGAATTGACTGGCAGCTAGGTAGTGCAGTGGGTAGAACACTGGGCCTGGAGTCAGGAAGATGACCTAGTTAGTCTTTCATCAGTTGAAAAGTAGAACATTGAAACCACCTTGTATTTTGTTTTTTAAGATGCAGAAGGTTAGAACCAGAGTAAGGTATTGGTGCTTGTGTTCCTTTCCTATACTAGGACCATATTATTAAATTGAAATAGTGTTTCACAAAGCATATGGAAAATACAGTCTTGGAAACCTGAAATAATATTTTTGCCATTTTCTGACCTCAAAATGAAAGTCGGAAGATGTTAAATCTATTTGTTTGACTTACAGCTGTTTTCTTTTCTACTCTCTGCCTTTTCAAAAGCAGGAGAAAAATAATGTTTGCACAGCAAGAAAAAGAGAGATCTTTGGGACTATTTCTGTTTTTCCTCTCTAAGTGACTCAGCAATAGTTCCCCTTGTTTGTCTGGATGGTGTATCAGCAAGGACTATCAGCATACACAGGAGGGTCTGCTGTACAAGTTTTTAGATCTGCTTTTCTAAAAGGAAAGCAACTTTTGAGGGCAACAATCTACTTTAATAAAGTACATATATTATTCCCTTAGTCCAGGGGAAAAAGTCAGCACTCTGAACTTCAGAAAAAATACCAGCTGAAATTATAGACAGAAAGACCAACAGACAGGGTTTCCAACTGTCTGACCATAGACAATACATACATCATTACCAGAGAGAGAAGCACCAACGTCTAGGTTTTCAAAGCTGGGGGGCTTCTTAAAAACACTGCCCAGAGTCTCATCTGGCACATGAACCTTCTTCCAAAAAATAAGCCCCAGAGCAAAACCTCACTTCAGAGTATATACACACTTTTCAGGGCTGGAAAACACAACCCTCATGACCCTGTGCCTCTTTAGAAATTAACAAATGGTGTCTGAGGCCTATTAATGTGTGGGGAAGGTCTTTAACTCTTCCCTCTAATCACCATTAACCTTACATTAACCTTACAGATGGGTATAGAGAACAGATACTTAAGAAGTCTAAAAGGACTGATGTGAGTAAATAGTTTGGCTGCCATTGGAACTCTAGATAGCTGTCTTGTAAATATGCATCACTGGCCATTTATCACAGACTATATGAGAATGTAGATCAGGGCTGGCACAATATTGCGATTCCATAGACCAACTAGTAAGGCTTATTCCTGGTCAGGAATGCTATCTACAATATCCTCAGCCATTAGAATTTGGCCTCTGTTGAAGACCTCTGTTGATGTGTACTCCATTACTGGCATCCCACTCTACTTTTGGACAACTCAACTGCCCAGAAGTTTTTTCTTGTATTGAAGCTGAAATCTGTCTCTTAATCTTCTACTGAGAGCAAAGGTAAATAAAGAAAGGTTTAAGGGTACACTAAAAAGTATGTTGTTGCTATTGTTTAGTCATCAGCTGTATCTGACTCTTTGTGATGCATTTTGGAGTAGTTTGCCTTTCCCTTCTACAACTCATTTTACAGGTGAGAAAACTGAGGCAAGTATTGTTAAGTGCCTTGCCTAGGGTCACACAGCTAGTGAGTATCTGAGGCTAGATTTGAGCTCAGGAAAGATGAGTCTTCCTGACTCCACTCTATCCATTTTACCATCTAGGTGCCCCATAAAGAGTAAAGAGTTAACCAAATTAGGTCTATTAACTAGATCATATATTAGAAGGGTAGCTTGGTGTAGTGGATAGGACCTTGCCCTAGGAGACTTGAGTTCAAATTCCGCCTTAGGCACTTGTTAGCTCCATGAGACCTTGGGCAAATCACTCAACCTCTCTGTGCCTGAGTTCCCTCATCTGTTGGAATTGATGGCCTGTCATGTCCTTTCTAGCTCTAAATCTATGATCCTATGATAATAAAGGAATTTAGACTTCCCCTAGTCGAACCCCTTCATCTTACAGATAAGGAAACTGAGGCTCAGGGAGTTCCAATAGATTGATCAAGATTCAGATCAATTCAATTCATATTTAATACATACCTCCTATGTACCAGGCACTGTGCTAGGCACTGAAGAATACAAAAAAATTCTTGCCCTCAAATACATTCTATATTCAGATCATAAGTAGAATAGAGGGAAGTCAAATCAGTTCTTGGACTGGACAAATACAGAGTAGTCTCCTACAACTTAACCAGTCATACTGTTAGTCTCCTACAACTTAACCAGTCATATATATATATATACCACAGTATTCCTTCAGGCCACGGTATTCCTTTGAATATTTTTGGATAGCTAGGTGGTACAACGGATAGAGTGCCAGGCCAGGAGCCAGGAAGATTTAAGTTCCAATCTGGCCTCAGACACTTCATAGCTGTGTGACCCTGGGCAAGTCTCTTAATCCTGTTTGCCTCCGTTTCCTCACCTGTCAAATGAGCTGGAGAAGGAAATGTAAACCATTCCACATGCCAAGAAAACCCCAAATGAAGTCATGAAGGGTTGGATATAATTGCAAAATGACTGATGAAGAACAACAAATCCTTTGAATTCTCCTGCAGATATTTATTGAATTCCTCCTACTTTCTGGGAATTAATACAGTTCTTGGAGAATGATAGCTAACTAGAGTTAACATGGAACTTTTAGTGCCATGGAGGTACTTGTCATTTGTACTTTCCTCAGTAAAGACTGGAATCTCCCTGTTTACAAAAGGCCTTAGGGCATAGAGGAGTTGGCTCTGTCCTCTGTAGAAGGCCTCTTCAATATTGCAAAAGTTTGGGCCAACATACTTCAGCCTGAAGAACACTCCCTTTAGCCTGCCACCCAGTTTTGTTGTTTCCAGGGAGGAGTGAGTATATAGTCAAAGCAATGGAAAAGGAAGCCAACAGTCAATAGTTGTTGGTTTTTAGGAGGGCAAGCAAGTGAAGGTCATGTAGGGACCATTTCACAAGAATCACCAAAGCAGGATTGTTTATATAAGGGCAAGAAGAGTGGAAATTGTCACCCAGTGAAGAATAATCCTCTGGGGATTTTATTTAAGTGTTCTTAGCAACATGATTTTACTGGAGAAGAGAGAAGTAGAATAGAGGAGGCCAAAGAAAAGGATTTTGTAAATAGCTTTTTTTTTTTTTGGCAGTGAGATGCATGTTGCCTCCTATTATTTTCTCTTTGAAATCCTCATGCTGGATGGATGTGTCACTGTGTGTGGGGTATAGGTGAGAAATGAATGAGGGGGTTGGCACCCTCCATTCCAGTGTGAGAGTGAATGAGATATGAGCACCATCTCAGATGGCTGCATCATTGGGTTTGTAGGTCATAGATCGTAAGACTTAAAATCTGAAGGGAGATCATTCCTAGTGTTTAGCATGCATCCCCTCTCTACTTCTGACTCTAAGTCTCAGCTCAAAGCACTACCTCCTACAGCAGCCTTATCCTGATTCCTACCAGCTGCTAGTACCCTCACCTTCTTCAAAATTAAATTTGTGCACGTATAATCAAATTTGTGCATATAAAGGGATGCACTGTGGCTTAGGGGATAGAGATTTGGTCTAGAGTCAGGAAGACTTGGCTCTAAAAACATGATGGTTCTGGGTAGAAAATTGTATTGATGATGATGAAGATAGCTTGCATATAAGAGTGTGCTGTTTTAAAAGTTCAAGAGACATGGTTTCTGGGTAATTAATCATTTTATTAATAGTACTAGCATATTATTAATAAAAGATCTGAGTCGAACACAATGGGCTTCCTTATCTGGGTGGGGTAAAGAAAGTTGATCCAGTCTCATTATCAGCAATATTTTCCAGAGACTGAACAACCTATAGACTTTTGAAAAAAATCACAGTCTTAATTTAATAATTGATATGAGAGAGAAATAATCATTTCAATAGCATCTTAAAGTTCTTACCTTCCAATAACTCTTTGAGATAGGCAATGCCAATCCCTGTTTTACATAAAAGTAAACTGAGTCTCAGGAAGAGAAGTGACTTTCCCAAGGTCACTCACCTAGTGAGTGCAGGAGCTAGGATGGGAATCCCATGACTCTAAAGTCAGGGATCTTCCCCCTATGCCTTAGTGACTCCTTTGAAAGCCTTTTAGAAGAACAGGGGAAATCTATTATTCTGGTTTTAAGGAATTCTTTGCTAAAATTGGATTGGGGTTTGGTAGTTCTGAATTTGTATGCTGAGGGAGCCTAGAATGTGAGTGGCAAATGGTAAAAGTAAAGTACTCATCTGGACTGACATAGCAAAGAGAAATGAGCGTAAGGTCTCACTGCCTGGGGCGAAACTATGGGTGTCTCAAATCAATTAGGCAACAAGGATTTGCTAAGTTTTTATTTGTGCTAAGTATTAAACAACACACTGGTGATACAAAGAAAGGTGAAAACAGCTCCTGCCCTCAAGGAGCTTACACTCTAATGAGGGAGAACAATATGTGAAGAACTATCTATCTCTATCTATCATCTGTCTATCTATATGTGTACATACATACATACATATTTACATATATATGTGTATATTATGGAGAGAGAAAAAGAGAGAGAGAGAGAGAGAGAGAGAGAGAGAGAGAGAGAGAGAGAGAGAGATCTACTTAGGTCTGGGTGGAAGTAAATTGATTAAATTGCCCAAGGCTGGGGGTGATTTGGAAGTCAATTACATGATTGGTATTTACATGCACACATACATATACATGTATTTACATGCACACATGCATACACACATATATACATACATACTCTGTCTGTGTATATGTACATATATCTCCACATATATCTAGATGTAGATATACATGGCTAGGTAAGGTGAAAAGTGATGATGGATCAGAAGACCCTAGCACTTGGTGGTAATGGGAAAGGCCTCCTGTAGAAGGTAAGATCTGAGCTAAATCTTTAAGGAGACCAGGGAAGCTAACAGGCAGAGAGGACAAAGAGGAACACAAGGGACCATGTGTAAAGGTGCAGTGCTGGGACCTTGGGCATCAGAGAGGCAATTACTATATGCTGATAAGAGTCAAAAGCTTATTCCTTCTTTTTAAAACATAAATTTTATTGATGTTTTTTGTTTTCACATCCTAGCATTTCCCAAATTGAGCCCTATCTTGGAACAAAGGAAGATAGCTAAGCCACAGCCATCTCCATAGGGTCCTTGCTTGACAACATGCATCTCCCATTAACCAAGTAGCCCTCTGAAGAGACCTCAAGGATGGCGGGATATTTAATTCACAGTTCTCTGAGACTATTATCAGTTTTCAGTTACATAGAGTCCAATGTCCTTCTGGTGATCCTTTTACTTACATTGCTATAGTCACTGGAAACCATACTGTCTTGAGAAACCAAGGAAACCAGGAAAGGAACAGTGGATCCCAAAGTCCAAAATGCAAAAAGAAAGGCTCGATAAAGGGAAGTCTTAGTCTGAGATTACAATTGAGCAGAATGAAGGCTGGTGCCCCGGCTTTGAGATAGAGGGAAGTCAGAGACAATTGACACTAATGGGTGCTTTGCTACTGTATCTACCTTTGGAAGGCCCCGGACAGTTCTTGTGCCTTATCTTTTCTGGTTTATGAAGGTTTATCAGAGCCTTCATGCAACCAGGCTCTGATACCAGGGTCAGACCTTGATAGAAAAAACAATATTTTTTTTTTCTTGTAAACTTGAAACAACAAAGGCCGATCTTACACCACAGGGGATCTCATGTTGGGGTTGTGTTTTTGAGCATTTATCTTCATGAGAGAAACAGCTTCAACATGCCTTCTTAGCTGACATGAGCACAAAGGACAAAGACATGAGACTTTTGTTCCTTTTTAAGACCCAAGAGAAAATTAGATATTTGGGGTTCTTGAGCGACACCATGAGTGCTATTTTTTCTGTTAAATATTAACATTGATTATGATATCGTATAGTATTTTTTTACAGTATTTTAAAGTTTGCAATAAGCTTTTCTTAAAACAGTTCCATGAAATAAACAAGTAATTATTATGGCCATCTTACAAATTGGGAAACTAAAGGTCACAGAGGTTATGATCTTGATATAGTACACAGCTAGTAATAATCAGAGTCAGTATTTGAATTCAGGTTAAGTTAGGACACTTTATACTATAATAAAGAAATTTCATGAGTCCTATATAGAGTTTCTATCCCACAAAAATTTGCTATCCTTCCATTACTCTTAACAGAAGGTCACCATGCTTGAATATGTAGAGTTTCTAGAGGAGTTCAGTGGAAGACAGGGATTTAATAGGATCCTAGATTTGGAGCTGGAAAAGAATCTCAGAGGTCACAGTGTCTAGCCACCAAATTTTATAAATGGAGAAACTGAGGCAGAATTTGAAACCAGGTCTTCCTGACTTTAAATTGAATGGTCCAAAACCTTGGAGTTGGTTTAGTTGAGGAATTTAGTCCATCCAGGACTTGAACAAGAATTTTCTTTACCCCATAAAGAAGTGAAGGTCCATTAAGAAGTTTTTTTTTCTTACACTAAGCCAAGATTTGCCTCTGTAATTTCCATCTATTTCTCCTGGTTCTGCCTGTCAGGGCTACACAGAACATGTCTACATCCTTTTCTACTCAACAGCCTTTCAAATCATTGAAGAGAGTTCTTAGGTTTTCTCTTAAGTTCTCTCTTTATGCTAAATTCTCCCAGTTTCTTCACCTCATCCTCATCTGGCATAATCCCCAGGCTCTTCACTATTTTGATTGTCCTCTGGATGCTCGCCATCTTTTTAAGGTCTTTCTTAAACTATGGTGCTGAATACTTCAGGCATGGTTTGACTAGGGCACAATGGAACCATCACCATCCATGCTCTGGACCCTGAGTTGCTCGTCTAAAGCTTGTGTTAGTTTTTTAAGCTACAGTAAAATACTGTTGGTTCATATTAAGGTTTTTAGTCCTTTATAACTCCCCATTTTTTCCATTACGCTTGTCATTTCAATTCTTCAGACTTCATGGTATTCCCTGATTTATAGCCATATAGCTTCTCTGAGAGAGAATATTGGCTTAAAAGAGATAGGCTTTTGAGGTAGTGAACAGCTTGGGATCATTAAAAATGCTGCACGACTTGATATTTTCAGTAATTAATTTAGCATCAATCCCTTTCATTGTTCACGGAGCTCATCAGAGTCTACAAAAACATTGTTCTGTGTTCTTAAGTCAAATACTGTTTTACTTTTTGTAATATATGTATATATATATATATATATATATATTTAGTAATTTCTGGACAGCTTCTCATACATACAGCTTCTCATACATATTTAAATCTGAGGCTCTGGTAATGATTCAGATGTTTGTTGCACATTGTAATTGATCTCAATATAGCTATAATCACTAAAGAATACAATTCCATGCATTCTTCTAAATAAATGCACTCCACACCTCCACACTCTGCCAGGGTGAAGGAAGATACACCATAACAACTGTCAACAAACAAGACATACTTCCGCAATCATCCACATGTATACTGGGTTGGTAGGCACTGAAATAAGGTTGCTGGGAAAGCACATTTTGCGTGTGGGTTTTTATATGTGCTGGTTTAAAAAAAATCTGGCATTTAATCCTATTGTAAGAATTATCAGAGGCTGCTTCATGTAAGAATGGGCAAATGGAGGACTTATAATTCATATTTGAATGTCCCAGTTATTAAATATCTTTAGTGTTAGTCCGTGATTTAAAATCAAATCAGACTGGCCAAACAAGACGTATAGGGGAGGGGAAGAGAAGAAACATTTTAAAAATGCATACTAAATGCCAAGCAGGGGAAGCTAGGTACTGTAGTGGATAAAGTGCCAGTCTAGAGTCAAGAAGGCCCATCTTCCTGAGTTTAAATTTAGCCTCAGACACTTGCTGATTGTGTGACCCTGACAAGTCACTTAACTCTGTTTACTTCAGTTTCCTCACCTGTAAAATGAGCTGGAGAAGGATATGGCAAACCACTCCAATATCTTTGCCATAAGAGCCCCAAATGAGGTTACCAAGAGTTGGATATGATTGAAAAACCACCGAATAACAAACTGAAAATGCCGAAAATTATTCTAAGTGCTTTACAAATAATATCACATTTAATTCTCACGGCAACCGTGTGAGATAGGTTTATTATGTTATTATATTATATTATAATATTATAGTATCATTCCTGTTTTGTGAAGTGAAGTTCAGGGCTCACACAACTAGTTAGTATTTGAGACTATATTTGAATTTAGGTCTTCCTGAATCCAGGCCCAGAACTCTATCCACTGCACCACCCAGCTGCCTGTTGGTTCAAATAATAGTAACAATAGCTCACCTTTGTACAACATTTGTAGGTTTGGAAGAACCTTCCTTAAAGCCATTCTCTGAGGTAGTGAGTTCATGGATTAGAAGATGGACAGGAGGAGGAGAGAAGCCAAGCAGGAGGTATTTCCCTGAGACTTGTCTTGGGAAAATGATGAAGCCAGAGGTTGGATCAGTCATCCTAACTTTTTGTAAGAATAGTAGCTCACATTTCCATGTCACTTAAATGTTTACAAAGCTCACCCCCTCCTCACCCCCAATCCTGTTGAGGCATATGGTACAAATATTAGTATTTCTATTTAACAGAAGAAGAAAATGATGCTCTGTGGACCCATTGATCAGAGTTGGAAGGGATCATTTCTTCCTCTTAAGCATTTTCAAAAGTCTGAAGAAAGTGAAATGATCACTCTTCGCTCTCCTATTACTCTCATCTGGCAGCCTTTGGGTGAAGCTTCTGATAGTAAAACTTGCAGCTGCAAGACTTGGCAAAGTAACAAAAGTCATACATTCCTGTGTGGGAAGGCACAGAGTTTTCTAGGGAAGCTAAAAGATACTATATAGGTTCAAGAAAAGTCAGGGTATAGACATACATTTTGCAAATCCTCTTTATGGAGTCAAAATGGTCTTTACAAAATCTTGCTCAATTCAATTGAACATTTATTAATCATCTGTTTTGTGTAAGTCAGAGGCACTAGTGGATTGGGAGGATAGAATTTTGGACTTCGAGTCAGGAAGAAGTGGTTAAAATCTGAACTTTGATGATGCTTATGTATTGGGTGATCCAGGGTAGCTTCCTTAATAGCTCCCCAGAATTTACTTACTAAGTTATCATTAGATCACATATCTAGAGTGGCAAGAGAGGTCTTCTAATCCAATTTTTTTGTTTTACAAATTTTACAAATTTCCTCATTTTACAAAGGAGGAAACTGAGACCTCAAGAAGCTAAATCCCTCTCAATAAAATCATAGAGAGAGTAGGCATTAGAGGCAGGCTCTGGACTGTTTCCAGAACCAGTGACTTTTTGACTGCACCCTACTATCTCATAAATTGATTATGATTAGAATCTGTGTTGATGGAGGGGGTTCCCACACCGGGTGCTCCCCATGCTGACAGATTTATTAAATCCTTGCATATTTAAGCATGTCCAAGGCCCTGCACTAGGTGCATGGGGAATACAAAGAAAAAATTAAACACTTTTTGCCCCCACTGAGCTTATCCTACTGAGAAAATCAGCTATGGGTCCAGGTGTACACAATGCCTGGGTTCCAGGAGGGATCTTTACCACCCAGATTCTGATGGGGATGATTTCATATCAAGGCTCTAATGGAGATCATTACCTGTCCATCACATATCCAGGTCCTAGTCTGGAATGTTTTGGACAGTGCTCAGTATCCAGAGAAGTTCATTGATTCCTTTTAGTGGGACAGTCTATACCCTGCTTCTAGGAGAGGTTGTTAAAACTGTAAGGAAATGAACTCGTAAGAAAAAAGGAGAAATGAAGAAAAAAGTCATCAAATCAACAAGGCATGAATTTTAGAATAGATTTTGTCCTCCGGAGAATGAGATAAATTCAATTAGATAACTTCAGTTTGATATGCCTAAGTCCAAAGACCCAGACCTGACCCATGATGACAAACATGTTTCATTAGGGTATTTTTTCCCCCTCAGTATTCATCAGGCTCCTGCTGACTTTGGATTCATATTCAGATGGTGATGTCAAATTCAAGAAGAACACTTTCGTGATTGAAGAGGTTTATAGTTCCATGAATGAGGGCTCAATTTAGCATCGGGGGGATCTGGATCTGGGTTTGTGACCTTTGACATGTCTTCCATTCTCTGAACCTCATTTTCCTCATCTGTAAAGTGAGGGACATTTACTATCTATGTAAACTCAAGGAGAATCACTTCATCCCTCTGTTTCCCTATCTGTAAAATGAAGGGGGTGCAGTAGATGGTCCCTTCTAGCTCTAACTACAGAGTACAATCAAGTGCTAGGTCTAGAGTCAAGAAGACCTGAATTCAAATATGACCTCAAACATATGCAAGCCACTTAGCTGCTGTTTGCCTCAGGTTCCTCCTTCATCAAATGGAAATAATAATCCCACCTACTTCTCAGAGTTGTGCGGATCAAATGAGATAACTATAAAGTGCATAGCACAGTGTCTGACCCAGAGTAAGCACCAAATAAATGTTAACTATCATCATTATTCATTCTATGATTCTACATCGTTATTTCTTCCAGTGGTAGCCAGAGCCTGGGAATGTGACCTACGACTCCACAGAAAATGTAAACGACAGTTTCCCTTCCACATCATCACTTCCACCATCGCAGTTTGGATATACTACCGGTTGGCATAAGAGATTAAATGGGAAGTTTTTAGAAGTTTTTCAGAAGCCTCCGATAACATGCAAAGGCCAACAGGTGACATAGAAAAAAGTTTAGAAACTCAGAAATGCATAAAATAGATGCCTAGTATTGTAAATATCAATGTAACATCTTTTGATACCATAATAATTTAGGCTTCTGTGATATGAAGGGAGGTCCCCAAATTTTTACATGGATTTTTTTAGATAATGGGGGCATTGTATCCTAACTCCTACAATGTGAAAAGGATAACTATATCTTAAATACATGTAAACAGCAAAAGAAGCTCCAGCTTTCTCACAGAAGAAGTTGCCCATGATCCTGGACCATCCCTGGCACTATATCTTCTTTGTTCTGCTTCTGTGTAATATTTGACCTGAACCGAGGGTGGTGCAGGGGAGCCATCATCCTGTCCTGCCTGCTTGACATGAAGGACTGGGCCTCTCATGAGTAAATTCCTTCAATGAACCCTAATAAAACCTATTAACTACCAAACTGGCATGGACTCCTCTCTCTTCGGTATCTTAGTATTCTCTTAGAGGGAATGCCACCCTACAATTGATAAAATTGGAGTAAAATAGATCTGTCCCTTTACATTGGTCATAGTTGGCAGGATAGTCTGGCCCCCACCCTACAAAGCTCTGTCTTTTCAGCATCTTTTCCTGTGTACTACCTATCTATGTCCTTCCATAAATATCCTCCACAGGGGATTCTTCCTCCGAAGCTCACATCCTTGATAGACAGCAATGAAGGACATCGGCTGTGTCATCACTGATCCCTCCTTCTCATTACATGACTGTGACCTACCTCTTTTTCCAGTCATATTTATCACCCTGATGATACCTTTACACAATCTTCCTTTACCATTCTTCATTGGAAATCTATTACTACCTATTTTAAATGGACCAGGAAAAAGAGAAAAAAGAAACACAGCGTGTGTCCAATTCCCTAATCAGTCTGCAAGTTCTTTGCCTTCTTACTAATGTAAGATTGATAGGAAGATGGAGCCTACAGGAAACATCAATATTAAAAAAACCAAACCCAACCCAAGTGTAGTCCTTGAGTGTCTGGCCTTCTTTCTGCTTTCTACATATGATTGCTCAGAGTTATGAAGTAGAGATTTTTAGAGGGAAACTGAAGCTGAGTTATTATAGGATCATAGATTTGGAGCTGGAGGAGATTTTAGAGGGCTTCTAGTCCAGATTCCTCATTTTATAGAGGAAGTGAGTTTCAGAGAGGTTAAGCAAGTAAATGAGGGTCACATAGCTAGCATCTGAGGCAGGATTTGAACCCTGGTCTTGACTCTAAGTTCAGCTAATGGTTATTTAAGAAAGTCTTCTTTACTATGTGAGAATTATTTGCAAGGATTTATGGAGACAGCTCTGGAGCCCCTCATAAAAAAATGAGTCATAGCACCATGGCATTTGAAGCTGACAGGGTCCTTAGTGATTATCTATTATACCTATCTCATATTACAAATGTGGAAACTGAGGTGGAGGGGAGGGAAGTGACTTAACTAAAGTCACACATGTGGTAAGTTGGAGAGCTGAGATTTAAACCTAGAATTTCGAATTCCTAATTCAGTATTACATTTTCTCAGAGGTTGGGTCAGTTTTCTGGGTGCATGGAAATTTCAGGCATTGTGTCTAAAAGGAAGAGAACAGGAGAAGGCAGAATTAGAGGTCAACTATGAGGTCTGATTTCAGGTGCTTTATCTTGATCCCCCCAAGATGCCCTCTCTGACCTGTTTCCTATTGCCCCAATCCCTTGGATAGTGGCCACAACCTTTCATGCACAGCAAGAGCTCAGTTTTTAAATGAAAACATATGTAGGGAAAGGCAGTCTCTGACATTCTTAAAGAGAGTAAATTGTCAAATCCTGCCCAAGGGAATGAATGATTACAGGGTGGGGAAGGGGAAACCTCTCCCTAGGCTAGGCACTGGTTTGGAGGAAAAGAGTCTTAACTTGAACAACCAAGCTTGGTTTTTCCTTTTTTTTTTCACCTGGTTTCCAGGGTGTCTGTGGAACAGACTGTGAGGAATGAGAAAAAGTTATTAGAGCAGAGATTCAGGCCAGAAAGTCCAACTGAGATCAGAAAATGAATAGTAAAGGATGCTGAAGGGCTGACAGTTTGTTTGGCCCAAAGTTGTCTCCCCAAAGGGTCACTCACTTTTTGCTAGCTCTATTCTGTGACAGTTTGTCTTCTACTTCCAACTAAACTGCTGCTGTGATATGGTCAAGAGTATGTATAATTTGCTGTCCTACCTCCAGACTCACCATTTTTGGTTGTCCTCTAGACATATTCCAGTTAATTAATTTTCCTCCAAAACTGTGGTATCCCAGATTGAAAATGATACTTTAGGTATCATGATGGTCTGACCAATGTAGAATATAATGCTACTCTCTCTTCCCTGGTCCTGTGAACTGTTAGCTTTTTCGACTGACCAATCATATTGTTGACTCATGTGGAATTTGTAATCCACTAACACTTTCGAGGCCTCTTTCAAATTAATTGCTCTATATACATCCCCTTATATTTGTAGAGTTGATTTTTTTGGACCCAAGGGTAGAACTTTATATTTTTTCTATTGAATTTCATATTGTTAAATTCAATTTATAAATCTAATTCATTGAAGTAATTTTTAAATGTCTCTTCTTTCATCCAGTATCTTAGCTATTCCTTTCAGCTATACATCATTCTCAAATTTGATAAACACATTTATTCTTTAATTCAAGTCATTAATAAACAGCTCAAGGAAACCATGGAAAGAATGAAGCCATGGAAAGAATCTTATGTCATGCCATTAGAGAACTTCGTCCAAGAAAAGTCAAAACTGAGAGGGAAAGTCACAATATGATGGAACAAGATTTTAATATTTAAATATTAATAATTAAATAATAATATTTAACTAAGATTTAATATTTACTATAGTGCTTTGAGCACTATAGTTGGGAGGAAAGAAGAACTAAGACTGAGCATCCACAAGACATGTAACTTTAGATCAGACTTTCTTTACTTGTGGTCCACAAACCCCTGAAGGATCTATGGACAGATTCCAAGGGGGTCCTTGAACTGTGATGAGAAAATTCATCTTTATTTCAAAATAATTGATTTGCTTTTGTAACTCTACATATTTTATGCACTTATAACATTATTCTCAGACAGGGTCCACAGGCTTCATCAGACTGCCAAAGAGGTCTATGATTGAAAGAAAAGTAAGAATCTCTGTCCAAGAAGAATCATTTTGCTTCTGAGGTTCATTGTCTTTATTGGTTAAATGGAGGTGATAATCCTTTTCTTCTGACTGATAAATAAAGCTGTTGTTAAGATAAAATGAAATATAATTTTTAAAGCACCTACTGTGAAAGGCTATTAGAAGGTAAGGAATTGTAATATTATTGTTATACATGTAATAATTGTATTCTCTTTTTAAGGCAGAAGGGAGACATTGAGATATCCCTTGGAATCTGTACCCAAGTTGCTAAGAATTTTTCTAAAGTTGGTATGGTCTGTCCCTGTCACCTGTGATGTAATAAGCTATCAATTGCAAGGAATAGTTAGGGAAATGGAGACTGATGAAAGCAATTTAATTAGTATTTGAGCTCACAAAGAGCTGCTTTAGAAGAATCTTATACAAGGTGAAGTTTGGCCAGATGATTTTTACAATCCTTTTCAAGTCAGAGATTTTATGACATTAGGATTTTAAAACTCTAAGATTCTATTATCCTATGAATATTATGATATTAATCTAAGGCTTGGAGAGTTTATTATTCTAATGAGAACAGTTGATGTTTACATAGTTTGAAGGTTTATAAAATGACAATACATTATCTCATTTTATTCCCACAATAACCCTGTGGATGTTGCAGTTATCATTCCCATTTTACAGATGAGGAAATAGGCTCAGATCAATCGTTCAACCAACAAGCATTAGTAAGCAGCCTGTAAGTGCTAGGCATTATATTAGGCCCTAGGGATACAAATACCCAAATAATATGGTCTCTCAAAACCTTACATTTCATTTGTAGGGAAGGGAAGCTGCGATATGTTTCCTGATAAATTCAGGATATATAAAAAATAAATACTAAGTGGTGGTAGTGGAGGCTTTAACAGCTGGCAGAATCAGGGAAGGTCCTGTAGAGGAGACAGCATTTGATCTGAACCTTGAAGGGAACTCAAGATTCCATGGTCACACAGATAGTAGCACCCTTTGTTTCATGAAGAAATGGCCCTTTGCTTTGATCTCATCCCTTCCTGTCTTATCCAGCAGATTGTCCCCTCTCTCATCTTCATTCTTTCTCTAATCTTCAATTTCTTTGTGTCTACTGGCTCCTTCCCAAATGCTTGCAAACATGCCCATTTCTTCTCTAGTTTGAAAAACTCTGACTTGATCCTATCACCATCACTAGCTATAATTTTATATCTTTTCTCAGTTAAATTCCTAGAGAAAACCATCTGGGTGCCTCCACTTCAGCTTCTCTCGCTCTCATCTAAATCTTCTACAATCTGTCTCATCATTTGACTGAAATTGCTCTCTCCAAAATCACCAATGAGTTCTTAATTAATCTTAATTAATCTCTTAATTGCCTATTATAATGAATGGCCTTTTCTCTATTCTTTTTAACCTCTCTGAAACTCCTCAGTCTCCTTTTCTGTTGTCTTCCTCTTGATCATGCCCATCCACCAGGGCTATCTCCAAAGGCTCTGTCCTTCTTCTTCTGTGCCTGTTCTCTTCCCCTTCCATGCTACCTCACTTAGGGAGCTAAGAAGCTCCTTTGGGTTCAATAATTACCTCTCTCTATGCAAATATTCCCAGATGTATATATCCAATCCTACTCTCCTTCCTGAGCTATAGTCCTATATCACTAACTGCCTTTTATGAACATCATGAACTAGATGACCCATAGGCATCTCAAATTCACCATATGCAAAAAAGAACTATTATTTTATCCTCAACCTGCCCCCCCCTTCTTCCCCCCATCCCTGCTATCAAATTTCCTGATTACTGTCTAGGGTATTGCCATCCTCCCAGTCACCTGAGCTCCCAACCTCCATGGCATCCTCCCTCACATTCATTTCATATATACAATCTGTTGCTAGATCTTGTTTCTATATTTACAATATTCCTTATGTATCCTTTTCTCTCAATTCAGATAACTGATACTCCGGTACACAAATTCTCTTCATTCCATACCTGCATGAAGACAAGAGTCTTCTAGTTCATCTGTCTCCCTACTACCTTAAGTCTCTCCCTACTCTAGTCCGTCCTTCACTCAGCTGGCAAAAAGCTTTTTCTAATGTGCAGGTCTGACCATGTCACCCTTCTACTAGATAAACTTCATTGGCTCCCTGTTACATATGGATCAAATAGAAAATTCTCCATTTGGTATTTCAAGCCCTTACAACCTTGTCCCATCCTACCTTTCCAGTCTTCTTACACTTTACTACCTTTCACGTATTTTATGATCCAGCAATATCTATGTTTTTGCTGTTCCTTACATGACATTACACCTCAAACCTCTGTTCCTTTTTCTTGGATGTTCTACATGCTAGAAGGCTCTTAATCTTTAGCTTTACCTATTGGCTCCCCTAGCTTATCATGAAAACTCAAATCATCACTTTCTGCAATAAATCTTTCTCAGGTCCTTGACTGCTCGTTCCTTCCCTGTGAGATTACCTTCCATCTATTTTGTATATATTTTGTATGTGCATAGTTGTTCATATGTTGTCTCCCTCATTACAATGTGAGTCCTTTCAAGGCAGGGATTTTCTCACTTTCTTTGTATTCTCTGTATTTGGGAGCTAGGTGGTACAGTGGATAGAGCACCAGTGTAGGAATCAGGAGGACCTGAGTTCAAATCTCAGCTCAGACATTTGATACTCACTAGCTGTGTGACCTGGGGTAAGTCACTTAACCCCAATTGCCTCATCCTGGATCATCTCCAGTCATCCTGATGAATATCTGGTCACTGGATTCAGATAGCTCTGGAGGAGAAGTGAGACTAGTGACCTGCACAGCCCTCCTTCATTCAAAACAAAGTCAAGTGCAAGTCATGTCATCATTTCTCTGACGGCATGGTCTTCTTCGCAGTGAAGGATGAACACACACACACACACACACACACACACACATATCCTCTGTATTTAGCACAGTGCCTGATATCTTAAAAGTACTCAATAAATGCTTGTTGACTATCTGACTGCCAGGAACAGGATTCAAACCCACTTAAAATTTCCTGATTCTAAGCCCAGCCCTCTTTGTATTATACTATATTGACATATATTACACCAATGATGCTTTATAATTCTATTTGTAACATCATTATAGATAGATGTCTCTATGCTTCTGGAGGATGTAGGTGACCAGTGTCCTCACCATCGTTTCAGGCACTCCTTTTACAATAATCAGCTCACTTTTTTATTATTCTAGGGGCAATATAATTGTTGTAAGGTCCTTATGATTCCCACTTCTGCTGCTTTAAGGGAGTTTGTATTAAATGAAAGGAAAAGTTAGGGGTAGAATTACAAGTACTGAGAGCCCCGAGCTAGGAAAATTCCTAACATTTGTGCAAAGATTGTTTCTGCTTTAAGTCAAATATATACATAGCTATCTCTTAGTCTCTTTATGGCTGAGGCAAAACTCAGGTTATTAGAAATATTTAGTTACAGAAGAGAGCAGTGTGTTTACACAGTGTCTGTTAATGGTCAGGCACAGGGAAAGGAAATTAGAAAAAGAGCAGACTTTTTTCTTCGAACGTTCTTGAAGAGGTGAGTACAGTCAGTGACTTCAGTCTGTCTTCTGCACTGAGCTGTCTTTAGGGTTAATCAGTCTCCTAGATCTCTCCCTTCTTTGTTGCATCTCAGTTCTATTTTTTCTTTCTCCTTTTATCTGTTGCCCTGGTGCCATTGATTCGTTGTGAGACAGCTCTTTAAATGACTGGTAGACTTGAGGAAGACACCACTATTCCTAATATTGCTGCCTAGCTACCCAGGTGTTAAAGAACTCTGGTGCATGATTCAGTTGTGCCTTCCATCTAAGAGATTACAATAGTCCCAAATTACTTTTCATTGGCAAGTCACTTCTCAGAGGTTAAAAGAGAATACTTATCTCCATTGACTAAAAATCCCAAGAAACCAACACATGCTCAAACCCCTCTTACATATTGTTTTTAGATTTTAAATATATGTGAACCTAGAAACTTAATAGTGTATACTTCTAGGATTTTAGGATGCTAACCATCTAAGATTTGAGGAATTTAAACTTCAAAAATTCTAAGATTCAAGAATTCTTTTTGGTATTGACTTTAGCATTTATGGACTAGCCAACAAAAGACACATTGAGAAAGTGATTCTTAAGTCCTGGCTGCAGAACAGAAAAGGAAAACATGGACTTCATCCCAATCCTCCCAAACATTGAGACAGAGTTGATGCATTTATTTTTTTCATCTGCATATTCAAATGAAAAATTTGCTGCTTTTTTCTGGACTTGGATCAGATCCCTCCTCTCTGGCCACTTCCTTGACAGTCTTGCCAACCATCTGGTCACCCATATGAGAAGACATGCCCTAGAGTAGGGGTTCTTAACCTGAGGTCTTGGATCTTGTTTTAAAAAATATTTTGGTAACTATTTCAATTTCAATTCAAAGGACCCATGGGACCAAAAAAATATCAACCTTTACCCTAGAGGAACTTTTGTCCTGCAGTCCCCATCTCCTGAATGGTGTCTGGCCCTTACAGACCACTGTTTTAGGATAGTTCCAACCATCATATTTTACTTCTGTCTTTCCTCTCTGGCCACCCACCACCTATTCTATACCATCCACAACTGCCTTACAACTTGGCCTTCCCTTGACTTAATTTCCCTTGCCTGCCCTTCCTTTCCCTTCCCTTCCTTTATTTTTAAATTATATGCACTTATAGATCACTCTTGATTTGTGAGATATCTTTTGTAAGAAATAAACTAATTGAATTAAACCAATACAGTGACCTCATCGAGAAGTGCATGAATCTGGAACACTTCCTCCTTCCCTAACATATATTTATAAGTTAGAAATTTTCTCCTCCTCCCAACCACCATTACATTAAAAAAGAAAAGGATAATTTTTCTTGGGGTAACAACTATGCATAGAAAGGTAAAACAAATTCCAATGGCTACTAATATATAGACAGACAGACATATGTATGTATATGATGTGTACAAATACACATGTAAATATATGGCTATGCACAAATATATACATACATATATTTGTGTATAGTCATTATAGCCACATAGTTGTGTATAGCCACATATCTTTACCTTTACCATGTGTGTATATATAGGTTTATACCTGCATCTATGTACATGTGTATATAGATACACACATATATTTCTATACCCTAAATCCATCACCTCTCTGCGATGGAAAATGTGTTATTATCAAACCTCTGGAAATATGGTCATTGTTCTTACACTTATCAGAGGGGCAAAGATGACAAAAATGGAAAACAATAAATGTTGGAGGGGCTGTGGGAAAACAGGCATACTGAAGCACTCTGGTGGTACTGTGAATGGGTACAACCATTATGACAGCAATTTGGAATAATACACAAAAGTAATTAAATTGTGCATTTTTGACCTAGCTACAACACTGCCAGGCCTATACCCAAAAGAGATCAAAGAAAGAAGTAAAGGTCTTTTATGGGCCAAAATATTTGTAATAGATCTTTTAGTTGTGGGGAAAAAAACAACCGAATACTAAGAGGATATCCAACACTTGAAGAATGCCTATTAAGTTGTGGTATATGAATGTGATGGAGCACTTTTGTGCTATAAGAAATGAAAAATTAAGCGAGTTCAAAAAGACAAGCGAAGACATATGAACCTGTGTAGAGTGAATTGAATAAATTGAATACAACTTATAGTATAACATCAATATAATAAAAATGAATAATTTTAAAGATTTTTATAAACTAATGAAGGATGAAATGAGCAGAATCTGTGTAATATCTTGTATGACAATAACATTTCACATTTTCCCACCTCCTTAATTAAAAAAAAATAATTTGCCTATCTTGACAGACTGGAAATGTTGGGAATTCTCATGGATCTAGTCTACTACTGTTAGCATAGGAGCTTGGACCTGTTCTCTTTCAGACCTAGGATGATTTGTCTCTCTTTGTCAACCTGGATCACTATTCTCCTTCTATCCCTTTCATCACCATACCGATGTCATATTTCATTCAGGCACTCAGTAGGCTTAACCCACTACAATTCAGACCTCCAAAGCTCAAGAGATCTACCTGCTCAGCCTCCCTTGCTGTTGAGTGCTCTTCAGTTCTTAAACCAACAAATCAACCATACCATTGTTTCCATGTTGGACCTGTCCTTCTACTCCATTCATAATCCCTGTTAATTTTTAGACCAAAGTATGCTTCCCTGGTGACCATTTTTTTCTGTAAGTGTTATCTCCTTTGCATAGGGGAGATAATGTTAATATAAACTCCTTGAGGGCCTGCCTTTGGTTTTATATTCATATCCCTAGTCCTTAGCAAGGTACTTGGCACTTGTAAGCACTTGATAAATACTTTGCAATTCATTCACTCATCCATCTATCCATCCATCCATCTATTCATTCATCCATTCAAAGCTTTAGAGATGCAGGGGAATTTAGAGATTGTCTAATTCAACCTATTTTACAGGAGAGGAAATGGAGACCTAGAGAGGTAAAAGGACTTGCTCATGATCACACAGACAGATCTCAATTTTCTCCAATAATATGAGTGGATTGGGCATGATCCTGCCTAAATTGCATTATAGCTCTGAAGTTCTGTGAGTCTGAGACTGTGCAAAAGTTCCTCAGATAATCCAACAGTATAGATCTAAGAAACCGAGCAACCAACCAAACAAAAACACATTTATGACAGAGTTGGAGGAAAATAAAGCATTAAAAGCCCCCAAGCAGGGAGACAAAAAGCCAAATATGTGTAGTGTTTCTGTCTGTGACATTTAGCATCCAGGCAGGCCTTGGGCCTGAGGCCACATCCACAATGCAACCCATCTATGCGGATGAAATCAATGACCTGGGAAAGTAACTCTGTGAGGAGGATGCTAGCTCACAAAACCATGACAACACCTGCTCTCCTCTCCTCTGAATGACATCTTTGTGTGTGTGTGTGTGTGTGTGTGTGTGTGTGTGTGTGTTGAGGGAGGCTCTAAGAGGCTTTCCTGTAGGGCAAGGGGAATAGGTCATACCATCCTTGCTTGGTAGGAACCACTCCATGGAAATGAGGAAATTAGAATCTGGCAATTCACTTTCTGGTAAAGTATGTGAGGAATTGGATCAAGAGCCACCTCCCTACACGTATATGTGCCTCATATTATAATCTCATCTTTGTCACTTGAATACTAAGAGATTCTGATGCTTTTTGGTTTCAAGTAGTGGGTGTTGCCAGGCTTCCTACTGGAAATACTGTTGAATTTCTTATCCTTTCTGCCTCCTACTTGGAAAGCATATTTTAAAAAATACCATCTCTGACACTCACCAACTCTGCAAGTCAGTTCTCTTCTCTGATCCTCTGCTTTCTTCTCTGTAAAATGGCATTAATAATACTCGACCCACCTGACTATGTAGCTGTGTTAGACTTTGTAAGTCTAAGCATGTCATGTGAGTTTTAGAGGTAATTTAAAGGTAATGAAAAAAAATCAGACCTAGGATTTCATCTGTGTAGGAACTCCTAACAAGGAAATTTCCCCTACCAATGCTAATTGGCATCTGCTCATCAACTTAAAGTCTCCAAGAGTTTTTTGGGTCTTGGAGAAGCTAAGTGACTTGCCCAAGGCCACTCATAGTGGGGTGCTGCTAAATGTCTGATTTGGGAAGTGTACCTACACTCTTTTAAATTTAATCTGCCTTATTGATACTTTCTCAAGTATAGACAATCAATAAAACAATACATCACAGAGACCAATTTCTGAGGCATAAATGCTCACAGTGAAAATTTAACATTTTGAGCTGAACTCCCAAGGAGATTAGTATTGACTTCAACGTACACACATGCAGCCCTGGCTCAGGCAGAAAGTATATGTTAGGAGTTGAGGGAGGTAGGGGTGGGTGGGGTCGGAACTCAGGTCTTGCTGACTCAAAAGCAAGCTTTCTATCCCTAATATTTCCCAGAGAAGCCTTACTTGACAAATGAGGGAATTAGAGTGAATGACTTTTATGGCACTTCATGCCCTAAGTTTTTGCTGTTGTTTAGTCGTGTCTGTTACTTTGTGACCCCATTTGGGTTTTCTTGGTAAAAATATGAGTGATGTGCCATTTTCCTCTCCAGTTCATTTTACAGTTGAGGAATTTGAGGCAAATAGGGTGAAGTGATTTGGCCATGGTCACAAAGCTAGTAAGCATCTGAGGCTGGATTTGAACTTGGGTCTTCCTGACTCTAGGAATAGTAACACCCTACATAATTATAAAATAATAATAACTGATATGTATGTAGCAACTTAGCATTTGCCAAAGTGCTTTATATATATTATCTCATTTGAGCCCTATAATATCCCTGTGAGAGAAGTACTCTATATATAATCATTTAACTTAACAAGGGAGGAAAGTGATGTTCTCAGAGATTACTACTGGAGGCAGGATTTGAACATGTTCTTTCTGACTCTAAATATAGCAGTCCAAGCACTCCATCATGTTTCCTCAAATATCATCCTAATGATGTTATTCTGTAACCCATGGCTCCTATATGACTATTCTAGAAAAATATTCAGATGAGGCTCACGTCCATATTTCCAAAGATGTGAGTACTAGAGGTCTCCAGCTCCTTCACAAGCTCCTTCACATGCATATCATGTGTAAGATAGCCTTTATTTTAGTAAGGGAAAATGCAGATAAAAAGGGCTATTGGGACTCCATTTACAGATATACAAAATACATAAAAGCTCTCATGGTAGTTTCCCTTAGAAGGGACCGAATTTGGGGTTATCACTGCGGGAGCATTCTCAAAATGAAATCCCTCCCTCTCCCACATGATTCTAGACAGTTTCTTTCAGAGTCCTAGTACATACTGTGTTTCAGATCTCACTCCCCACCCAAGAAGGAAAACACATTTTGAGAATGCAAAACAGATGATTCCTTTGCCATTAGACCTGCACCATATTATTTATAGAAATTTGAAAGATAGTGAGGATCTAATGTCTTACTTCTTTTCTCCACTTCATGGCTTTAATTTTCATCTTTTATTGCTGTTGATGTTCAGCCTTTGTTATTGAAGAGGACTGATGATATCCTGGGACGATGCCTTGACTTGCTTGTTAATTGGATTTAAGTGAGGCAGAGTTTCACAAATTTGTCAGCCTCACTCTCTCTTCCAGAGTCCTTGAAGTCCAGTGGAAAAACAAAAAGTCAGGACAATTGGCAACAGTCTGGGACGCACTTTGGGTTATGTGGCTTTAATAATATCCCTAGTCTCATCTTCAGAGTAGAGACACTCATATTTTCAATCACTCCAACTAAAGGTTGCTTCTCTGCTTATCAGTGTGCCCAAATCTCCACTGATGCTTTTTTTAGTATCAAAATTATTTCTGAATCTACCACTCCCTACCCTTTGCCCAAATGAAGCTTCTCTTATAATAAAGCATAACCACCTGCAAGGAGGCCCAAGTTGGTAAAGAGTTTTATTTGAAGACTGGATTCCTACAGCAGGAATTTTTGAGAGTCTTTCAATAGAGGACACAAGTAGATGAGACATGAAGAGATGAAGGAGGGAGGTAGCAAGTCTCTCCCTCAACATGGGACTAGTAGCATCATGACCACAGCAACTATTGGGAAATACATTTTCAGCTTCCTTCTTCATATCCAAGCTTCTGTGAGAGTCCACGAAAAGTGAATGCTAAATGGACAGTAAAGAATATAACTCAATGTGTATGTATGTGTGTGTGTGTGTGTGTGTGTGTGTGTGTGTTGTGTGTATTTGCCCCCATTCGGATGGCTGGAACAACGAGAAGAAAACAGATATGAAAGAACTGATGGTCTTGACTTCTGTTTCTTGCCTCACTTCAGAGGGCTGTATCTAGGCATGGATTATTAATCATGACCTTTTATTCAGTTAAAGACCGCACCTGCCTTCTCTAATCTCATTTCTCACAAATACCTGTTATTGATCCTATACATGTATTTCTTTGTGTTTCTCTATTTAAGACACAAAGGAGAGCTCTGAGAGTCACCCAGGAAAGAATGATACTTAGTAGTACAGGTTTGAGATCCCGATTCTCTATCCTATTGTTAGAGATTTTTTGCTTTCTCACTAGAGGCATCATCATGAAACATTCCTATGTTTCATAACAAAAGTAGAATTACTACAAACATAGGGCCATTTTAAATCTACCTCATCAGCCTAACATAGTCATCTCCAGGGTTACAAAAGGAAACAAAGCAAAGTCAACCAAAATGCTGAATCCATCTCATATAATATTTAGCATTTTACACCAATGGCTCCAACCCTTACTTGGCCAGTAAAGGAAAGAGATCTTTTCTCTGGGATCCAAAGTGGCCATTATCATTCCACAGAGTTATTTTGTTTTATTGTTGTTTTGTCAAAATTATTGTAATAATAATACATATAATTTTCTTGGTTCTGCTTTATTTACTGTGTATCAGCTCATATGAGTTTTTGTAGGTTTCTCTAAATTCTTCCTATTAGTTATGTCTTATGGTCCAATAATATTCCATTATGTTAAGATACAACATTTTGTTTAGTATTTCCCTAACTTTCTTCCAAGTTCTTTGCTACCATAAAAAGGGTTGATGTAAATATTTTGGTATATGTATGCCTTTTTTTTCTGTTACATCCTTGTAGTACCATGAATAAGAATCACTAGGGCACAATATATGTATAATTTAGTCACTTAAAAATATGATTCCAAAATATTTTCTAGAAGGGTTGAACCAATTCGCTGTTCCACCAAAAATGTTATTATTGAGGTTTTTTTTTCAGCCCTGTCTAACTCTGTGTGACCCTATTTAGGGTTTTCTTGGCAAAGATACTGAAGTGATTTGCCATTACTTCTCCAGTTAATTTTTACAGAGAGGGAAACTGAGACAAATAGGATTAAGTGACTTGCCCAGGGTCACACAACTACTTGGTGTCTGAGGCTGGATTTGAACTCAGGAAGATGAGTTTAGGCCTAGCACTCTATCCACTGTGCTACCTGGCTGCCTCCAGCAAAAATGTATTTGTATACTGTCTTCCCCTAGCCCTTCTATCAATGATTATTTCTGTCTTTTATTATCTTTGGAAATTTACTGACCATAAACTAAATCCTCAAGTTGTTTTAATTTGCGGTCTCTTATTATTAGTGATTTGGAACAACCTCAGTGTGCATGTTAATGGTTTTAATTTCTTCTTTTGAAAATATCCTTTGACCATGTATGTACTAAGGAATGGTACTTGGTCTTTTTATTTATATTAATTGTCCATATATCTTGGATTTCAGATCTTTAAGAATATAAACTGGACCTATGATTTCACTGATATAGAGAAATCATGGATGGTAAAACTCCCTGAACCAATTCAAGTCAGCACTTTCTCTTCAGTTAATAGTCTTAAAAGTTCCTGGAGCACTGAGAAGTCAAGTTAATAGA
>CM053769.1:251463988-251479857 GCA_028658325.1 Potorous gilbertii
GCTCAATAGGAAAGTATATGTAGAACTTATACAGAATTGTATGCTGTCATGGGGAGGGAGGGGGGTAGCAGGGGGAAGGTGTGGGGGGATAAAATCTTAATTTTAAGGAATTGATTGTAGAACATTTAAAAATAAATAAATAAAAATTAAAATAAATAAATAAATAAATCTCATATTTACTAAGAAAAAAATAAGTATTTATTAAGTATCTCATATATAAGAAAAGTGCACAGACTATCCATGTTCACACTTTCCTTCCTCCCTGGGCTCTGCTCCTGACTCTCTGAACTTCTTTTTCCACCATTATCCAGGATCTTTCTCACTGGGGAAGATCACTCCACCCCTGTAGCCAGTTCCTCTGATTGACCAGTTCCTCCTAGGAACTCAAATTTAAGAAATGTGCTTAAGCCAGCCAGGTTCATTCCATTCCCCTCTAGCATCCACTCCTGACTCTCCAGACTTTTCTCTCCACCAAGCCCCAATATGCACAATCCCTCTTCTATCTCCACCCCACCTCCCCCAGCTTTCAATTTCCTTTTATGGTCTCTCAATAGAATGGAAGCTCTTTCGGGGTAGAGACTCTCACTCTCTTTATTTTTACTTGTACTTGTATTCCCAGCACCTAGCAAAGTGCTTGGCACGTAGTAAGCATTTAGGAAATGTTTGTTTCCTTATTGGCTGCATACCAGGCTGTCCTGGGCCATGTCTAATTCAATCTAGTATGATGATTCAATTTCAAAAGGAATGGATGAATGAATGAACAAATGAATAAATTTTTTTTAAAAAAGCATTTATTTAAGCTCTTACTATAAGGAAAGCACCAGAATACAAATAGAAAAGCCAAACAGTGGCTATTCTCAAAGAGCTCATATTGTAATAGGGGAAGACAGCATGTTTTGGAGGTATCAGCTACAACTTATAAGGCATAGTGTTGCTTTTTGTCTTTCTTTGTAGGAAGCAAGCAGCTTCTCCTAGTCATCTTCCACCTTGTGCCACCTCTAGCCCCTTAGTCTTTCTCCATGCTCTGACAGGGCTATATGAGGCACTCCTGGGAAAGAAGTATGGTTCTCCTCATGGCATGAACTCAAGGTCCTTCACAGTAGTCCTTAGCATACAAACTAAAGCTCATGGCAATTCATATTATTTAATGTTTTTTCTACTAATAAACACAAATGCTGATCCAATAGATCCAATTCTGAACCATTTGACTGTGTCAAGGACTTTAGTGGTGAAAGATTTCTTTTCTAGATCTTCAATAGCCTTAGCTGATGAGCTATGTAACACCTGTAAATGCAGGTACCCAGTGTTGATTTCATGACACTGGGGTGGAAGCAGGGCATGGAGTCATCACTATCCCTACAGTTCTTGGGCAATGAGTGGCAGATGATCAGTAGTTAGTTTTTGAGTTGGTGCTAATAGTGAGTCTGTTCTCAGGGTTTGCACCTCTCAACAATAGCTCTGGGGCACACTACAAGAGATTAGAACAAAGTCAAAGAATGGTGAACTGTCTAATAATTAGGAAGAGGAAATTCATTTAACAATAGCATGGAAAGGATTTTCAGCAAGGGCACAGCATTGATTCCATTCCCCCTTTTCTCAGGGTACTATGAGCTACACAGAACATAAAGCCTACACTGATAAATTCTTGGTCCCTTTTCTGGGTCACATCACATCTGTAAAGATGGCCATTTATTATTTTTCCCTTCACTAGAGTGACCTTGGGCAAATCCTTAAATTTTTCTGTTTCAGTTAATTCTGATTCAGTTAATTCATCTATAAAAATAGTATGTTGGACTTGATCAGCTATTCTCAAAATATGGTCCAGAGGTCCCAATGCAGTCCCTGAGGGTCCTAAGACCCATTTATCTTATCTGAAAAATCAAAACTATATTCATAAAATTATACCAAGATGATTAATTTCTGATTTGGTAAATATTAATAGATATAACAACCTTCACAAACAAAAGTTTTTTGGGGTCCCAAATAATTTCTGAGTATAAAGGAGTCCTGAGACAAAAATGTTTGAGAACTGCTGGATTAGTTGATCTCTGAGGTCTCTTCTAGCTCTAAATCTTTGAACCATGAAATGTGAACTTGTCCACACTAGAATTCTTCTGCCACCTTTTTGCTCTTTTACAGAGCCCAAAATAAGTTTTCTGCATTGGCTCAAGTTTTATAACCTAGAGGAACTGATAAACATTCTATTTTGTAGTGGAGACAGTCCTTAAAATATGTTGACTTTAACCTAGAGAGGCAGTGTGACATTAACGTTATGGTATACATCACTGAATATTGGTATCGGCCAGTAGACATGATATCCGATGACCAGAAACAATGTCAGTGCTAGAGGAGACATAGGTTCAAGTTCTATTTTGGACACTATCTGTGTCATCAGTAGAAAGTTATTTATGAATAATAAAGAATAATAACTCACATTTCTATAATGTTTTCAGATTTCAAAAGTACTTTTGTCATAACAGTATCCAACCTGTTATTACACCCATTTTATAGGTGAGGACACTAGCTCTGAGAGATTATGTGACACATTAATAGTTAGAAGATATCCAGCGTCACACCTACATCTCCAAATTCCCAGTCCAGTGTTCTATCTACTTTGCATCATTGCTTTTCTGAGTATCAGTTTTCTCATTTCTAAAATACAAATTGGAAAACCTCAATTACCTGCCTCCCAGGATTCTTGTGAGGATCAATTGAGATACTATATTTTGTAAACCATTTTAGAAAACTTAAAGCATTATAGAAATGTCAGCTATTATTAGATTGCACTCATAGCCCTACCTCCTTGCATCTTAATTCTTCCTTTTTTTAGAAGACATTTTAACCACTATAAAAAAAAAGCAATCTTGCCTATGGCTTGTTCCTGAGAAATATGTAAGCATGTTATTTCCATGATAAAAATAAATAAGTTGAGTCATAGGAATTTAGAATTACAAGGAACCTTTGCAGTTATATTGTTCAGGACCTTTATTTTACTTCATCAGAGTTTGAGCAATGGTCTGTTTGATAGTATTGCTCTTTCGGTTATTTTTCAAAATAGTTGAAATCTGCTTCCATTTGGTTTCTTCTATTTTTCTCTCAAAGATCAAGTTTGTGAAGCACTGAGGAAGGGGAGGGGGGATATGGGGGTTATTCTATTAGAGAAAAGTCTATACCAAATGTTCAACCTAGCTGAAGGGAAACCTGAGTAGCAGGACGAGCATTTGTAGGACGATATTCAACAAATAATTATTAAGCAAGGCTATGAGCTGGGTAAGGAGGGGATAGCAATAAGATTAAAGAGTGGTGTGGGGGAAAAGAGGTACAAAGAAAAATAACCCTTTTAGGGAAGTAGCAATCTAACAGTGATCATAACACATGGAGAAAGAAGTATCATACAGTAGAAGTAAGGCCAGTCTTAGAGTCAGAAAGAACTGAGTTCAAATCCTATTTCTGACTTGTACTAGATGGGTGACCCTAGACAAGTCATTGAAACTCTTAGTGTCCCCAAACAACCATCAAACATTGTAAATTATAGGAGGTGTGACAGTCTGGTAACAGATTGATCAAGGGGGTTTCCACACTGGGCGTGCTCACACTTGTGAAATCACATATTCAGATCCTACCCTGCCCTCAAGATACCTGCAGACGGAACTACAAAACAAAATAAAATATTGTAAATGAATAAGAGGAAGAAAAAGGACTATGAGATCTAATAATGAGGTAACGGTGAGACAGATCTCCCACAGTCCCAGAGAAAAGCTATAATAAGGCACCAGAAGGAACAATGAACACCCCAGTGGAGGTTTGTACCAAAAGTGCTGAAAATCTAGGAATGTTCTGAGATAAACCAGACCAGGGAGAAGGCAAAGACTGAGGGGATAGATGAGGCCAGACCAGGGGCCAGACTCTTCTTAGGCAGCCTGACCTGAGCGGCAACAGAAAAGAGGACCAGAGAAATAGCCAAGCAGTGCACTATGTAGGCAGTCCCAAATAAGGTAAAGCACTGAGGGTGAAAGAGGACCAACAGTGGGGCATCCAGGCATCGCATCACCCAGGCCTAGGCAACATGTGCCTAAACCAAAGCAGAAGTTACAGTAGGGAAAAGGCCAGGAAAGCAAAGTTCCTAGGGCCTATCAAGAAACTTTGCTAGCACGAAAATCAATAATATCTATCTTGGGGCCTGTCAGGTTCTCAGAAAGAGATGGAACCATCTCTAGGTTGTAAGCCCAAACCTCAGCGGAGTCACCTGAGGAGACTGAGCTGAAACCCAGGAATTCCTAAAGAAGGTGGTGCCTAGCCTTCACCACCACATCCAGGAAGAAGCAGGACCTGCTCCCATCTTCTAAGAGGACAAAAGAGATCAGAGACTGATGCAAGCCAAAAACTCCATTCAAGAAACTGAGGCTGGAGGTAGGAGGGAACAAAATGAAATACTGAACACCATGAAAGAATATATGGATTGAGAGAAGCCCAAAAGGTAAATGTAAAGAAGAAAATAAACTCTACAATAAGTATAAGTAGAATTTCAGAGAAACAAGTGCTCTAACCATAAGGACTGTCAGAGTACTTGAGAAAATGGAAAAAAGACAAAATGTGATATTAAAAGAATATAACAGGAAAGAAAGAATGAAAGGAAGGAAAGAAGGAAGGAAGAAGGAAAGAAAGAGAAAGAAACAAAAAAGGAAGAAACAAAGAAAGAAAGGCAAGGAGAAATATTGTTTTATTTGTCCTTTTTTCTTGAAGAGGACATGACATCAGGAAGGTGATGCCACAACTTTGCAAGTGAATTGGATTTAAGTAGGGAGGGCTGTGCAAAGTCCCCATCCTTACTTTTTCCTTTGGAGTCATCTGGGTTCAGTGGCAATATATAGATCAGGACTACCAGAGATGGCTCTCAGCAGAGAGAAATAAGGGTTTAGATGGATGGTAGTCAACCTTATTTGGGAACTGAACTCTGAAAATTGGAATGGGCTGGAGGCAGAGCCAAGATTGCCCACTAAAAGCAAGGATTTGCTAGAGCTCTCCCACCAAACCCAGCCAAATACCTGTAAAAAATGACTCTAAACAAATTCTGGAGCTACAGAACCCACAACATGACAGAGTGAAGCAAATCTCCAACCCAAGACAGCCTGGAAGGTTGATGGGAAGTATCTATCACGCCAGGATGGGAACAGAGCACAGTCATGGGCCACAATGGAACAGACAGGATCTGAGTAGGCCTATGGGGAAGGGGAGTACTGAATTACTGGCACCGATGGCAGTTTCCAGACTTCACAAACCCAAAATGCTGAGGACAAATTGGAAGGACAGTGGAAAAAAACTGTCAGACCTGTGTGAGAAAGTAGAGAGGTCTGCCCCAGCCCCAAGGCAACAAAGGGGGTGGAGGACCCTACTGCAGCCATAGCAGCAGCAGGGGTAACAGCAGCAGCTGTTTCTGGAGCTCTAGGCCTACAGATTGTGGTAGGATCAAGTAGCTAGCGGTACACTCCTCCCAACCCCCACTGGAAGAAGACTACTATCTTGACAAAGAGCTCAAAAGTCAAGTAGTTTGGTGGAAAAATGAGCAAAAACAGGAAAAAAAATCAGACTATAGAATCTTACTTTGGTGACAAGTATACATACAACCAGAAGGAGACAACAAATTCAAAACTCCTATATCCAAAACCTCCAAGAAAAATACAAATTGATCTCAGGCCATAGAAGAGCTAAAAAAGGCTTTTGAAAATCAAGTAAGAGAAGTAGAGGAAAAATGAGGAGAAATAAGATTGATGCAAGAAAATTATGAAAAACAAGTCAACTGCTTGCTAAGGAGACCAAAAAATGCTGATGAAAATAACAACTTAAAAAATAGACTATATCCAAATGGCAAAAGAGATCCAAAAAGCCAATGAGAAGGCCTTAAAAAGAAGAATTGGACAAATCAAAAATGAGGTCTGAAAGCCAAATGAAGAAAATAATTCATTAAAAATTAGAATGGAGCAAATGGAAGCTCATGGCTTTATGAAAAATCAAGAAATTATAAAACAAAACCAAAAGAATGGAAAAATAGCAGATAATGTGAAACATCTCATTGGAAAAACAACTGACCTAGAAAATAGATCTAGGAGAGACAATTTAAGAATTATTGGGTTCCCTGAAAGCCATGATCAAAAAAGAGAGAGAGAGCCTAGACATCATCTTTCAAGAAATTATCAAGGAAAACTGCCCTGATAGTCCAGAATAAGAGGGCAAAATAGATATTGAAAAAATCCACTGATTCTGAAAGGGATCTCAAAAGGAAAACTCCTAGGAATATTGTAGTCAAATTTCAGAGTTCCCAGGTCAAGGAGAAAATATCACAAGCAGACAGAAAGAAACAATTAGAGTATTCTGGAAACACAATCAGGATAACACAAGATCTAGAAGCTTCTACATTAAGGGATTGCAGCACTTGGAATGTGATATTCCAGAGGTCAAAGGAGCTGAGATTAAAACCAAGAATAACCTACTTAGTGAAACTGAGTATAATATTTCAGGGAAAAATGGATATTCATTGAAATAGAGAACTTTCAAGCATTCTTGATGAAAAAGACCAGAGCTGAATAGAAAATTAGACTTTCAAATATAAGAATCAAGAGAAGAATGAAAAGGTAAATAGGAAATAAAAATCATAAGGAACTTACTAAAGTTGAACTGTTTACATTCCTACATGTCAAAACAGTATTTATAACTCTTGAGACTTTTCTCAGTATTAGAGTAGTTGGAGGAATTACACATACATGCATACATACAATACATACACACACATACATATATACATATATATATATATATATATTGAGAGGGCACAGGGTGAGTTGAATATGGAGGGATGATATCTAAAAAAATAAAATTAAGGGTTGATAGAGGAATATATTGGGAGGAGAAAGGGGAAAATGGAATGGGGTAAATTCTCTCACATAAAAGAGGCAAGAAAATGTTTTTTTCAATGGAGGGGATGAGGCAGGACATGAGAGGAAAAGAGTGAACCTTACTCTCATCAGATTTGGCTTAAGGAGGGAATAACATGCACAGTCAATTTGATATGAAAATCTCTTGCCCTACAAGAAAATAGGATAAGATTAGGGAGGGGTGTGATAGAAGGAAGGGCATATTGGGGAAAGGGATAATCAGAATGTATGCTGTCTTCGGGTGGGCAGAGAGAAGAGATAGGGAGAAAATCTGAAACTCAAAATCTTGTGGAAGTGAATGTTGAAAACTAAAAATTAATTAATTAATTAATTTTAAAATTAGAATGGGCCCAAAAGAAAGCAATGACTTCATGAGACAACAAGAAACTCTAAAACAATTTTTTTTTATTTCTAAGGTACATATTACCAAAAACAAATAACCTAGAAAAACAATCAAAGAATGATAATATAGGAATCACTAGACTACCTGAAAATTAGTCAGTCAAATATTTAGTAAGTCCCTACTCTGTATTAGTCACTGTGCCAAGCAATAGAGATACAAAGAAAAGAAAAAAGTAGTCCCTGCCCTCAAGGAGCTTATAGTCTAATGGGGGAAATAGCATGAAATAACTAAGTACAAACAAGATACGCTGGATGAATTGGAGATAACAAGGAAGGCTCTAGACTTAAAGGGGATTGTGAAAGGCTTCCTGTAGAAAGTGGGATGTTAGCTGGAACTTGAAAGAAACCAGGGAATCCACGAGGCAGAGATAAGGATGGAGAGTATTCCAAGAATAGGGAACAGAAAATGAAAATACCTGTAATTGAAGAATGAGGTGTTTTATTTGTCTTGGAGGCCAGTGTCACTGGATCCCAGAGTCCAGCAAGGGTGGACGGTTAAGGTGTAAAGAAGATTGGAAAGGTGTAGGAGGAAAAGATGGGTTATGAAAGGCTTTCAGTGCCAAACAGAATTTTATGTTTGATCCTGGAGGTAAAAGGGAACCACTGGAGTTTATTGAGTAGAGGGGAGGTGGTGACTTGACTAGACCTGAACTTTAGAATGATCATATTGACAATTAAGTAGAGGATGGATTCAAGTGGGAAGAGATTGGCAGGAAGACCAACAGGCAGGTTATTATGGTAGTCCAGAGGTGATGAGTACTGGCTCAAGGTGATGAAGGCTGGTCACATCAGAGGAGAAAAGAGAGTATATACAAGAAGTATTACAAGAGTAAAATCCATTAGGTCCTGGCAACATATTGGATATGGGGAAAGGAAGATAAGAGTGAGGAGTCAAAAATAACAAGTAGGTGGGACCTTAGCCTGGCTGACTGGGAGGTTGCTGGTACCCTAAAAAATAAGAGAAGAGAGAATTTGTGTGTGGGAGAAAATGATGAGTTCCATTTTGAACATACTGAGTTTAAGATGTCTACTGGACATCGAGTGGGAGATGTCCAATAGGCAGCTGGAGATGCAGGACTGGAGATCAGCAGACAGGTTAGGCCTGAAAAACTTAATTTAATAGCCATCAGGATAGAGGCAATAAGTGAATCTAGGAGAACCAATGAGATCACCAAGTGGAATACCTAAAGAGCAGGACCCAGGACAGATCCTTGTGGGACATCCACAGTTAGCAAGCATGACCTAGATGAAGACCCAGCAAAAGATCTGGCAAGAAGAAAACCAGGAGAAATTAACGAAGTGGAGAAAAGACTCACATATACAAAATTATTTATTGAATAATGGCAACTCTCTTCATATTGACAAAGAAACGTAAACAATTATGGAATGATTGAACAAATTATAGTTTATATTGAAGGTAATGGAATATTAGTGTGCAATAAGAAATAACAAAAAGGGCAGTTTCAGGAAAATCTGGAAAGATGCATAGAAAATTGAGAAGAATCAGGACAATTATACAATAACATCATTGTAAAGAAAAAGTTTTGATCAATGACCAATCATGATTCCAGAGGACTGATGAAGACATGTTATCCACATCCTGACAAAGACATGATGAACTAAAGGTGCCAAATAAGGCATATGTTTAAGATAACACCAATGTGGGAATTTGCCTTTCTTGACTATTAATGTGTCACAATGATTTTCTTCTTTCTTGTTTTTTTAAGGGAGGTGGGAAGATAAGAAGGAAGATTAAGGCTAGCAAATAGGTTTTAAAAAATAAAGAAAGAAAAGGAAGGGAAGGGAAGGGAAGGGAAGGGAAGGGAAGGGAAGGGAAGGGAAGGGAAGGGAAGGGAAGGGGAGGGAAGGGGAGGGGAGGGGAGGGAAGGGAAGGGGAGGGGAGGGAAGGGAAGGGAAGGGAAGGGGAGGGAAGGGAAGGGAAGGAAATCATTGCTCTATGGCCTAAGCACCCCTCTATTTCTGTTTACAAAACCACATTTTCAAGTCCAAAAATCAAGACACAAGGTCTGATAAAAGAAAATTTTTTGCATTAAAAGTAATCCGCTAAAAGTAGAGAGGAAAAAAATTTTAGATATATATAATCCTTAAGGCTTACATGGTACTTCCTCAAAGCAACTCTATGAATTATGCAGTACAGGTATTATTATTCTATTGTACAAATAATAAATCTAAGTACTCTTTCTTTTCTTGAAATTGAGCTTATTTAAGAAAATCCAGGCTATCCGGTCAGGCAACTAGATGGTGAAGTAGATAGAATACCAAGCCTAGAGTCAGGCAAAATCATCTTCCCGAGTTCAAATCTGACCTCAAACACATACTAGCTGTGTGATTCTTGGTAAGTCACTTAACCCTGTTTGCTTCAGATTCTTCTTCTGTACAATGAGCTAGAGAAGGAAAAGGCAAATCATTCCAGTACTTCTGCCAGAAAACCCCAAATGGGGTCATGAAGAATCAGACTTGACTAAAAAATACTAAACAACAACAAAAGCATTGAAACAAATAAAGTTAGATGGTACTGTGGATAGAGAACCAGGCCTGGAGTCAGGAAGACCTAAGTTCAAATCTGACCAGAAAAATGACTGAAAAAGTTGTGGTCACTGCTACCATAGAGAACCATTAGAACATAGAATGTTAGAAGTCTTCTAGTTTCACTTTCTCAGTTTACAAATAAGAGAACTGAGGCCCAAAGAGTACCTTATTTAACCCAGATCATGTAGTTGCTTGGTGGTAAAAATTGGGACTAGGAGACCAGAGTCCTAACTCTGAGTCCAGTGTTCTTTCCTTTATGTCAAACTTCCTCTCTTTGTATAACACAATGAGGTTGATCTACCTGGCAGATCTCTTGTTGTTCAGTCATTTTTTCAGTCATGTCTGACTCTTCATGAACCCTTATTTAGGATTTTCTTGACAAAGATATTAGAATGCTTTGCCATTTCCTTTTCCAGATCATTTTACAGATGAGGCAACTGAGGCAAACAGGATTGAGTGACTTGACCAGGGTCACACAGATAGTAAGTATCTGAGGCCCGATTTAAACTCAGGTCTCCATGACTTCAGGCCTAGCACTCTATTTACTGCACCACCTAGCTGCCCCAGTTGATCTCTAAGAATGCTTTGAGCTCAAAGATTCCATACTTTATTATTCTAGATCAGAGGCAGTGGTAGCATTTATCCCACCAGACATTCCTGCCTTTCCCAGGAATGAATAAGCACTGCCCTGCAAGATATTTCTGCCTCCCTTGGCTATCTGAGTTTTTGTCTGTGCGTGATTGATGTAAAGTACACCTGTGCTTTCTAGCATCCTACAAGTTAATTTCAGCTGCCAGAGTAACAGCCTTAACTTATGGTGACTTACAATGGCATCCTGCCACAAACAACAGGGAAAATTCCCCTGAGTGTTGTTACCATTGGCAGAGAGCTTCCTGTTATTTAGGTGCCCAATTCCCTAAGAAAGGGTATTTTTGTCAACAAAGAATGAAGCTAATCAGAAAATGCATATGTAGAATTGTAGAGCTAGAGGAGACTATAGAACATAGAATGTTAGAACTCTAGGGGACCTTAGAACAAAGAATGTCAGAGTTGAAGGGACCTCAGAGATCTCATCAAACTCCCTTATTTTGTAGGTGACAAGACTGAAAGTTATAGAGATGATGTTCTTGTACCAAAGTCACCCAGAAAATTAGCAACAGAACCAAGACTTGAGCTTATCCCATGACTTCTAGAGCAATGCTCTTTCTTTTATACCATTGTGGTATACTTGTTCCCAATCCCTGGCCATTGCCTCCATTACTGAGTACTCTGATCTAGTACCTACCTCTTTCTTTCCCTTCTCTACCCACTGTGTACATACAATCTATTCCATAAGTATACATTTTCAAGTTTATTAAGAGAGAAGAGCAAATATATACATATATAGAAATAGAACAGGGTAGCATAGTTAGGATCATAGATCTGACAATGAAGAGGATATGCAGATGACCTAATCCAGGGGTAGGGAACTTAGTGAAGTCCTGTGACTGATTCTAAACTTCACAGAACAAATCCCTTTAATAAAAGAATTTATTCTGTAAAGCTTGGACTCAGTCAAAAGACTGCACCCAAAGACCTAGAAGGCCACATGTGGCCTCAAGGTGGCAGGTTCCCCACCCTTGACTAATCCAACACCATCATTTCTCTGATGAAACAACTGAGGCAACAGAAAGGAAAATCTTGCCCAAAGTACCATAATCCATAAGCAATTTGAACCCAGGTTCTTATACTTCAAATTTAGCCCTTTCCATTATATCACTCTACCTCCCAGGGATACACAGGAGGAAGCTAATTTGTCTAATACTAGGTGGCCCTAACAATCCTATGGTAAAATTTTCCCCAATCTTGGTTTTTTTCTCCACTGAAAGTGATACCACTGGGGGCAGTTAGGTGTCTTAATGGATACTGGAGTCAGGAGGACCTGGGTTCAAATTTGACCTTAGACACTTGACACTTACTAGCTGTGTGACCCTGGGCAAGTCACTTCACTCCACTTGCCTATAACCAAAAGAAAAAAGAAAAAGAAAATGATGCCACTGTGAGTGCTCTTTCATATCCCTGGAGAACTGTATTTCTTCAGAATATAACCAAGTTAAATTTAAGACTCACCTACCCTCAGCTCTGTTAGCTAAACTCATTGGTTCATTTTTCCAATTCCAGGACTATTCTCAACTAGTCAAGAAGTCTACTAGTACCACTCATTGTAGTCAGTTAACTAGGTGTCTAATTTCACCCCCTCTCACCAAAGAACAGATAAAGATTTCCAAGCAGGTCAGAACAATTCCTGTCACTTCAAAGAAAATGCTTCAATCTAACACATATTACCTCCAAAATTCACAGAAGATAACCCCATTCTTTATACACCCTGATTTTACAGGTGGGGAAACTAAGAAATAACCAGAGGACAATGGTGTGCTGAGCTAAGAGGAACTCACAACCAAGCCTAAGGGGAGTAATCTGAATTGTAACTAGAAGGAACCTTAGAGATCATCACATCCACCTCTCCTCAATTTACAAATGAAGAAACCGAGGGCTAGACACGTTTAATTATTTGTTTGATGTTACACAGAAAGTTAGTGGGAGAAACAGAATCCCAGTCTTTGGATTCCTAATCCAGCATTCTGACCGCAATATCAGCCTGCCTCAAAGGAATTACCACTGGAACTTAGCAAATGGTCAGGGAAGACTTCTGGGAGGAGGTGAGGCCTAATTACTCACACATCTTTTCAGAGAATTCATATTGCAGAGAAGCTTTATGAGTATAATCAATGTGGAAAGGCAGTCAACCACATGCATCATCCTTTGGATCCCATCAAGGAATGCGTATTGGAAAGAAACTAGATTAAATTTTTATTGTACATTATATTCATTACCATGAATACAAGCTAGGCCTTGAAGGATGAAAATGGAGATGGGGAGAGAAATGAATTAGGATTTCAAGTGTGAGAAGCAGCTTGTATAAGGAAATAGTTTGGTATGCTAAAGGCTGATAAGGAAGCCAGAGGTCAAGGCTGAACAATTCACCCAAAAAAAACCCCATAATTTTTGGTTAAAGCATGACTACTTTTATAGAGCATTTTAAGTAGCTTGCTCAGAAACCTTCCCTCCAGTTCTGGTAGAACTCCCATTTCTATGACATTTCCACTTTCCTTGTGTAGGCATCAGGTGGCGCTAGAGAGCAAGGTAGACAGAGGTCAGGGTGTGGTAAACTGAGGAAACTCAGTTCTTTGTGGTGGTATGAATTCAGGGGAGTGGTTTTCCTTTCAAACTCAGCTCACCAAGAAGGGGCAGTTCATATTTCAAAAATGAAAGTAATCTACCCACACTACTACACTGCTACTCTCACCTCAATCCTGATTTATTTCAAGCAGTAGCCAAATCCAAATTCATGTCAGGCTTGTATATTTACTCACTATATCTGAGTAGTTCCAAACAGCCAGATGAGCTCTTGTAAACCCTTTATTTCTCTTGAATAAGAAAGATTTTTATTTTCTGTTTAAATAAATGAATGAATGAATTTTTTTATTCATTCTCTATTTTTTAAACTTTAAGGAACATGTTCATATAGCTTAGCATTTCTGGTTGACAATAGGGTTTTCTAATGAACAAATGAGATAGAAATTGAAAGCAACATATTAAGGAACCCCCAAGGTTGTCCACATAGCCAACTCAGATTGGGAATTGGAAGAAGGAGGAGCAGCTTTGCTAGAAAACAGAAAGAATCCCCAGATCCATCTGTATCATTGGCCAGCTCCCACCTTGGAGCTGCAAATCCTTGGCACTGTCAATATCAATGGATCACAAGACAGGATGTGTCCATGGGCTTTCATGGCTTATTTCTTGGTAACCATTTGCTTCCATGTTCAACTCTCACATCTCTTTTTCCAACTTGCTTGACCGTGGCATCTTTTACCTTTCTTTTTCCAAAGGTACATGTAGTAAAAAGAGTAGGGAAGAAGAGTAGGTTTAGAAATCAAGGTCAACCTTTCTCCCAACTCTCCTTGTCCTAAAGACAGATTATGTTGCCAGATATTTCTTTTAATGATGCTATGAAAGACAAAAGAGAATAGTGAAAAGAGTCAGACTTGGAGACAGGAAGACCTGCTTTTGACATATGTTATCTAAGTGACAATCTGCCACCTTCACTCTAACAAGTCATTTAAACTCTCAGTAGTCCAGGCAACTCTAAGACTATAAATTGCAGAGCAGGAGTTCACTTATACTGGTAAAGAGAGTCTCCTATACCAAAGAAGTCATATATTCAGTCCAAAACAAAGAGAACAAACAAAAACCCATGAGGCAAGCAGAAAAATCTCCTTTTACAGAGGAGGAAACTGAGGCTAAGACAAGTGAAGTAACCTACTTACACACTAACAGTCAGTAAGCATCAGAGTTGGAATTAGCGTCCAGAGCTTCCAAAGCCAAAGGTTTCTGCCATACCAAGATGCCTTTCTGGATTGGAAAATGCCAAAGGATGGCAAGGTGAAACCTGGTGAACAGGTATCCTTCAAACACAAATGGAAAGACCCAGGATCCTGTCAGTCTCTTCTCATTTGAGAAAGTTCAAGAGAATTCTCTCAAACAACTATGAAAGGAGGGCCTCACAGTATGGTAGCACTTGTAATGGTTTTCGTGGCACAATAAATCAAGTTCGCCAGGTCCCTGCAGGAGGGTCAGGGCAACTATGACCATGGAAGAACCCATTGATTTTTGAATATACTAATAATGAAGACACACAATGTCTCTTCCAAGTTGAAGCATGTCATTGAAAATTCAGAGCTGTTCTGACATCAGTCATAGAAGCAGATGCCTTTAAGCCCATGATAAAAAGATCTCACTATTTGCTTTAGCTAATTGGAAACTAATGAGCCAGATTCTTCCAAACTTTGGGATTCCAGAAGACAGTTTCATATATTGTGTTATTATAGTTATTGTTAGCAAAGTAGAGGCATTTTGAGATAGAGAATGGAGTCCAGATCTTAGAGTCATAAAGACCTGGTTTCAAATTCTACCATTCATGTTTACCTGCTGTGGAACCTTGAGTATCTGAAGCAATTCTCTAGGACTTACCCACTAAGTAATAGATGGATCACAATTGGCTTTGGTGGGGGGATAATTAAATCACAGGATCATAAGCTTACATGTAGAAGGAACATTAGAGGACATTGAGTCCAATTCCTTCATATTACAGATAAGGAGACTGAGGCACAAAGTAGTTAAGTAAACAGTCATAATGCTAGTAAGTATCAGAGGCAGAATTTGAAATCAGGTCTTCCTGATACCAAGACCAATGCTATATCCACTGCTCAACCTGTGGAAATCCCAGTTCTTTGCACATTTGTATAAACAGTGATAATGGTATTTCCTATTTCCATAACTCTCGAAAAGTCTACAAAGCATCTTTCTCACAATCTTCAAGACAGCTAGGTTACGTGAGTGCTTTTATCCCCAGGAAATAGATGTGTAGAAAGAGGCAAAGTCAGTTTTCCAGGGTCCCATAGCTAATTAGTATTAGAGACAAAATTTGTAGGCGTTAGACTTGGAAAAGACCTGAGAGAGCATCTAGTACAAACTTTTAATTTCATAGGTAGAGAAACAGGGACCATGAAAGAGGAAGAGAATTTTGTGAGATAAAACAGGTTGTTAGTTGAACTTAATGCTTTTGATGACAAGACTTGTCTGGTTTCAACTACACTATCTGACCTCTCACTACTTCTCCAAATCATATAGGCAGGGATTTCTCAACTCTTAGGGACTTGAAATTTTTCCTCACCTCCCTCCCTAAAAGTGCTATATGGCATGTTTTACTTTTAAATTTAAAAGCAATGTTGTTTTGAGAGTACCACAGTGACCCTGATGATTTACTGAAGACAGTGAAGAAGGCTGATCTGACATCCTGAGTTTCAAGCCTGATCCTGCCACTAACTTTTTTAACTTAGGGAAGATACTCCTGCTCTATGAACCTCTTTGTCCAACTGTGAAAAGAAA
>CM053769.1:251480357-251495608 GCA_028658325.1 Potorous gilbertii
AAAAAAAAATAAAGCAAAAATGGATAAGATTTTAACTATGGAAAAGATCACAAGTTACCTCAAATCCCCAACATAACAGTAGATCATTTTGAAAAAGTTTCATTCATTCATTTCTCTCAAGATACTGATATTTGGGTCTCAAGAATCATCTTCATAATTCTTCTTCATATGAGACTTAAATTCAGTCTCCTAGGAAATAGACTAGCTTGGCTTGTTTTTCCCCTTTTTCCTTTCGCTCCACCACCTGCACCTGTCTTCAGCTGTCACAGAAAACAGTCTTTTCAGAATACATTGTTCTTACCAAGTCCTCACAGACTCTTCAATGAATTTCCAACAAAGTTTCTTTATAACAGCAATTAAGATCGTTCTGACAAGGAAGGAAATTTATCCTCACCTATTTCCTATCTTTTCTACAAACTCCTTAAAGATACTCAGAGATCAAATATAAAATGCACACTCCCTCCTTAATTCCATGAGAACTACTTCATATTAAAACGTTTTTTCTAATTGACTCCCACCTACCTATACAAACTACCTCATGTAATATTCTAGTGGATCATCAAGATACAGTAAAAGTGTCTGTAATCTCTGAGAGAGGCCTGAATGAGTTACATGTGTGCCAAGTGTTGCATGTGTACATGTGGCTAGTAACCTTTCCAGTCTTTGAATATAACCTACACCCCTACTCAACTATGAATCGCATGAGGGGTTATTTCTTTTATGAAGATTGTATCTCCATCAGTTTGTACCACATCATTCCGGGCAGAGTAGGCAGCCATTTAGTAAATGTTTGTTGAACTGAATTGAATTCAGTGTTGTTGTGGACTCCTAGCCTTGACCTCCTCCCATACCACCCCTCTGCCTCCAAGCTGGATTGCTCTCAAAGTAACAGGCATATGTGGATTTACAGTAGCTATCAACCAACTCTACATTTTATTTTAAACATGCATTCATCTTAAGAGAAGCCCAAGGCAGTAAATGTTAGTTATTTCACCTATAAATATCTTTCTCTGAAACATTTATCAAATAATTCACTGATTTCAGAAGCCTCTATAGTGCCCTCACCTAAAGTAGACCCTGTGCTTAAGGAAAAGTGGGGGTTGGTTCAAAGAAATGGTCACGTGGGATATTTGATTATAGTGTTTCATCACTCAACTGAGCTCAAATGTTTAGCCCCAGGGCTGCAATTTCTTTTTTCACTTCATAATAAATGCTGTGTTCAGATAATAATTACTGCCCTGCTAATAAAAGGAACAGCATTTCCTAACACTGACTGCGTAATTCTGATCCCATGCATCTCAGCCTCAGAAAACACAAATTTCCTTCAGTACAAAATGATGGGGAAATGGAGCCTTGAAATGGGTGCAGCAACTGTCAGAGGTGTCATAGCTGAGAACTGGACCTGGGAAAGCCTTCTATAAGCCATGGTAATAAACAAAGGTAGCAAGTGCTATATGTTTGCCCTCCCCTTCCTTATCCCATCTGAGTAATAGGGAAAAATGAAACACAGCCACCCCAGGAGATGGGCAGAACAAAAAGTGGGGGCTGAGAACCAGAAGGAATTTAACAAAGCAGAGAATAAGGGGCTGTCAGGAAAGAGTGGTAGCAAGCAGAAAAGAAGAAATGAGAAGAACTTGCAGGGGTTGATTTGGGGGTTGGGTTTGGGGTTTTTTGGTTTGGTTTTTCTATCTTACCCTCATCTTAATGGAAGACCCTTATAACAGGGAATCAATCTATGGTCTGTGAAGTTGTTTTGATAGATAGACAGATAGACATGGATACGATGAATCTGAATTTGGAGAGATAGTTAAAGATGCTGATGACTATTTCAATATAACTAGTTTCCTTTGTAATCCTAATATTTTGTTTTATGAATTTAAAAACATTATTCTGAGGAAAGGTCCATAAATTTCACAAAGACCAGAACACAAAAGTGTTTAAGAAGTCCTGGCACAGAGAATTTTAGTCCTGGTCTGAGAAACTGGAGCCTTGCTGAGAAATCACGAAGAATGGAAAGGAAAGGGGAAATAAAGATAAACAAACGCCCTGCTCCAGTCCCTTTTAGTCTTCCCCCTTAAAGTGGTAGGGGGTATGGTGCCAAAACAGGATGGTTGGGAAAGGTATCTTTGAGAAGATCGCTCATTCTTGGGAATAGAGATGACTCTGGGGAATTACACATCTCCTGGGTCTAATGGCTGCTCATTCAAGGATTTCAGTTTTGCTTTCCTTCTTTTAGCAAAACTTTTCTCTATAATATTGTAAACTGCATAACTGCAAGGACAGACTCACTCACAGAACACTTATGAGTATCATGCATAGATTTTTCCAGGTTTCTCTGATGAGAAGATTGGACCAAAACATAATGAATATAAGAATACTTTGTAAACCAAAAAGTGCTACAGAAATATGTAACATTGTTATTATTAGTCTCATAGACTAGACAAAAATGGAAAAGATACATAGTAGGCAAGAGTAGGTGTGCGGCATTTTAATGACAATGCCTTACACCCCAGAAAAGGAATTAAAATCACTTATGATGTAAATAACTGGAAAAGAAGATAGACCAGGGATAGAGCAAGAGCCAAGTTGGGCAGATGGATAACCTCCATGTTGTGCCGTTCATAAAATGTTAAGTGACCCATGGGGCCTCCAGTGTATCAAATAGAGTCTTAAGGAAGGATTTGTGGTAAAACAGGAACAAGAATAGCACAGGATGGGAAGATATTTATGAGTTGTGATCTGTTCCCATGGAAGGAACACCTACCTCTAAGAGATCGCTGATCTACAAAATTATAAAAATTAAGTGGCTGCAATGGCTTGGATAAGCTTAATGGAGGAGAAAGGAATTTGTTTAAGGTTTGAAAAACAAGATGGGTGGTGAGCTAGGTATGTCAGGCATATTTAAGTGCAGTGTTAACATTTTGTTCTTTAGTGGTCAAAGGAAGCGATTTTAAAGTCCAATTTGTTCAGAGTTGCTTGGCAGTAGTAAGTGTCTATCACATTTAAATTTACTAGTCCTTTGCTCCTTGCACTAAAACCTATCACCACAAGTTAAGATGTAGTTAGCCAGAGAGGAGAGCAAGCCTAGTAATGCTAACTATTTATATAGCACTTTTATAGTTTATATAATGGAGTGATGCATGCCCAGACTACCTAAGATGGAGGCATTTACATGGGAATTAAAAGGGACCTGCTTTTCTGAGACAAGAAACCCAGAACAAGTATGGACATTCTGTGCAGACCGACTACATGGTTGGAACAGTCTCTTTCCTTTATCTGGGTGGTCAGAATTGCATGCAACTTTAAATCTACATCATGCTAGGACAGTTGTTGTAGGAAAGCATATGGTGGTCATTTTAGGCCATATGGCCTAAGAAATGTGCTTAGTGTTCTAGTCTGTTTTGTTCATAATTTTCAATTTTAGGTGTAAAGAGTAGTGTCCCAAACTTAAGAGAACAAGCCATGAGACCAAGGACCCCAGGATTCCAGGCTGAATGTTGCCGTCAGCCCAGCAAGAAAGCCCTGATAAACCAAGGTCCTAAGATGCAACTTGGGGTAAGGGGTGGGAGTGGGTAAAGGATTTGGACTTGGAATTTGGTCAGTCTAGGGCTATATAGGAACTGAACTAAGTTGTAAAACTCATTCTCTTCCCCTCCCCAGAGACTGAGGTGATTTAAGGGGGGTATCAGAGGGAAATGTTTGCACGTTTGTTCTGACTATAAATATTCTTATGTAAATAAATATTCTTATGTAAAAAGCTAATCAGATTGTTAAGTGTCTAAATGGAACTGGGCTGCTTTGGAGTCCCTAAAATTGGCAGGAACATACTTGATAGAGGCTCAAGTCAATGACAGAGGCAAGAGAACCCTACCAATCCTTCAAGGACACCAGAGACCTTGGGGAAAGGGGTGGAAATGTTATACATCGGACCCTCTGATAGTGGGGCCAGAAAATCAGTTACATTTACAAAGCATTTTTAAGTATATAAATCGTGTGATACAATAACTCTGTGAGGTAGATAATATATTATTTAATTGATCAACTTAGGATAATATAAGCATAGGATTTAAAGCTGAAAGAGACCTTTGAGATCATCTCGTTCAACTTTAATTTTACTCATGAGAAAGCTGAAATGCAGGAAAGGACTTATTCAAGGTCACACAGTTTTACATAGCAGAGACATCCTTCCCCTGAATCTATTTTTCTTTTTTTACTGATAGACTTCTCAAGTATTCTAATTCCCATTTATCAGATAAGGAAACTGAGGAAGTGAATTGCTCAAGGTCACACAATTAGTAAGTGACAGAGTTAAGATATAAAGGCCTATGACTTGGAGGCCAAGACTCCTTGAAGTCTCCCTCATTGCCTATAGCACCCCAACCTTTCTTAGACGAAGTCAACTTGATTATTTCTCCTGGGCTGTTTTCTTTCTCTGTAATCTATTAATCAGGTTGTGACTGTTACTAATTTTTTCTCCTCTTGTGCTTTTTTGAGATCTGATTAAGCCTGGAATAGAATTATGAAGCTTCCTTAGGCTACTAAGCAGCCTCGCTGAAGCTCCTAATGTTTTTGTTTATAGCCATAACAATAAAGATGGTAACCTTCACAATAATGCTACAAAGAAGTTCATAAACAAGCATTAGACATGGAATTAGACTGAAACTTGGGTCGCTGAACTTCCCATCTTTTCAGTGAAACCGCTATGAAACATAGCTGCATATAACCCTGGTGTCAAAGAACAGCTCATGACACAAGACCAGGCAGATTTTTGAGAGATTTTTCTCATTCTCTTGGCATATAGCCAAGGGTGTGCTGAGACTGGCTCTAAACAGCTCACAAGAGCCCAGTGTTAAATTTTCAGTGTGAACATTTGCATCTCGGAAATCAGCAAATTCTACAAATTAGGACTTGAATTATTATTTTATTGGTTTCTAGACTTAAGAAAGAGATGGAGAAAATGCTAATAATGAAGATTAAGCTAAATTGTACCCTGCTTACTTGGAGTTGTTATTCAGTCATTACAGTCGTGTCTCACTCTTTGTGACCCCATTCGGGATTTTCTTGGCAAATATACTGGCATGGTTTGCTATTTGCTTCTCCAGCTCATTTTACAGATGAAGAAACTGAGGCAAATAGAGTTAAGTGATTTGCCCAGGATCATACAGCCATAGCAAGTATTTGAGGCCAGATTTGAAATTAGGAAGATGAGTCTTCCTTACTCCAGGGCACATGCTCTATCCACTATGCCACCTACATTGCTTATTTGGAGGGCCAGTTGTTAAACATTTACCATCATGCTCTCATTATAGCTCTCACTCAGGACACCCAGAAAAATATATGTATGGCCAGACATGGTGGTGCACACCTGTCATCTCTGCTATCCAGAGGCTAAAACTGATGGATTTCTTGAACTCAGGAGTACTGATCCACAGCAGGCTAAAGCTAATGGGGTATCTGCTAAAGCTCTGGGTCTCAGGCTAGCCCCAGCAGGACAAATACTTTAACTCTCATATGCTTATGGCTACCGACTCCTGCTCCTTTTATACATTGAAACATAAATCTGTAACAGCAATACAATCTCATATCCTTAAATAGATGACTTAAATCTTTTCCTTTGCAGAAACTTTTTTTCCTATCCTTTTCATCACAAATTGCTCCATCTGAAATATATCTTAAGGAGACCTCATCATGGCATGACTCCAGGTTTTGGAAGAATGGCCAAGCTAGAAAGTCTTCAAACACAGTGATGAACTGTATGTTTTTTCTTGACAGATCAGCCTTGCTCAATGCCAGAAGCTTGGTCACCCTAACAGTGGGGGGAGGGAGAATAAGGGACTGTTACCATTTACAAATGACAGTAGTAATGATATTAATAATAAAAACCAATATTTATATTTCATTTTAAGATCTGCAAGACACTATGTGTGTATATATGTATGTATGTATGTATGCATGTATGTATATATATGTATATGCACATATATCTTGCCATTAGACCCAGATGGCTCCAGAGAAGAAAATGAGGCTGATGACTTTGCACAGCCCTCCCTCACTTAAATCCAATTCACTTGCAAGTCATGAATGGCATCACCTTCCTGATGTCATGATCCTCTTCACAAAGGACAAACCTGTGAGTAGCATGAGCTGCCCCACTAGGGACCCAACTGGCCAATTCCAGTTGGATAATGCAGCTCCTTTCCTTCCTTCTTCCTCTCCTCATTTCTCTCCACCTAGGGTATCAAACGCTTTGTGGGTGCTCTGCCCAAAGGAAGACAAATTTTGATCACTGAAACCTCACAAGTTATCTTAGGGTTTATGGACTAGATTTCTTTCTTAAAGACCATGCCTTAAATTCAAATCACTCTGGCTCTCATTGACTGGACAACAACAGGTCCCAGCCCGAGTCCACAGGTTCATTGTTTGAGAATCTATTTCTCAGAGTGGCTATAAATAGCAATTGTTTCTGTTTTGGCCAGAAAACTGGAGGTCATTCTTTGCCTCATTTCTTACCTAGCCTTAATAACTAAATGGGACTTGCATTAGTCTAACTGAGCCCTGGGAAAGACCTTAGCTTAAAAAGGACATGGTCTCCCGCTGCATCTGGGGCCATCTCTAGTTGTCTTGATCTATATCTTGCCACTGGACCTAGATGGTTCCAGAGGAGAAAGTGAGGCTAGTGTCATGGTCCTCTTTGAGAACAAAGAACAAATAAAAAATATGTATGTATGTATGTATGTGTATGTGTGTATGTACATATATTTTAATATGTGTGTGTATAATTTTGGATAAAGTAAGACATGATGAGGAAGTGGGGTAAAAGACGGAACCCAGTCAAGGTAATACTGGGAATTTTAAGGAGGCAGGACACTTTCAGGTGATCAGATAGGAATACTTGTAGAATGGTACATGAACTGAGTCTTGAAGAAACAAAAAGAATTCCTACAGGCAATGATGAAGAGGGACCAAATCTCAGGTATGAGAGACAGCCTATTGCAATGTAAAGCAGCAGGAGATGGCATGTCAAGTTAAGAGAACAGCAAGAAGTCCAGTTGGGTTGCATAATATGTTGGCAGCTACGTGACAGATGGATTGAAGAGAGAAGATGTAAATAAATAGCTATAATATAAAATAATAAAGTACTATATATATGTGTGAGCTATTATTATGTCTTGATGGCAGTTCTTGATTACTCATGGTAAATCCGGAGGAAGAGCGATTTTCTGTAATTCTGGGTGGAGGCCAGAACTCTAAGTCAAATTTAACTTCCCAAATACCACAGTTGGAAACCCTGTATCAGTCTGACATTTGCCTCTGTTCCTTTAGAGCAATATGTTTCAGCAGTTACGTTAAAGGCCTTTGCTTCTGTCTTCCTGGCCACTAACCAAAGCTATTCAGTAAAATAAGTTAAACCCAATGATTATGTAGGTCATTTGGCAGGAGTCCAAAGAAACCTATTATCATATTTTAAAGGAAATCCCTCTTCTTTTAGTAACCCCAAAGCCAGCTGGTCTTCTCTTTCTTCAACCACAAAAAAAGAACTGCAAACACTTCCCTCCCTGTGATTATGAAGAAAACACTGGCTCTAACCCCCCCACAGACCTGAACTTGGATTCAGTGATAACAGTGAGTTTTTATATGAATGAATAAATTAAAATAATAGATACTCCTTTTCCTACAGCATTTTGAGGAGGTTGCACAAAAATAATTACCCTCATTTTACAGAACAGACAACTGAGGCTCAGAGAGATAAAATAAGCTGGAATCATAGACTAAGAGCTGAAAGCAATTTAAAGGCCATTGAATTCAACCACCTCATTTTAAAGAGAAGGAAACTGAGACTCCAAAGGTATTGAAAGTTACCTTAGAAGTTCAGGATCCTCATTTTACAGATAAGGAGGCTGAGACACAGAAAGGAGAAGTGGTGTCCCATGTAGTTATCAAGTAGCAGAGAGAGGATTTGAACTCAGATCCCTAAGCCAAGTACTAACAGTAAATTATACAGGTCATACAGGTAATTAAGTGTTAGAGACGAAATTCAACTCCTGTCTTCTGATTACCAGAGCAGTTTCATTTTTACCACACCTTAATGAATTGTTGCCCATTTCCTGAGGTTATAGGTTCACAGGAAAGGTTTTTATCAGCAATAAAAGTAATAACTAATAAAGAGCTATTTATGGTTTAGAAAATACATTCTTCACACAATCCTTTGAAATAGGTAAAGAAAGAATTAGAACTCCCATTTGACAGAGGGCAATATTGGGGCTTAGAAAGGTAAAATAACCTACCCAAGGTCATAGATCTACTAGGTAGCTAAGACTTGCTCACAGCTCTTCTGAGTAAAAGTACATGGACCTAATATGCTGCTACACAATGCTACTACTCTGGATCAGCCTGACAACAACCACACTTTCTCTCTGACTTCTTTTTGCTTTCCACATGCTTGGGCAGATTGATTACAACTGGACTGATGTGACGATCAAAATTTTGGATGATACAGACCTTCCTTGGCAGGTAAGAAGATATAAGAAGTCTTACACATGATAGGAGACATGTAAATAAATCAGTTACCCTAGACTTCCATTGTGCTATATAAATTGCCCCCATAACCTTTCAATCTTTTTTACACTTTAAGTGCCTCCCATATATTCTTCAATTCTATGATACTGACCTCTTTACTGTTCCTCAAAAAAGATGCCATCTCCCAACTCTGGGCATTTTTATTGACTGTTTCCTCCATACATGGAATTCTCTCTCTGTCTCTCTCTGTCTTTCTCTCCCTCCCTCCTTATCTCTGCCTCTGGTTTGTTAGTCGAAACCTCATTTGTTCAATCTTTGACTTTACTTAAATATGTCTTATTCTTTCATTGAATGGATCCATGAGCTGTATTTGCTATTCTATCTTAGGAGATGTCTACTGCTTGGGTAAGATTTTCCACTTAAGCTATTCATTCTCCTTTTGAATACTCTGTATCTCTTTCTTTTATTTGTTTCAGCACTTCCATATACTCTAAAACTCTCGTGGCCAGTCCATTCTTCTTCTAGATTTCTATTTGCAATTACAGTAGAGCTGTCTTCTTTTCCTAGCTTTTGTGGGGAGCAGAAAATTGAAGAGGAAAACTAGAGGAGCTTCAATTCCCATCCTTCTGGAGTTCATCTTTCTTTGAAAGTTTCTGGGGCAAAATTGTGTCCCCGATTTACCTAACCTGTCCTCTACTTCTATAGCACCATTCAATTTGATTCCATGGACATTTATCAATGATCCATTATGCACAAAAAAACTGTGCTAGGAACCAAAATGAAGACAATAGGTAAGACTTTGTCACTCTTTAAACATCATGTAAATGTTAGCTACTATTATAAAGTAGCAATAAAATATCTTCCTAAGTCTAGGAGCACACTATTCCACAAATATAGATATTTTCCCTGGGTTTTACCTTGAGATTTTAGGTATTTCATTGAGTTTTCTTCTGTTTTCTCAAGCCCTCAGCCTCAGGTTCTATATTGGAACTTTGTATCGGATATATGCTCTCTCTTCTCATAAATTCTTGGAAGGGGTAGTTAGGCCCAGGTACTATCTCCCTCTGTCATAACAAAGTAGGACTCTGCAGTATCAAGGTTTTCTTGATCACCATGCTCTTTGTGCAGTCTATATATCACCATATCCTCTGTATTCAAGAAAAGATGACTAGATCTTGTTCTTGTATTTTAGTTTTATTGAAAAATCATCTAGAATCAAGTCTTGATTACTTCTGCTACTCTGACCTGAGATTTGAGTAGATGAATAAATGAAAGTCTGAATGAATGAACAAATGAAAATGTTTATTAAGTGCTTGTAGTCAAGCACCATGTTAAACACTAAGGATACAAATATAAGTAATCAAGAAAGGCTCCAATCTGAAGGAGATTAAATAGGACAATAAAGACAGCATCTATAAGGGAGTTGGAATAAGAGGAGAATTTTGACCAGAGAAGTCAGAGGGAATAGTGATTGGAGTAACAGGTCAGTTGACTGTTGGGCAGCTAGTTGGTGCTGTGGATGCAGCACCTGTGCAGGAGTCAGGAGGACTTGAGTTCAAATCTCACCCCAGGTACTTTACACTGACTAGCTATATGACCTTGGGCAAGTCACTTAACCCCAATTGTCTCATTCTGGGTCATCTCCAGTCATCCTGATGAATATCTGGTCACTGGATTCAGATGGCTCTGGAGGAGAATTGAGGCTGGTAACCTGCACAGTCCTCCCTCACTCAAAACAAAGTCAAGTGCAAGTCATGTCATTATTTCTCTGATGGCATGGTCTTCTAGATGAACACACACACACACACACACACACACACAATTGACTGATACGCCCTTTCCAGGAAAATAATAATGTTGATCATAATGTCATTTAGTGCAACCACCTCATTTTACAGGTAAGGAAACATTAAATAACTTGTCCAAGGTCACACAGATATAGAAAGCATCAGAGGCAAAACTTAAACCTAAGTACTCTGAATCTAGAACCAATGGTTTTAGTCCTATAACTACTGATTACCCTTTTCAGAACAAGAATTGAAAATCTGGTGTGGGGAGAGGGAAGGAAGGAAGAAGGCATAAATGAAGGCAGCTAAGAACTTGTGGGGTAAGCCTTAGACCAGACAAGATAAGATGAATGTTCACCAATATGAGTCTGAGGTCACAGGGCTGGAAGCCTGAGTTCTACTACAAGGTAGAGGGTGGATAGCAGGTGACTTGCCATAGAGATTTGAAGCTTCCAGGTCCCTAGAGTTGGGACCATCATATTCACCAACCTTGTCTTCTTTGATTCTGAGACTAATACATTGCTTTGACCTGAGTTTTTTGAAGTGACTCCATTGAGTGGATAAGACCTCAACTGTCTGTCAATCAATGCAGGATTCAAGTATGTCAAGCAGAGTGCTTGTCACAGGCTTCCTGACCCATAATCCTGTATCAGACAGGGGGGAATGATTTAAGGGAGGGAAACTAATTTTACAATTATTCTAATAATAATTCAAGAAAGAGATGATTCCAGTTGAAGCCAGCAGCTGGAAGTAGAGGATCTCCATAGCCTTATGTCCAGTAGCACATAATAGGTGCTTAATAAATGTTGTTATTGTGTTTGTCCTTCGTTCTCGAAGAGGATCATGACCACAGAATGATGGCATGACTTGTATTTTACTTTAATTTGAGTGAGGGAGAGCTGTGCAAGACCACCAACCTCACTTTCTTCTCCTAAGTCATCTGGGTCCAGTGTTAATTGACTGATGGACAGTGAACTGCAAAAACCACAAGAGCAATGCTTAGCAACAGCCAGCAGAGGTCATGAGACCAACAAGGAGCAGGCCTGACTAAAGTAGCATCATGACCTCACTAGAACATCAGTAGCAGTAGCACTTCAGAAACAGAAGATTGAGGTACCTTTCATTCATGTGCCCCAGTCATACATATGTTCACTCTTCCCATTAATGGGATAGATAGATACAAAGATGAGAGGGAGAGAGAGAATGTAACAAGGAAGAGACAAAAACAGAGACAGAGAGACAGAGAAAGAGGAAGGAGAATGACAAGAAAGAGAACCAGGGGACAACAAGGAGGATGAGGAGGAGGGAGGAAGAGGAAGGGGAAGATAAGACACAAATTCACCTTACGAGAGCACAAGATAGTTCCAGAGTATGTTTCTAGTAGGCAGGAAATAGGGATAAAGGTTCAAATAGAAGCAGAATAGTTTGGAAATGATGGCCAGGGAAAATATCTATATTTGTGGAACAATGTGCTCCCAGACTTAGAAAGATGTTTTATTGCTACTTAATAACAGTGGCTAACATTTACATGATGTTTAAAGAGTGGCAAAGTCTTACCTATTGTCTTCGCTTTGGTTCTTAGCACAGTTTTTTGTGCATAATGGATCATCTATAAATGTCCATGGAATCAAATCGAATGTTGCTATAGAAGTAGAGGACAGGTTAGGTAAATTGGGGCACAGTTTTTCCCCAGAAGCTTTCAAAGAAATGTAAACTCCAGAAGGATGGGAATTAAAGCCCCTCTAGTTTTCCTCTTCAATTTTCTCCTCCCCACAAAAACTATGAATCTGAATAGGATAGTAGTTGTTGTTGTTCAGTCATTTCAGTCATGTCCAACTCTCAATGACCCCACTTGGGTATTTCTTGACAAAGATCCTGAAGTGGTTTGCCATTTCCTTCTCCAGTTCATTTTATAGATGAGGAAACTGAGGCAAACAGGGTTAAGTGACTTGCCGAGACTCACAGGGCTAGTAAGTGTCTGAGGTCAAATCTGAACTCACATCTTCCTAACTCCAAGCCCCTGAACCACCTAGCTGAATGTGATTAGGGCTAATAAGAGAAATTGTTTGCAATTTAAGACATATTTATTTCCAGGCTCTTGAAGTACATTCCCTACTTCTATTGAGTTTTGCATTTTCCCTATGAAGTATTACTGCTGGGTATGAGAGATAGATTAAGGTACTAAGACTGATCTCTAAACTCTAAACTTAAAGAAAACTACGCAGGACTAGAATGTGGCAGCATCAGAAAAGAACTCAATTGAAAGGAAGAAACTTCATTCTAGTCCTGGCTCTCTTGGACTAACTATGCAATATTGGAAGACTGACTTCTCCTCCTCAGGTCTCAGTTTTCCCTCTACAAAATGAGTGAATTGGACTGAATGATCTCTCAAGTCCTATTCATCTGTGGATCCTGTGATTATATATAGTGTATATTGAAGTAACTTTAAGATATGATTTGGTCAGAGAAGTTTTGCAGTATGAGGCAGCATGTTAGAGTTTTGGCCTTGAAATCAGAAAGATCTTTCCTGTGATACATACTAGCTCAGCTTCCAAAGGTCAATCGCCTAGCTTCTTAATGCTCTCAGAAGTTGATCTTCATTGCTAGGGGAATTTTCAGGTAGTTTTCCAAAAAAAAAAAAAATCAAAGATCTAGAGCAAAAGAAAAAAAGTCTGGCACATAGAAGTTCTGAATTTCCACTGTCTGACTTTCATTTTACATCTTAAAAAAAACAAAACTGCAATTCATAGGGATAAAGTGATTGATCCAAAGTCATACAACTATCTTCTGACTCTCTCTCTCTCTCTCTCTCTCTCTCTCTCTCTCCTATACTACAGTGTCTCACAAGCCTGATCCAATGAAATGAAACAAACATTTCATAAAGCATTAGGGAGTTTCATTCCTGTGGAAAATATTATCCCCAGTAGTTACGCTATTGCTAGTAACAAACAAAGCTTCGAAGTATTGCACTAAACCCAACGGGAACAGAACAACAGACAGTTCTAAATAAAAGGGAATAAAAAATTCATAACTATTATGAGCAATTATGGATGTGATCTAAAACCAGGTCACTTGTTTGATATTTCTGAAAGAAACTTAGTGAGAAAAATCTGCATGAATTCACCTAACTGACCAACTGAATGAGACCAGTAAATTAGACGGGGAAAATGAATCTTTTATATCATTGCTAATATTTTTAGACTGACTTTTAAATGAACATTAAACAACTGCACGTACATAACAATGTTCAGATCCTATTTCCTTTATTGTATAGTAGAAAAAAACATTGAACTGCCAGCAAGTGACAGGCACCCTGAGCCTCAGTGTTTTCATCTATAAAATGGAAATAATGCCACGTTCTTTTGTAACCCACAAGATTGTGCTTAAGAAAGATATTTCAAAATAAAAAAGTGCTATCTTGACATAGATCAATAGCATTGTAATTGTCATTAATATTTCTTGACTCAGGGGAATACTTTGAAAAGTACAGGTGACACATAAGGAAACACATACATGATGGACATCAGTAAGTTGAAACATTACAAACCTAAACATGAGAATCTTTATAACAGGCATAGGATTTTTAGATTTTACATATTGATATTTTATAGATGGGAAAACTGAGGCTAAGAGAAGGGACATGACCTATTCTGAATCATGTAGATGATCCTTTAATCCCAAACTCACTGTTTTATCCAATGTACCATACTTCCTCTAATCAGGGATATATATATATAACTGAGAAAGGAAGTAAGTCAATCACATAACAAGATGAGGAATGTCAATTTGGGAAAAGGTAAAAGCAATTATGGTATAGGAATGCCATGAAATGCTGTTGTGCCATAAGCAATGATTTGCAATGGGTAAGGGTCTAATCTTTAGAAAATCTATGGATACACCCTTTCTCCTGGTGTGTTATACAGATCAAATTCTATGGATTGGTCCTTTACTCTTTAGGGCAATGGTAAACACAGAGAAGCAAGGGAAGGTTTCTATGAACTGATGCAAAACATAACTAGGCAATCAACACATATGACTACAGCGAAGTAAATTGAAAAAAGAACAAGAACAAAACAATAGCATATAATGTCAGATTCTCTGATGTGTTCATTTCCCCTTATTCCCTCTTTCTTAATCTTCATTATATTCTCTAAGATAATAAAAGAATACATTCTCTAAAAACAATAAGAGAATATATTCTCTAAGAGAAAAGGCAATGGGAAGAATACATTAGTAAGTGTAAATTATATAAACCAAAACAAATTAATAAAATGTGTTTCTTAACAAGAGTAAAGGATAACAAATAGGCAGATGAGTGCTACACTAAGACCCATAACAAGTTTCAAGAGTAAGAAGAAGGCCTTCCAAGTTCAAGGTGAATGCCCTATGGAGAATTTAAAGAAAGGTATAGATTCACACAGGAAGACAAAGTATGAATGGGTCAGAGATGGAAAGAATGCCTAATCCAGTGAGATTGTAATTTCAATATAGTATTAAAATATCTCTACATTTCTGTTTTAGCTCCCAAAGCCTGACTCTACAAACTGATCTTCTGTTGTATGCTATTTATGTCACTCAAAGCCCAGGATGGTCCAGGTTGAAGATGAATCAGGTCTCCTTTCTTTCTGGCTCTACTCTTTTGCTAAAGACAATAAAAGTTGACTTAAACTGGCTAAGTAAATCAGCAAAATCCTTACACTCAAAGGCTGAAAACAAAGTAGGCTCAGGCTAAAAGATACCAATCTGCTAGAAAATTACAATAATAGCTCTCATCCATGAGCGACTTAAAATTTGCAAAGTACTTTCCTCACTACAAAGTAAATTGTTCATGTATTGCTAACAGCATTTTACAGATTAAAGTGCAGCCCATAATTCCTCCTTTGTGATAGATATGTGGATGATTAGAATCATAGATTTGGGGTTAGAAGGGATGTTAAAGGCCCTCTA
>CM053769.1:251496108-251508470 GCA_028658325.1 Potorous gilbertii
GTCTCTGGTAACTGTGGTTGGACAGTTGGATCTGTATGTATTGCTTATGTCAGACTTTTGGAAGTGTGTCTATTGATTTTGATTTCTCTGAAGTTCAAGATGCTGACTTTTTCCCTTGAAATAAGTGGATGATACATGTGCTTGATTAAAGTGATTTCCTTTTAGAAAAGCAAATCAAAGAACCTGTGATAGCAGGTCCCCTGCGTATGTCGGGGTGCTTACGGTTACAGTTTGTCATTCTGATTGCCCAACTCTTCATGTTCTCCAATCTCCTAAGGTCCTTCTTTAAAATAACCCTGAGCCTATTACTTTTGGTGGAGCCTTGGCTTCAGGCAAAAGTCTGGGAGCTGAGAGTATCAGGAGCTAGCTATGTGACTTATCTGCTCTTGGCATTAGAAAAATCCAGGATGATGGTCAAGACTCACATCTAAGACTGTCCACACATTTCGAAGCATTCTGAAACAGAGTAAAGTGACAATACCCCATATCCCTTCTGAGTCTAAAGATCTTGGCAAAGCAAGAGGTTGGAAACGTTGTTCCTTAGAATCAAAGCAATCAAATACATTATATCAAAATGTATTTTATTTTATTTTATTATGTAAATTATCCTGGTCATGCATGCTACAGTTTCACCACTGTCAATGGCTGAATTTGCATATCATTCATTTTTGGATTTGCTTAATGAAAATCACCACTTTCATTTTATGTTTTTCCAAGAATTACCTCCATCTTAGATGAATTCTGATGCAGAGTTCCATCAGGAGTTAAATGCGTTAATCATTGGGCTCAGATACAATCAAGATTTAATAAAGGAGTAATAATATTGGCTTAATTACATCAGCTTTTGGAGGTTATTTTAAAACACAAAGATCATAGACTGCAAGCGTAATTACATACCTGGAGAATTTCAGTGGTTTTAAAACTTTATTTTTTTCTTCTAGGCATCTGGTTAGTGTAATGGGCATTTTTATTCATGGGAAATCACAAAACCCCAGTACTTTTTTTAAAATTAAATGTGGTATTGAAATCATGGATGCTTTAGCATATAATTTATAGAAAATGATAGCAATGCCAACACAACCTATTCTATCAGCTGCATTAAGTTGATTGCCTCTCATATTGAAGGCAGTTAATTTCAAGACTCGGAGATACCATGGTGTCTAACCCTACATCCTGCCAGGAGTTTGGACATGTTCATACAGAATATGTTTTTGTGCACTTCCATAAAGCTTTTTGTTATTGCTATTAATAATAGTAGCTCACATTTATGTAAGACTTTATGGTTATAACACAATTTATATCACTTAGATGATTGAATAATCATGATAACCCTGAGGGGGATAAATGTAGAGGGATTAATTTCCATTTTAGAGAGAAAGTAGCTGAAACTCAGGTTCACATTCATTGAATTCATGGTGGAACCTAGACTAAAACTGAAGTCTCCTAACTCTTAGTCTAGTCCTCTATCAAAATTTAAAAATTTTTTAATTTATTTTAACATCCTTCTTTTTAGTTTTTTGAATTCCAAATACTCTCTTTCCTTTCAGTCCCTCTGTGACACATTGAGAAAGCAAGCAATGTATCGATTATACATGTGAAATCATGAAAAATATATTTCCATATTTACCACTATCATATCACTTTCTAACTATGGTGACAGGCATGTGCCTCTATCCAAATTATTATGTATATATCTTATTTGTATGTACTTATTTTCATTGTTATATGCTTGTGAAACATGGACAGTCTACCAGCCCCATGCCAAGAAACTGAATTGTTTCCATTTGAACTGTCTTGGGAAGATTCTGAGGATCACCTGGCAGGATAAGGTACCAGACACTGAAGTCCGTGCTCAAGCTGAACTGCCAAGTATTCAAACTATGCTTCAGAGAGTGCAACTCCAATGGGTTGACCATGCTGTTCGAATGCAAAATGTAGACGTGCCAAAAAAACTATTTTATGGAGAACTTACATAGGGCAGGTGATCACATGGTGGCCAGAAGAAACGATACAGCAATACTCTCACGGTCTCTCTCAAGAACTTTGGATCTGACTGTGCAACATGGGAGACACTGGCACAGGACCGTACAGCATGGCGTGCCCACATCAGAAAGGGTGCTGTACTCTTTGATCAAAGTGGAATTGAGACAGCACAAAGTAAACACAGGATGCACAAATTTGGGATATCCACCCCAAATATTCACAGGGATTATCTGTGCTCAACCTGTGGTAGAGCATTCTGAGCTCATATTGTTCTTATCAGCCACAGTCAGACACACTGAAATTTCACTTATTATGGTGATGTCATTTTGGTCCTCTTTGGAAATGGAGGACAACAGCCAAAAACAAACAAACAAAAAAAAACATTCTTTTCATTTTGCTTCCCCCATTACATTGTAAACTCCTTGAGAGCAGGGACTGTCTTTTCCCTTTCTTTGTCTTTCCAGCGTTTACCTCAGTGCCTGGCACCAAGTAAGCATTTAATAAATGCTAGTTGACTAATGATTGACTCCAAAGTTTGCCTCAGTTAAGGACATATTGTGATAATTTATGTGATATGGTGTAACTAATCCCTTTCTTTAGACTTGAATATCTCCCTTAAGGTAAGCAAAGTTGTTCCTTCCCCATACTTTCCTTCTCTTTGTAATCTACTGGGAAGTCAATACTCCTGGGACCACTAGATACTGGATATAAAGAATCTGAACAGCTTACCCATAGATGGGTATATATCAGCACATATTTCCATAGAGGAATGTTCAAATCAGTAATAGAAATACAAGTCTGATACAAGTATGTATAGTATTAGGAGAAACTAGTAAGTCTGTAATGAACATATATATCTACAAAAATGATACCTACATAATTAAAATAGAAGCTCTAACAATAATCTTAAAGAATTAACACATATTTATTCATTCTTTAAGTCTAATGGAACTTGTCTGGATACAAAAGCCTTTTCCAACTTCTAGACAAAAGCAGGATAGAAGGAGGGAAAGAAACAAAGTTCTGTTCATGTATCTGCTTTCTATCTACTTTTGGCCATGGATAAGTTAAGATTTCCAGTTTCCCTTTCTTTTTTATCCTTTGGCAGAGGAGAAACCCAGGATGGAGATACCAAACAGACTGCAAGTGCTTCATGGCTGCCAGAAAGTAAGAAGGCCAAGAGAAAATACTCCAGTGGCATTTGCTACAGCCCCACCTACTACTTCAGGACAAACTAGCCCACAAAAATGAATGGATTTATTTTTAATAAATATTAAATACAGTTAAAGAAGCAGTGAAGGCATCATAAGTAGGATCTTTGGATATCTTTTCTGTACCAGCAAGAGTTAGGTGAGGGAGGGAGGACCCCTCCTCTCCCCATTCAATACATAGAAACTGCCAATTCAAAATAATGAAGCTGTTAAGAAGGATGAAGCAAAGAATGCTCCTGGCATCCCTATCTATCATATAGTACAATGGTTAGAGTGCTGGACTTGGAGGAAGACCTAAGTTGGAGCCTTATCTCAGCCATTTACTGGCTGTGTGACCCTAAGTAAGTCATAATCTCACTGGACCAGTGTTGATGGATGGGGTTGGATGCTCAGGTCTCCTCATGCTCTGAATCTATGGTCCCCATATCTCCTATCTATCACATTGGTCTCATGGGATCTTAATAAAGTTGTTTTACCTAATGTTGTGATTTTGAGGAACCAAAAGGGCAGGGTTCCAGTTACCTATGTTATTCACAATATACCTAGCTTAGGAAAAAGAATATTGGATTAAAGTTAGAAGAGATCTGGATTTGAATTCTGTCTCTTGCTTTTGGTAGTTGTGTAATTATGGGCAAATCATTTAACTTCCCTGGGCCTGTTTCCTTATTTTTAAAATGGAAGTCATTTCTGAAAGGACACTATCACTATTACTGTATAAAACATATTACTAGTGTAGACTTGCAGAGGAGAAACAGTATAAAGTATGTCATCAGAAAGATCTATGGCCAGAAAAGCTGACCCAGTCATGTAGTAAGAGCAAGGAATAATTTATGAAAATTGCTCATGCTCTACTGGTATCCATACAGTAGTAGAAGATTTAAAGCACGGCCCCCAGTACTTGGTTGGATTTCCTATGAAAGATTTACCAAAGGATCTCTATGCTTTCAAATGTCTGCAAAAGCAGGTACCTAACTATTCTTCTAACCCAGGATTCCTTAGGGGCCTTTTGCCACTACCCCCCAATACAGACAGCACCTGCTTTGGGCAATGTTATGCCTCAACTTGTCAGAGAGAGAAAGAGATAAAGACAACCAATAACCAAATAGTCCAGTATTGTAGTTCTTTTAGGAGGAAGTAAAAAGGGGAAATCAGGAAAATCCAAGAGATATTAATGCTGTAGTTGCCAAGGTGACCAAACTCACAGGTCTCTTGGCAACTATATTGTGCCAAAACTGCCTCAGAAATTCCATAGGTATCAGCCAGAAAACCAGATCCCCTGCCATAATTCTTGAAGCTTTTCCAAGAAAAGTAGTCATAATTCATAAAGCTTTTCTCTTTTATATTCCGAATTTAACAAACGCTCAAAAGATCAGCATTTCTAAATATGCAGTGCCACACATAAAAAAGCATTTATATGAAATTGTGATTCTTTATTCTATACTGCTTGTTTTTTAAAGTATAAAATAAAATAAATATGTAATACATTATGGCTATTACTTTAAAACTTTTGAACTTTTACCCCTACTACTCTGCACTTAAAAAAAATTAATGATCTTCTTTCTCTTGGAGGATTATGCTCAGCTTTTCAAAATAAATTATTTTTTGTTGTAAACCTGTATCTTTTGCCTTTCATTTGGCAGTGGTATTCCCACATCTCCTCTCATTTGTGGCAGGAATGTGAACTTTTATTTAATTCTGATTGGTACTTGAACTATTTACTTCTAGCTCTTTGGAATATTTTTTCTTTGACATGAAAGCTGAGACTTTTCCTTTTGGGATTTCTTTCAGGTGGTGATTGATGGGTTCTTACTATTTCACTTTTTCTTCTTATTTTAGTAGATCTAATAGAAATAAGTTATGCTTTCTTGAAATACTGTGTCCAGGCTTTTTTTTAATCGTGGTTTTTAGAGACTGGTGATTCTTAAACTATCTCCACTTGAACTATTTTCTAGGTTTGTTGTTTTTTATCTCAGATACCTTACATTTTCTTCTATTTTTTTCAATCTCTGGATTTTGTTTTAATATTTCTTGCTGTCTCATGGAGCTATTGATTTCTGTTTGATCTATTCTTATTTTCCTGGAATCTTTAAGTTGGGCAATGTTTACCAAATGCTATTTATTCAGCTTGTGATTCTTTCTTCCAAGACACCTATTTTGTTTTTTATCATTGGCTTAATTTCTTCTAGGAATTCTTATAGACCTTGTAGAAAAACTATCTTTCCTTTAACACTTTGCTTGCCATTGTTATAAAGTGACATTTTCCTTCTTGAAAAGTTTGAAATTTTCAGTATCTCTGGATCTATTGTAATTTTTATAGTGTATATAGCTTCTTGTATTTACTTATTACTTCAACCTCAGTTTCTGACCTGGAGCTTTGTGCCAGGGCCAGATCCTATAGGCTATTGTGCTTTTGGGTGGGTTGGTTAATGATGTTTGGTCTCAAACTGGGTTACCTGAATTCCTGTGCCAACCTCCACCTTCCAGGGCTAAGATGCTTTGGAATTTTGAGGTTCAGAAAACTGGATCTTTAAGGCCCTGGATGGCATCTTAGGAGAGAATGCCAGGCACATTGTAGTCTCTGAACCTGGGTAACCCAATCTGAATACTGTCATACCTAGACTGGTTGCTAAGGCTCCTAGTCTCTTCCAAGTTTGCTGCTGTGGGTTTCTGATTGCAGTGAGGTTTTCTTAGGGGAGCCTTCTGGTTTCACTGCCTTGCAGGCTATAGGTATCTCTGACTGGTCTTTTGTAGCCTAGAAGTCTTCTGTTTATTTTTTATCTACCCTGGGGCTGGATTTTCTCATGGTCCCCTTTTCTCTTGTCCATGGACCTCTGGCTGACTTTTTGTGCAATTCTAGGGTGAAAGAAATCATTTACTGTAATTTTTCATTAGGCTTCTTGATAATTATTCAGTTCGATGTAATTTTAAGTTTTTGTTGGAATAGGTATATGGGAACTGGGCTGCCTGCCACTATTCAGAAAGTGGTCTTGGCTGAAATACACCCTTTTTCCTGAGAAAACTACCACATCAATAGCAAATTATTCTACTTCAGAGACCATGCTCCATGAGGAATTTAAGATGCTTGTCTGGAGAAAGGGTATGGATGTTTTAGTCATTTTTTTAAGTATAATTTCAAAAATCTTTATGAACTGGTTGAACCAACTCACACCTCCAGAACAGTGTGTTAAAATGCTTCTTTCCTATTTACATGAACTGATGCAAAGTGAAGTGAGCAGAACCAGGAGAACATTGTACACAGTAACAGCAATATTGTATGATGAAGAACTGTGAATGACTTACCTATTCTCAGCAATAAAATAATCCAAGACAATCTCAAAGGAGTAATGATGAAGCATATTATCCTCCCCCAGAAAAAGAACTGATATTGTCTGATGTATGCTGTTTTTCTTTCTCTTTCTCTCTTTCATTCTTTTTTTTGGAGTTTTATTGTACAAAATGACATTTTGTACAAAAATGTTTTATATGATTGTACATATATAAACTATATCAAATTGCTTACCATCTCAAAGAAAGGAGAAAGCAAGGGAGAGAATTTAGAACATAAAACTTTCTTTAAATGCTTTAGGAATTGTTTTAACATGTAATTGGGGAAATAATAAAATACATTTTAAAAAAAAACATGCAATTCCTCCAACATTGATTATTCCTTCCCCCATTTTAAAGAGAGGGGAATTAAGGCCTAGAGAAGTTATGCCATTTGACCAAAATTCCATGTGTAGCCAAAATGGGATTTGAAAAGAGGAACTCTGATTTTTCAAACCAATGCTCTTTCCATGTTGCCACCTTGCCTCTGATCCAATACTGTTGGCTCATAAAGTAGGAATTAGCTTTGCTTTCTTTCCCCGGGCTTTATTATGTAAGCCTATAGAACTGAGGCCTCTGTGGTTTTTCAAAAATTAAGGAGAGGGTCTTCCTTGAATCATAGATGGTATCAAGAAAGCAAATATTCTTAATACCCCCAAGAAGTCAGAACCATGGACCAGATCAAGAGAGGTAGTTTTCTGGGAAATCAGATCTTCCCCAAAAGTGTGTCCATATAACCATTATTCTCTTTGGTAAATTGTTCAAAATAATATTGTCCTTTTCTTTCCATGGAGTTTTTCCACCTCTTTCACAATTATTATGTTTTGCCAATTGCTTAAGGCAGAGAGTTCTCTGTTTAGCAGGGGAAACTGTTGGCTAGAGATCTCACTCCAAACAAATTATAACTCACTTACAAGCACTGCTTTTAAAATAATAAAAGTGTCTGTGACAGACTTGGGTAAACTCAAAGTGTGGATTGTTTTCTTTTCCACAAAGGCTTCAGAGTGGCTGGCCTGGTCCTCCTCTCCTCTTTCTTCTATACTACCCTGCCCTTCTCTTTACCGCAGTCCAATTCCAACTATTATTTTCCCCCAGACCTTTTGTACTACTTTCCCAAAAAGGAAGCAAGTGTGGTCATCATGGAAAGCATCTCACCCAAATGCTCTGAATAAAGTCAGCTAAGGAATGAGCAGTCTTTCTAGTTTACAGACTGTCTATGATGTTTTAAACATCTCTTTGACACATTCTACAAAACCCAAGTGTCTAATCTTATTCTAATGGAGAGTTTTGTAGCTGAATCTGGAAAGCCTCATTACGACAGTGAAGAGATTAGCACCAACGAGAAAATTTGAAATGTCCCAGAAAAACATAAGGAAAAGACTGGAACGTAAAGATACCCTTTGAATAGCAAAGCACAGCTGATGAAAACTTGGATTAAAGGCAGTCATATGGACCCCTGATTTTAAATGTGCCTGGGATTAGGCAACAGAGCCATAAATAAGGAAAATTATTTATGTTGATAATCTTAGAGTGAGGTTATTTATAAAACTTGGGGGATTACAGACTCTAAGGATATATGAACAGACAGCTTGTTGCAGTAGAAAGAATGCTGGACTTGAAGAGTGGAGACCTAGGTTTAAGTCCTGGAACTGCCAATGACTGTGTGACCTTGGGTATGTCACTTAACTTCTCTACCTATTGCAGTTATCTCACAGGGCTATGGTAGGACTAAATTTTTTTTAAAGCATTTAATAGGTTTCATAAATCTTAAAGCACTACACAAAGTCAATTGTTATTGATGTGATACTTACCACTCCTGTTTCCATTTCCTGAAGGCCAAGTATGTTACATTTCACTTTTGCCTCAGAGTTCCCCATTACCCTTAAGGGGTTGAGAAATATCGAATCTCTGCTATTGGTTCAAGCTTTCACCAATTATTCCGCTAATTTTAGGGGGTCCCCAACACCCCAGGTCCATTTAACCAATTAATAATCAGATTAACATTTTCAAAGTAATGTTTATTTCAATTGTATAGCAAGAGCAAAGATCCATATATCTCTCTCCCCCAACACCTCGTGGGCATAATCTCCCTTATAATCTCTCAGTCTCTAAGGAGGGTAAGAGTAGCAGGTTCAAGTTTAACTCACTTCAGATATAGCATGGTTCCAACTATGGAAACTGGAACTGACCAGGTTCCAACTCAACTCCACCCTCACCTCATATGTCTCTTAACTTCCTGACTTCTCAGGGTTTCCCTCATCCGGTTGGAATCCTGTCTCTAAGGTCTCAATGACTCACAGATCTGGGGACTCCACCCCTTGTACCTAGAGCTGAAAAGGACAAAGGAAAGAGACCAAAGCTCCAAACCTATTTTATGGGACCACAGGACATAAAGGAGGAGGTGGGGGAAGAAGCCCTTCGCCCCATCCAACTTAGTTTATGACTCCTGTGCTGTGAGTGAATGAGACCTTCACCCTCTGATCCTGTGGAAAAGAGAGAATGAGACCATCCTAGTCTGATAGGTTTAAAGATGCAGCTCATTCTCTTTGCACAGTCAGTGGAAAGAGATGACTCCCACCCAGATGGTAGCGTAATGCAGAATGTCTTCTCTCAAAAGCAGATCCCTGACTTTTTCCACATAAGTGCTTGTATTTTTAGTGATCAGAGCATTCACTAAAGCCAGGCTACATTTATTTTCATGAATCTAGGTTCAATATACATTTTTTTTCAAAAAAAAACTTTTTTATTGATCTTTTTATATCATCTAAATTCCCACTGTATCCCTCCCCTAAATCCTTCCCAGAATGCCATATTTTATAGCAAAATAGGGACAGGGATGGGAACTGGATCTGTAATTTCATTGGTCCCTTCTCAGAAAGTTAGAGTCTTAAAGAGTTGCCCACAGCACTTAGCGTTTAAGTGATTTGCCCAGGGTCATACAGCTACTAAGTGTCAGAGGCAAGATTTAAACCCATGTCTTCCTGGCTTGAAGGCCAACTTGCTATCCACTATTCCTCCCATCCCCATAGTAAAGAATAAAAAGAGAAAAAAAGAAGAAAAGTTTAGGAAAATGAATCAACCTATCAAAAAAAAAGTCGAACATTAAACACAGTGTTCCCAAATATATGTTGTTAATACCTACTAGTTGTCTCCTCATTTAAGGAGTGGGAGGAGAAAGAGAAGACAAAGAAGGAGTGATCAGAGAGGGAGGAGAATCATGATAATGACAATCAAGGTCAAGGGAGGAGACTGACTTCAGAAAAGTCAGGAAAGAGGTGGCCAGTAGTATCCAATGTTGCATTTAGGTCAAGGAATATGAGAAATGATAAAGAAGTCTGGTACTTGGTGATTGGAAGATTATTAATGAGGATAGAGGAATTATGAGGTTTAAATGATAGTAAATAAAAGAGCAATTATAGTTCATATGTGGAGGTGAAAGGAAGAAAAGAGCTATGATAATATTAGGTTGAGAAGATAACAAAGGAAATGGTTTCCATTTATTTATGTATCTTTTAAGGATAAAGGTGATCCAAGCATCTTATGGAAAGAACCAATGTACCTTGCTTCATTGAAGATACAAGAGAGAATGGAAATGATCCATAGAACAAGGTCTGGGACAGAGTAAGAGAGGGCAGTGCCCAGAGCACAGGTCCCAGGGTTAATCTTGAAAAGGAGGGGAATTAAGGATTCTTCTGAGGCAACAGTTACAGAGAAGTTTTGAGGGGTGATGAGGTGGAATCGAGAGAGCCAGGCTGGACCATGCTGGTCTTTGCCCATAGGAGGTGAAGTCTTCTATTGAGATTTGGGGAGTGGAGTGATGAGGATGCAAATGGGGCCTTGAGGAGAGAGGACAAAGTTTGAGGAAGGAACAGGCAAGTGCAGAAAGGCAGTAAATTGTGATGTGGAGGATGATTTTCGCCTTTTTAAAAAGCTAGGAATTTACATGTCTTCAGCTCTTTGTTTTTGTAACTTTTTGGTAATTGTCTTCTTCCCTTTCCCTCCCTTCTACCGCACTCCCCACTCCCCACTTAACAGAGTTAATGAAGCAATTCTATTATTAAACCACTTAGAAATCTGGGAGACAATGTACCATGATTTGAATGTGATCATAAGCTTTTCAGGGGACTTGAGGGAAAGGAAAGCACGTTCACAGAATAGAATCTGTTCTAAATTTCAGATAAATATAAAATGTTGATTCTTTGCTCTGTACAAATATTCCCAGTGTATGAAACTTACAGTATTATTAGTATTTCATTGAAGTAGTATGGTATGATGGATAGAATGCTAGATTTGAAGTCAAGAAGACCTGAGTTCAAAATCTCCCTAACACGTACTACACACGTGACCCTGGGGAAATCACTTAATCTTTCTGAACTTCAGGCACCTAAGATTATAAATTATATTTGGGACCCAGTTTGCAAGGGTGGATTACACACAGATGAAATCACAGGTCTCTGACACATTGTTTCATTAAAATGAAAATTCATTGCTATTTTTAGATGAATGATTCATTAATTTTTTTTTAAACTGATGTCTTTTGTTTTTATATCACACTCTTTACTAATTATATCCTTCCCCTCCACTACCCAGTAAACCCTCCCCTGTACCAAAAATTGAAAAAGAAAACAGATCAGTAAAACCAAGCAACCATATGTTTACTTGACAGTTTATGTAGTAATCTACACTCAGGCAATGAAATATGGGGAGGGGAGCACATTTTCTCAACTTTTGTCTGGAGATAAACTTGGTCATTAAATTATGCAACATTCAGGTTTGTTTTGCAGTCATTGATTATAGATACAGATATAGATGATATAGATACAGACACAGACACTGATATAGACATATAGATATAGATAAATTGTTGTCCTGGTTCTATTTACTTCACACTACATTAATTCATATGACTCTCTGGATATGTCATATTCCATTTTTTATGGTGCAATCATATTCTATTATATTCATGTACCACAATTTTTAAAAAACCAATTGATGGATGCCTATTTTGTTTCCAGGTCTTTGCTACCACAAATAGTACTGCAATAAATATTTTGGTATTTATGGAACCTCAACCTCTTTGATATATGTATATTCTTACTTGTGAGATCTCTGAGTGAAAGGGTATGGACATTTTAGTCACCTATATTTTTTAGCAGAATTCCAAATTCCAGAATAGTTGGACCTATTCACAACCTCACTAACAATGTATTAGTGTACCTGTCTTCTATTAACCCCCATATTTCCATCTTTTGTCATTGCTGCTAATTTAATGGGTTTGAGGTGAAACCTCAGAGTTGTTTTGATTTGTATTATTCTTATTAAAAGTTATTTGGGACAATCTTTGATTGCTAAGAGTTTACAATTCATGGCAGGCAAATTTGTACAGTAGTGGGGCAAAAGAGCTTATTTTGGAGTTACAGAACCTGATACTTATTACCTGTAACCTTGGGCAAATTACTTTACCTCTCAAATTGGACTTAATTTCCTCATCTGTAAAATAAGGGAGATAGAGTAGATGAATTTCAAGATTCCCTCCTGCTCTGAATCTATGCTTCTATGGCTTTGTGATAATGAGGTGGATGGTGCTGAAGCTGTGATAAAAATAGCCCTGAGCTGAGCATGTGAGGATCTAGTTTCATTTCCCAGCTCCAAGACTTACTAGTAGCTGTATTGTCCAGATTGAGTCATTTTATCTCTCTAAACCTCCATTTCCCTTTAGCACAGCAATGTTTTCTAGATCTACAACAAGGTTATTTAGGGGAAAGTCTTTTGTTAACCTCCGAGCGCCAAAGAGGTTGGAGTTATTGCTTTGGTTGTGTTGATAAAGGAAATGAAGATCAGAGC
>CM053769.1:251517877-251531960 GCA_028658325.1 Potorous gilbertii
GCCCTACATGACAAAAAAGAGGATGGGAATAAGGGAAAGGAGGGATGTTAGAAGAGAGGGCAGATTGGTGGAAGGGGTAATCAGAATGCTCAATGTTTTGAGGTGGGGGAGAGTAGAGATGGGGAGAAAATTTGGAACTCAAAATTTTGTAGCAATGAATGTTGAAAACTTAAGATAAATAAATTAATAATTTTTTTAAAAAAATTTACTTGTTTTTGAAATGCAGTTTTTAAATCTTCTAACAGGCAAATTACCATATGGTCTCTCTTTCCTCTATCCTCACTCTTTTGATAATCCCATCCTGGGTCACTAGTGGGAACAGCAGCTGCTCCTGGGGGACATTTTATGGGATCATTGCTAGCTATACGATCCCCAAACTTTTGGGCTTGTTCCCAAATTCTCCCCTTCTCCTCAGTGGTACATCAGGCACAGAAAAGAATATGCAAATCCCTCTAAGAAAGTTCAAATTATAGGGATATGTCCCTAAAACCCTCAGTAAACCTAGTGGTGTCTTCCAAGTACCTCCCCAGTTTCTCTTTAACCTGAATGAGGTCTGAGATGGAGAATAGCACATGATGCATTGTGGGGGCAGGGGCTTGTTTAGAGAGATAGGAGGTCCTGATTTTCATGAAGAAGAGATTGGGGAATGCTGACTGAACTGGATTGGGGTGCAAAGGATCGGACTGGTAGGGGGAAAGATCAGCTGGCACCTGAGGAGGCAAAAGGGTTAAAGAGGGAGATACCCCAGAAAGTGCAGTGGGAGCAGGGCCTGAGACCTGAGTGGGATGTTGCTCCAGGGAGAGGGGCTACAGAAACACTACTACAGAAACACAGAAACTACTACAAAAACAAGTAAATTTTTGAGGCCAAACTGCATTGCAAAAGAACACAAACTTTTTCCTTTTTAAGTTCTTTAAAGAAGCCAAATTTTTTCCAATTTTGTAAGAGACAACCCAAAGGCAAATTTTGGAGATTAAAGAAGATTGAGCCATTATAGCTGTGGGGCTGCAAGTCCCTCCCTCCATAAAGGAGGATGTGGGAGTAAGCCTTGGAAAAAAAATACAAGAGAAAAAAAAGTAACTGACATTTCCCTAATTCCCTAGCATCCAGGGAATTCAGAGAGTTGGGTACACACTTCCTGATACTGGGACCTGAGGTCAGGTCCGAAAACCCCTTCCAAGGTGCTTGAAGAATGAGAAGGGATAGGGAGAGGAGGAGGCTTACATACCTTCCAGTCTTGGCAGAAAAACTTGAGATTAGCAGTTGTTCCCAGTCAGGGAACTAAAATGTTGAAGTCTGAGGGGTGCTGGGGACCCCAAAATACCAACACGCTGGGTCCTGCTCAAATGAATTCAACTCAAGCCTTCTTAATGCCAAAGAAAAGCAAGGTTTATTAAAGATTAGCCATTATTGGGATGACTATGAAGGAGCCTAAACATTTGTAACACTTGTATTAACAAGTGGGCCAGACAGAATCTCAGCTAGATAAAGTCTGAGCTGTATTGAATCTGAGCACCTTCATGGAGGCAAGATGGAACTTAAATACAGAAGAAGACTGAGGGAAGCATCCAGATGTCTCCAGGTAGTCTGGGGTCCCAAGGATGGGCTTGATAGATCAAGCCCAGGGAAGATCCAGATGGCAGTGACTGGTAATAGGATAAAAGGGAGGAAAATCAAAAGAATGCTAAATAGAATATAGGGAGTATCTGACCTGGAAGAAATGGAAGAAGAATCCAAGGAGCCCCGCTCAAAGGCCAGACTTTCTAGGGGCCCTTCAGACAAAAGGGACAAAAGCCCTCCTGATCCAAGGGAAAAAGGTCTTGGCTTGGGCTTGTACCTCATCAGTATCACTCATATAACCATGGATTAGAGTTGGGATCATGGGGCCACATGGACTCAACGGAAATGGAATAATGCCTGGGAGATAGAAGTTTGAGGTCTCATTTTTATAGGGGGAATAGACTAATGCTTTTCAGTGCCACTTTGGGATTAATTCATTAACATAACTAATTCATTTCAAAGTTGTCAGTAAAATTTCAAAGTTAATATGTCCACAACATCTCAAAATTATCCAGCATCATTTGGTGATTGGCTGGTCTTGCTGCATATGTCTAGAATTCATCTGAGATTTTACAAATCATAGTGCCAAAAATTCCAAGCAAAGCCTAAATAGCTTCCTCTGACTTAATGCATATTACCAGGATGCGATTTGGGGCTAATATATAATGCAATTTATAAATCATACTCTTTGATCTTTGGGATGGTTTGTAGATGACTTCCCTTTGCAATCTTACTTTGAGTTATTACCACTTTATATCAGCTACTTATAAACTTAATATACTGACTAGAAGAGAGAAGAGGTGATCAGGAGGACTAGAAGAAGATAAAATTTTAACACATGATGTCAGGGAATGATCCTAGATTCTCAAAATCTATGCAAATAGAACACAAGTTCTGGATGGTCCTATAAGGCTGGGAAAAAAGCTCTTAATTAGGGTCCAGCTGAGCATCATAGCCTAGATCAAGTCAGAAGGTTGGCCTTCAGGTGGTCCATGTCTTTGACCATAGGAACTAATGAAGACCATCTATTTCAGGAGTGGAGGGGATTCAGAACTATATCCACCCACATCTATCCCTCTGTTGCTGACATCTTGAAGTATTTATAGTTTTCAAAGTATCTTCACAGCTAATATCTTATTAAATCTTCACAACATCCTGGAGGCAAGCAGGTGCATATACTCCCCTTCACAAATTCTGCATCTTCCCACTGGACTACTCATTGTACCTCTGACCTCATTCTATCCTCTCTCATTTCTGTGTCTTTCCTCAAGCCATTCCCTGGACCTGGAATGTTCTTTCCCATTTGCCATCTGTTGAAATTCTTCCTTTCCTTCAAGGCACAACCTTCTCTATAAAGCCTTCTTTATCCTATCCCACCCTCAAGCTATCAATTATGTCTCCATTCTTTGATTTTTCATGGCACTTTACTCCTCTTTCATGCATCTCTTTCTTATAGGACCCATGGTTTTATTGAGGGACGTTGCTCCCAACCAGGAGATTCCATTTATCAGTGCATATTGTTACCTACTCCAAAATGTATAGACTGAGGCATTGGGAAGTTGAGATTTCCTCAGGGTCACATATGTGAGAGAGCAGATTTTTAACCCACTATCCGCTATACCTCTTTTAATTCTAATTTCTATTGTATTTACTTGAGTCTTTTTCTTATCTCCCTTAAGAGAATGTAAACTTACTTTAGAGAAAAGGAAACTGAGACTTAGGGAAGAAAAATTACTTGCATAGTCAGTTCAACAAGCCTCTATTAAACACCTACTGTATATAAGACACAACTAGAAATTGATCTTAGAAAATGTAAGTTCTTGCCCTCCAAAAGCTTATGTTCTACTAAGGAACATACAACGTGCACATAGATAAATATAGTACAAATTAGGAGGTAATAGGAGCAATTCAATTCAATACACATTTATTAAATGCCTACTGTGTGCCAGACACTGTGCTAAGTACTAGACATACAGAAGAGGCAAAAGACAGTCCCTGTCCTCAGGAAGTTTACAATCTAAGGAGGAGAGAAAATATGCAAACAAATATATATATATATGAAGGTATAGAAAGAGATAAATAGGAAATAATTAACAGAGTTAATTAAAGGAGAGTTCCAAACAAAGCACACTGGGAAAATTTGAGGAAGGAGAGATCACTTTCAGATGGAAAGATCAAGGGCTACACAAAGGAAGCACTGAGTTCAAACCTCTCATTTTACAGACTGAGGAAACTGAGGTTCAGGAAAGGGAAAGTGACTTATCCACAGTTCCTTCACTTGTAAATAGAAGAGAGATAATTCAAGTTACAGATTACTGGTTCAGTGATCTTTCCATTACACTACCCAAGACTTCAGACACCCCATCCAACTTTCTTCTCACTCCCTCCATCATCTTGCTTCCCAGTCTAGGTCACTGTCTCACAGTCTTTAAGCAATCTCTAACCTACAGAAAGCTTTCCAGTAATACCCAAGAGTGACTTCACAAAAGCTTAGTTTTATTTCTGTGACTTTTACCCCTCCATTTTATTTGTATGAGAAACCAAGAGCCTTGGGGATGAGACACTAAGAAGCTTTCAGCTGTTGTAACAATTCGCAGGATACACTTTATTGATCGGTAATTAAGCAAGGAGTAACAAGTAATTTCTTACCCTAAATCAAAGTGTGATGTCTAAGATGCATTGTCTTTGGTGACCAGGAAGTACAGATGAGAAAGAAGAGAAAGAAAGAGACACAGAAAGAGAAAGAGAAGGAGAAGAAGGAAGAGGAGTGGTAGAAGCAAGGAAATACTATAAAATTTCATACTTAATTAGCGCAATATAAGACCAGCAGAGCACTATCAAGCAGAGGCCACTTGAGACTAACAGAAAACAATGTCATTCCTACATGGGTATCTTCACTACATAGTCAGGAGAGACTACACCCCTAGTAAGGACTTCATCCCATGCAAAACTATGGAATGCTCCCACTGAAAGTCCAGTGCAGGTAATATGATGACATTACATGAGCATATAGCCCCCTGTAACACCTGAGGAATGAATTACCTTTCCATATGTGTTTAGGCGCATGTGTCCCCACATCTACATATTCACTTGACCTTCTAATGACATGTATATTTATATGTAAGTGTACCTCAGATACTTGGGGGAAATGTCTTATGGTTACTTTTTGTGCTATGTTATTTTATTAAATATTTCTGCTTTGAATTAATTGTATGTATGATCTGACTGACTAGCCAAAGTAAATTCATTAGTGGGGTCTCATAAGCTATGGTTTTGAGTAAATATAACCCACCTTGAACTTGAAGTAACCACTGGGAGTGTCCCCCAAGTGCTAGATACGTATCCTATATATAGAATATTTTTCTAAAAGAACTGATAGTTTGGTTCTTGCTCTGCTATTCCTATGTATGTGTATGTTTATTTGTGTATATATACAGATAGATACAATTGACTGGAATGACAAATTGAATCTGAAGGAACAGAAGGAATCAGTAGAAGATGGAGAATGAATGACTAATCATTTGATAAAAACTAGGGACATAGCAGCCAGTAGGGAGAGGAATACTTAGTGATTTATTGCTATATACCTTCAGATAACTGACTATTGGCAGTACCCCTACTTGTTGCACCTCTCAAACAGGGATCTCTGGATGGGCATGGCACCTTTTGACTCTGTCTTATACACATTTTTGAGAAAGCGCACCAGGAGAACGTTCTCTACTTCACAGCTTCCCAAACTACTAAGAATGGTTTAAAGAAAAAAAATCACTGGAACCTGAGTCCAAATCTAGTCTCTTTTGTTATTATTTATGTGACTTTGGGGAAGTTACTTCCCCTCTATTGCAGTCTCCTCATTTGTAAAATTAGGGTGTCAAATTAATATAATCTTTACCTTTTACCATTTTTAATCTGCCTATGAATCAATGAAACAATGGAGTTGGAAATGTTTCTTTACAGCTAACCTAGTGATTAGCATCAGTGATTAGAACTGCTTGATCGTCACCATGGTTATGGCTTTCTTAGCCACCCTGATTAAGTTCCAAACACGAAATGAATCCAGTATTGATTGCAATTCTCTACCCACAGATGACAGACAACTGAGAGAGAAAAAAGAAAACATTCCAAGAGGGATCAGAAACACATCCTAAGCCAAGGCTTCAGAATTCGCCATTTTCTTCTGCTGTTTTCCAAACCAACAATTTTGTTTCAAGTTAAAGCAGGGAGTTTTGTTGTGACCTTTGACCCATCTACACTGGAGAGTCCTGAATGGTCATTTTAACAGTACTTTTTGTGTTTAATAATATTTAACAATAAAAATATTTAACAACATTTAAGAGTATTTAACAATACTCTTTTTCACTATAGAGATCTTTATCACCTTAGAGTGACCTAATTAGCATATCAGGACTAAAACCCCATAGTTCTTTATCCTCAACCAATGACAGCCCTTCCACCCTTGCCTCAGTGGGGCTGATTTGATATCAGGCTCTGGCTATGCCTAACCCCCTGGACTAAGGATCCTGAAAAAGAGAGGATCTCCCCACCCTACTCTGGTCCCCGTGTAAATCCCTTCTCTATTATGGCCAAACCTCTCATGCCACCTTCCACTAGTCACATCCTAGTCAGTGTGAGGACCCTGTGGCCTCAAGGCTTGACATCCAAACTTGACAGAACAAGTCCTAAGGGGATTCATTCCCTAAGGGGAAGTTTGGATTCAGTCAAAGGGCCACACTTGAGGACCTAGGTGGCCACATGTGGCCTTGAGGCCAAAGGTACACCCCTGTACCTAGGACCATCAGTCCCTTTCCCCAAATCTTTCTTGTAGTGAGTATGAGCTGCTCTTTGCTTTACCCACATCTTGTCTCTGCAGTTCTTGTTGCTTCCTAAGGGCCAATTAGGAATTCCCCTTGGCATACCCAACTTCTGGTACTATGTCACATTGCTTCCTTTCTGCCTAAGCAGAGCCAGTAGGGAACAGGATAGGTTCTTAACCATTTTTGTGTCATGAACGCCTTTGGCAGCCTGATGAAATCTAGAGACCCCTGCTCAGAATAACGTTTTTAAATGTACAAAATGTAATACATGAAATTAGGGGAAAGAGAAGAGAAAAAGCATTTATTAATTACCGTATGTGTCTACTATGTGCCAGGCACTGTGCTAAGTACTTTATAAATATTATCTCATTGACATCATCTTACAAAAGTTATCAAAAGTTTTTATTTTTATAGACAAGTTAATGGACCATAAGTAAAGAAGTTTTGACTGTGTTAGAGAGAAAAGATGGGAACTTCAATAACCCAACTACTGTGTTTTAAAATGCAAACTCATTTAAGGACATCCCATTGGGTTCAATCAAGCTCAATAGTGTCTGGATGTTCCTCAATCCAAAATGCAGATGGATGAGCTAAGTAGCTAATAAAAGTTCTAAGATTTCATTCTTAGAGCTCAGCCACTAAGAGACAAGTCAATGATGTGCCAATATGCCTCCCTAGAGGGTCCCTGGAACAGTAACAAAGATATTGTCTGTTAGTTTATGCAAGGCAGACTGGAGCCTAAGAGGTCCTCTAATAAATTATGTCCAACAGGAGATGAGCCATTACATAGAGAGTCAGAGCTCTGTGGAGCTAGAACTCAATGAAGATGAAAACATCTCTCCAGCACTGAGCAAGGTGGTCAGTAACCTGTTCCCTCAAGCATTGACTACAGGCCCAGTGACTCCACTGCTTCAAAGGAGCTATTTTTTATCAGTTGTGTGTGCTCTCTTCCCTGAAACAGGTCACATTCCCCCAAATGTTTTTGTAGGCTGTTTTATAAATTATCTTAAATTTCTTATCTGGCCAGCATTTTAGTGATGAATATCACCACTCAGCAAAGATGGACCTTGGATCCCAGCCTACACTCACAATCTTCTCCACATGATAGGTCTGGCCCAGGCTTTCCTTTTGCTGTTTGAACCTTCAAGAATCCAGGGGTACTTTAGGGTCAAACAAAATGAAGCATCAAAGGAGAATCTGACTAGATTAGAGTCACATGGAAGAAAAAAGTAAAATCCAGTCAAATGGAACTTAATAGGTTATTTTCAGCATTTCACTTGTAGAAGGAAGAAAAGAATGACCAGAAAATATTCATTCATTCTGCAAATATTTATTGAGTACCTACTATAGGTGGCACAATGAATAGAGCACTGGGTCTGGAGTCAGAAAGACTCATTTTCCTGTGTTCAAACCCTACCTCCAACACTCCTAGCTATGTGACCCTGGGCAAATCATTTAACCCTGTTACTTCAGTTTCCTCATATGTAAAATGAGCTGAAGAAGGAAATGGCAAACTACTCCAGCATCTTTGACAAGAAAACTTCATAAGAGGTCGTGAAGAGTCAGAGATGACTAAAAAACAACTGAATAGGGAAACTATATATAAGGTTCTGTACTGCCTATAAGTGGAAGTTGGAGTAGGAATGAATTTACAAAGATGAATCACACCATCACAAGAGTTTAGAGGCCACAAAAGTCTATGTGGGACCTGAATAGAAATCCCTTCTGCAACAATATTCCTGGCAAATGGTCATCTAACTTTTCCCTGGAAACCTCAAGTAAAAGAGAATCCACTTCCTTGAGAAGCAACATGTTCTCCTTTTTCAATAACTGTTAATTGTTGGGAACTCTTTCTAGCTATCAAGTCTAAATTTGCCTCTTTGCAATCTATAATCATCGTTCCCAAGTTCTGACCTGTGGAGTCAAACACAGTAAGACTGATTCTTTTACATGACAGCCCTCCAAATACTTGAAGACAGTTATGATGTTATAAATATATGTCTGTGTGAATACATGTACACGCGTATTTGTGTATTGAATCCATGGAAGTTGATAAGATCACCAAAAAAAGAGAAAGAGAAAAAAGAAAAGGAAATAGGACAGAGCCTTAAAGCATAAGTGTGCTTAATGTGCAGGAGATCAATGACGATCTAGTAAAGAAAACTGAGAAAGAGTGGTCAGTCAATCAGAAAGAGAAGATCCACAATTTCCTTTAGAGAAATGAATAAGCAAGTTGTTATTGAATATTCACACAAGCCATCCCCTGTGGATGCACACCTCCTCATCTCTGCCTTTCAGAATCCTTTTCTTTCAAGGCTCAGCCCAAGCAATACCCGAACTAAGGGACTGATCAGAATATCCCTATACAATCCCCTTCTATGTACCTCCATTAACCCCTTCCAGGCTGCTTCCTCTCCCCTCCCCTGACAAATGTGTTCTCTCCCCTGAAATGTTTCCAGAATACTAGTCTGTTTCTACTTTGCTTTCACCAGTTTGTACTTTATATTATGCCCATCTTGTACATAACCTTCATACATATCCTAACAGCCACTGCCAATAGAGTATAAACTCATAGTCTCTTTTAAGTTCTCTATCTTCCAACAAACTGACCTACTACCTGAACCTCAAATTTTATATGTTATCTGCTACCTTCATTCATCCACACAAGCTGCTTCTGATAGGGTAGGTTCTGTGACATTTATATCTGTGCATTCCCAGCCCCTAGCATATTGTCTTTACACTTAGTAGGACTTTAATAAACATTTCTTCAAGTTTTAATTTTTAAATCATCTCTACTGAAGTGTCAATTTGATGATGGAGTGATAGTTTGTACCAGGGGTAAGATGGGAAGAGGAAAACTTCACAGAACAGGTGGCACCTGAGGAGAGCCATGAAAAATCTCCGAAAATCAGAGATAAAGAAGCAGGGCATCTTCAAAATGGGAAACAGCTTTTATAAATGAATGAAGATAGGAGATGCCACATCAAGTTTGAGGGACATCTAGCAAGTCAATCTGCTGGAATGTCGAGTATGAGAAAGAAAATAGGAGTCTATTACAATGACATTAAATAGTATGAGCTATAAGTGATTGATGGCCTGAACTCGGGCAGGGGGAGGTGGTCGGAGAGGGTGGTTAGTCATATGAATGAAGAGCAGGATATAAACGCAAGGGATATTGTGGAGATAGAATTAACAAGACTTGGCAACTGATTAAATTTGGGGGCTGAGAGAGAAAGAAGAATCAAAGAGGATTCCAAGGCTTTGAACCTAGTCTACTACTAGGAGAAATAAGGACACAAGGAACAGGATTTTAGAAAGGAAAGAAAATGAGCTTTGGTTTGGTCAATGTTGAGTCTGACAGTAGGAGAGGCACATGGAGATATCCAATACACAATGGAAAATATGACACTGAAGCTTAAAAGATCAGATAAGGGATGAGTTGGGAGGGAGGGAGAGTATATATACATACATAAACATATATAACTATATGTGATATATAATTATAAATGACATTATATAGAAGGCAATACCTCCATGATGTCTCTATGAATAGCAGCACCAAAGATCACTAGTCAATGATCATCATGATTTGCTTAACCTCAATTTGGCAGCACCACATTCCCCATTTAGGGGAAATAGAGTTCACAGTCATTATCAATGACTGTGATAAACCACTAGGTATGTTGCTTCCAAAAGATAGTTGTCCCTGACCTACATATATATACATATATACGTATATGATTGTATTCCCATACTGATCTTCTGAGCACCATGCTCATATTTTTGTTCCTTATATATAATATAAATTTTAAAAATATATACATATAAACTCTCCTGAGCATATATATAAGAAATATTTCTGTCTAGATATGACCTGGATCATCTGAGTAGAAGTAGATATATTTAAGGGTAGAGTGGAATATATTTGTGTGTATATATATTATATATATAATATATGTATATGTATACATACATATGCAAAAATCAGCTGTTAAAATAATAATTGAATCCATGGGGTTGCTAAGAAAACAAAAAAAGAACAAAAAGAAATCAGGATAGAGGCTTGAAGTGTAACTATGCATAGTGAACAGGAGATCAGTGAAGATCCAGCAAAGGAAAGCAAGAAGGAATGACCAATCAGATAGCAAGAGAAACAGGAGAGAGCCCAGAAGCCAGAGGAGGACAAAATATCCAGGAGGAGGAGTGTTGATCTCTGTTGAAAACTAAAGAAAGGTCAAGGAGTCTGAGAACTAAAACGAGAATTTTCGGTTGAACAGTTAAGAAATCCTGTTAGCCTTTGAGAGAATGTTTGAGTCTAAGGGTAGAAATGGAAAACAGATTACAAGAAGATGAAGAAGGATGGATCTTCTCCATAGAATATCTAGAGTACCTGCTTTCTTGTCTACTTGAGGATAAATCCCTGAAGACCTCTGTTCACTGTATTAAGGGCAACTAGGTGGCACAGATGATAGAATGCCAGATCTTTAGTGAGGAATACTCCTTTTCCTGAGTCCAAATCTAACTTCAGACCCTTATTTGCTGTGCGACCCTAGGTAAGTCACAACCCTGTTTGCCTCATTTTCTTTGATTGCAAAGTGAACTGTAGAAGGAAATGGCAAACCAGTCCGGTATATTTTCCAAGAAAACTCCAAATAGGATCATAAAGGGTTGGACACAACTGAAATAACTGAACAACAAAAATTCCCTGTATTATTATAAATTGAGGATATAGTGTGGCACAATGGAAAAAGCAATGACTTAGGAGTCCAAGTACCTGCATTCAAGTTCTATCTCTGATACCATCAATATGCCTTAACTTGGTGGGATCCCAGTTTCCTCATATGAAAAATGAGGGAACTGGATGAGATTGCCTCTGAGGTCCCTTCTGTAATATCACAAAAGCTCTTATGAGACCAGAGCACTTAGAATCAGAAAGAACCTTAGAGATGCTTTATTCTGATCTCTTGATTTTACAAATGAGGAAACTGAAGCTTAAAGAGGTGAAGCAACTTTCCAAATGTCAAAAGCAGCAGTGTTTTCTGATGAACAAGCACTGTTGAATTAGCTTAAGCATTTTTCTAAATTCTACTACAATTCCATAATCAAAAGATTTTTGTAATAAATAAATAATAAAATTATAATAAAGTAAAAAAAATTGTAATAAAATTTTATAATAAAGATGAAATGACCTAAGTGGAAAAAAATCCAGGTTCTTTGTCCCAAATCCAGAGTTCTTTCCCCTGCACTCCATAAAGTTTCTCTTGAGATTATTCTGCTAAAATCCTCTAATACAATAAAATATTTTCTTAATAAATGGCTGTTACTAATGTATTTGGTCTTTGGTTTTTTTTCAAAATGATTGCCTATGTAGGAGGAAACTGATTTTCTGAAGACCAGATTGGCTCTAATAGTGGCTCACTTTTCTAAGCTTTAACATTTATACTGCACTTTCTTCACAACACACCTATGACATAAATTGTGCCGGTATTATTATTCCACCCATTTTACAGGTGAGGGAATAGATCTGGAAATGCTAAGTGACTCACCCAAACTAACAGCCCTCATGAGCTGGGACTCAAAGCCAGGTTCTCAGATACTGAATCGTGTTCCTTCCAACTCACTACACTGCTCTGCCTGTGTCATCCAATTTCTCTTAGTGAAGCTGCAAAAACAAATTACAATTAATATGGTGGTGTACAAACAAAGGCTGTCTGATCTATGACAACAGATGTAATTTTGTTATTTATAATTAGAAGAATCATCTCACCAAATTTTACTTAATTCCTGAGCCAAATATCAAGGATCTAATTTAAATAGTATTTAATGCTCTCCTTAAATTTCAGATCTGAAGGGACCTCTGGCCATCTAGCTCAATCCAGACCAGAACAAGAATCCCCTCTATCCCACAAATAGGTTCTCTAGAAGTGGTTATTCAGTCTTTGTTTTAAAAAATACAATGAGAAGTAACTCACTACCTAGTAAAACAGCTCACCTTTTTTTGGATAACCCATTTAACTTTTCTTCATTCTCATGTAAAGTAGTTTTAAGTGGCAAATCTCTTATCTTTTACTGCTGAAGATTTCTTTTATTAAAGATTTCTCATTCTTTCTCTTAAAAAGCAAAGTACAAAGTGAAAACTGACATACATACGGTTTTTTAGAAGTGAAAAATGGTATGTACATGATTTTGTTTAACTGCTTTGGAAGCTGTATTTTGCGGAATGGGGCCAGGCACATTTGGGTATTTATTGGAATATGTCTGCAATGTTGAAACAAAATGTTTCAATAAAAAAAAAAATTTTAAACACAGGGAAGAACAGTGACAACTCACTGTTGATTCTGCTAAGCAAACTGGTCAGGCAAACAAGCAACAAGCATTTATCAAACACCTACTATGTGCTACTGCATTTCATTGTCTAAAAAATTTTGACATTCCTTCCTTGACTGAAACATCTCTGCCCTTAGAGCCTCTAATGAGAAAACACTGCTCCCAGCTGAGGTCAGTACTTCTGGCCTTTTGGGAAACGTTCCTGGCCTCTCATGTGTTTAGAGATGGACTGTTGACTACTAGGGCCTCCATGGCAATCTCTGAGCCAACTGGGAATAAATCTCTGGTCCTTTCATCCTCTATCCAATCTCCAAACACACCCCAGTCCCCTTGCCCACTTGCTGGACAAATGCTGGACATAGAATTAATTGTACAGACATTTTTCTATCTTCTGTTATACTGTGCTTTGAAATAAAACACTCTTCCTATGTGCTCACTCAGAGTTTTCTCACTTTCTGGGGAAACAGGTTCCTGACCTTATGTCATGATATCACAATGTGGAGCCTGATTTTGAATCACAATTGCACCATTCCTTAACTTATGTGACATTGGTAAGACGTATGACCTCTGTGAACCTCAGTGTCCTTACTTGCCAAATGCAGGAACTGGATTCAACCTTCAAGGTCTCTTTCAGCTCTGTGTCTATGATCATATGATAGAGTAGCCCTCCTAACCTCCATGGTGTCCACTAAGTGGTTTCCTTGATTCCCTTGGTCACCTTGTCAATGATCACTATACATACATTCTATGATGGAACTCTTTTTCACTCTGGTGACTTGATTACATTAAAAAAGTAACAGGATAATCCTAAAAAAAAAAGGATGAGATGGCAAGAAGTTTCAAAGTATATATTAATGTGATCAAGAAAATCCCTTTCTCTGATTAACTCTGGCTAGAGTATATCCCATCAAGCCTGTATAGAACTGGGTTGTTTCCGGTGCTACATGCACCCCTTCCATTTATACATATGCCCAGTCTCTCTCTGGTGGGGCCGTTAAAAGGAATGTGCACAGCAAGAGTTTCTGGTTGGATGCCACTTCTTGACTTCTACTGGCCACTGAGTCAGGAAGAGTCAGCCAGACAGAGGAGTGATTCCACTCTCTGGAGCATTCTCTTGTTCCTCTCTTCTGAACATCTGGCACAAATCACTTTTTCTAGTGTGATGTGGTAGATTAAAAACCGTTATCAGCAGCAGGAAGAGCTGGGATCTATATCTTACCTTGGACATAAAGTGCTACATGGCCTTGGGCAAGGACCTTACCCTCAGTGTGCCCGATAATTAATACTGCAAATTACAGTACAAATGATCTGTTGATTTATATTGGTTGGGAGATTTTCCTCACCAGACTAAAAGTCTCTTCATGTGGATTATCACACTTGTA